>CM060299.1:0-297500 GCA_030684275.1 Acipenser oxyrinchus oxyrinchus | reverse complement strand
GCTTTGGATGAACTCGCGTACCGCAGGTGGGGTACCCTACTGTGGGATGGACACCCCTTCTTTATTATAATAATAATAATAAGGCATTATCCACAAGAGCATAGTGTAAGGGTAATGTTAAGAAGCCAAATGGATATGTTGAAAAGATTTATTTTACAGAATGCCGCCTCTGATTGAGCTTGAGAAAATCCTAGAATTGAGCTGTGCATCGCCTGCAGTGATAGTATTTCACACGACCTCCATACGACAGCCGCATTCGCTCTGAGGTCATTGTCAAGGTCACCGTCAGAGTTGACATAACCTTGCATATATTCAGTCGCAACCTCAGATGTTTTCTGAGAGATTAGGGCTTGTGTTCAGCTTTATAGAATACTTTACACTTCCAGAATACACATGCAGACCCAATGTGGAGCCAGTAATTCAGAGCGTTCGGTCTTTATCATTCACGAGCCAAAAAAAGTCACCTGCTCAAAGGGAAGCAGTTGTAATAAGTAGTGGTTAGGGCTCTGGACTCTTGAGCGGAGGGTTGTGGGTTCAATCCCAGGTGGGGGACACTGTACCCTAGATTGTAAAAACCCAACTGTATAAATGAAAAAATAATGTGAGATCTTGTAACAATTGTAAGTCGCCCTTTGATAAGGGCGTCTGCTAAGAAATAAATAATAATAATAATAATAATAATAATCATGACGGGTATCGTGCGCCGTCTCGCGACCTGCCTGTCGGATTATTATTATTAATAATAGTAATGAGAGTAACAGTGTGAGTAAGCGTGCCTCACCAGCCCCTCCTCCCCTGGCCCCAGGGAGGTCACTGCCAGGTCGTTGCCGCCCTCGTCGAAGGCGTTGATGTCGATCCCCCAGTTGGTGTGCGGCTGCTTGAACCAGTTCTGCAGCACGTGCTTGAAGTCGATGCTCTGCCAGTGGCCGGCGCGCGAGTTCAGCTCGATCTTCAGCGAGCGGATCCGGATGTGCCGGCTGCCCTCCTCCGTGACGGGCTTGAGCCGCAGGATCTGCAAGTACACCGTGGAGGTCTTCTGCAGCGGCCGCAGGTACACCCACAGCTGCGCCTTCAGCACCTTGGTGAACATGATCTTGGGGCTGAACTTGAAGAAGCAGCAGCTGGGTTTGCCGTCCACCTGGACAAGGGGCTCCGCTGGGGGGAGAAAGGCAAGTGGGGTCAGTCTTTAAAGGAATGAGGGGGTTGCTATTTAACCCTAACCCTAAGCCCCCCCCCCCCAGAACTTTCTGTAGTGTGGATATATACCATGAAGAAGGCTGTATTATTTTTTTTTCTTCTAGTTTATCGCAGATTATATGATTTCCGTGTAATATGTAGCTCCCGTCTCAAAATTCCCATTTGCTAAAGAATACTGTAACTATACATATAGTGGAAGTATACATTTATTTCAGCACTTAAAATAACATCAGATGTTTCCTTTACTGACGCACTACCTGTCACAGTGAGGAACGCAGACGGACGGTTTAGTTTGCTTCTGGTAAATGATTGAACTCGCACTGCGCAGAGCTGCACGATTTCATTAAAAGGTCTTCAACGAAAAAGACAGCAGCTGCATCAAAGATAGGAAACATTTCTGCTAAAGATCGCTCTGTCCAGCACAAGAAGAAGACGTTTCACATGCCTGTAGTTATTTTTACTGTTTATTGATGATTTTTTTTTTTTTTTTTTAAATCATTCACTGATGATGAAAATAGAATGTCTTTTAAAAGGTGGGCATAAGAGAAAACGAAATATTCTGCAGTTTAGCATTGACTGTTCTGGCACCTATTTCAATATTTAGGAACATTTGAGAAAAATGATCAGTTTTGAACGTGACAAAGCCATTTTCTTTTCTGCTTTAATAAATATTATGTTTAGTCGTGAAACAAGCCATTTTTATACTGTGAACAAAAAGTGCAGCCCAGAACGTTCACAGAGAGTGTCTGATTCTGCAACGCGTGAACCGAAATCAGAATTGAATTCCCTTCGATCCAGATCTGCTTAGCTGTGTAATTTAAGAACATAAGAAAGTTTACAAACGAGAGGAGGCCCCATTCGGCCCATCTTGCTCGTTTGGTTGTTAGTAGCTTATTGATCCCAGAATCTCATCAAGCAGCTTCTTGAAGGATCCCTAGTCACTCTGTCATTAGATTTTAATTCACTCGGCAGCGTGGAACATCACAAAGTGTCCAGATTGCCAGATCTCTCAACACTTCGCTGCACAAACCTAAATACAAATCCCTAGTGCGTGCTTCACAGTAAAATATATATGTGGCATGGCATCAGAAGCCTGCAAGTACCTCCACTGTTTGCACACTTTCCCTTGACAAAGGGAGCAGAAACCTGCGTGTGTGTGTGTAGATATATAAAATATATATAATTAGTCATTCTTGATACACTTGCCATTCCTCATTCAGAAATAACATCGCTCTAGTAAAATGAAGAAGTCGTCAGAGTAGATGCAATACTTTAAAGTCTGCTTAAGTCTTGAATCTTTAGTCTTGCGCTTCACAGATAGATTTCTTCCATGCCTGACAATCTTTTTTTTTTTTTTCAGTCCACGCTAGTCAGAAGTTCCTGTGGCAACATAGCCAGGCTTTGTGGGTCAAAGGTCGCTGAGGCACAGTGACCTTGTTAAGAAAGGGGGTTAAAGGTTAAAGCCCTCAGAGCCTGGCGCCCCTGGGGGGATTGGGGGTGGGGTTGCCTGATAGTCAGATAGATGCAGCACTTGAAGGTCAAGGTTGCCCTGCGGCTGTGTTGCAGGATGCTGATCATCCATCTTCCACGAGCTTCGCCTGCCGCAGAAAGGGAAGAGAATTCCCCGTTTTCTGAACGGCCTGTAATGTGGAGAGGGGTGAAGAATCAGGACCCTTTTAATTCACTGAAGCTGCGTCAACTCTGAAGTACTTTAAAATAAGTATATAATAACACAATCCCAATAAGATACAGTCAGAATTATTAAACCAAGTAATCCGCAGAGTTCTTTTATGCTCTTGTTTTGTATAGTAAACGACTCTGCTCTCCCCTTGCTGAGCCCGCTGCTACAATCTTCTGCTTTTTATGAAGAATACACAATCGCAAAACCAGGACGGTTGAACAGTTTTGCTGTTTCTGACCGGGGCAAAAAATAAAGGCCAAAACTGAGACAGTCCCAGTTTTCCCGGGACGTCTGGCAACCCGAAATATGGACGTCTTGCATGAACTTTTTTTTTTTTTTGGTGCTGAAGAACAATGGAGTAAAAGCGTTCGCAGTTCTGCCAACCGAGAAAAACAAACCGACAAACAAACAAAAACCCGAGTCAATTGATTTTTCACTCTTGACAATTTGAGAGCAGAAAAAGACCACTGGCTGTGTCTGTGTAAACATGACAATGAATCACAATTATCATCCGCAGCGCAGAATCCCATCTGTGACACCTTGACAAATCAGCCACTTTATAAATACCATGTGTCAAACATTCGTGAACTTCTAAAAACAAGTCCTACGTGGTGATGAACTGTAATTAACCCAGACGTTTATATGAAGTATAAGCCGCAGGTTTTCAAAACCCTGATTGGGTCTAATCTAGGACCGCGTTACCTTGGGTAAGGTAATCCAACGTTAGTGCTGCTGACAGGGTGGAAACAGACGCCAGCGACACAAACAAATTGACGCCTCCCACAGTTTACAAAAACTCAAAGAAACTTCCATGTAAAGTTCAGTGACAAGCGACTCGAAGTCTTTCTCGAGGTCTTCAGTTACTTTGGGATGATTCAGCAGAACAAACACGACCACAGAGGGAAAAGTTTCAATCTCAGATTTATTTCTTTTTTTAATATAAATAGATTTATTTTGGCTCCACTGCAGCATACCCTGGCAGAGGAGACGAGTTTGTTGAGTTTATTACAGCTTCTCTGTGCATCGAGACCCTACCTAGAGAAAGCGAGGGTGTTTATAAAGGCAGTCTGGGATGGGGGGGGGCAGTACATATTTGCCAGGAGAAACATTTACACAGCGTGATTGAACTCTGTCAGTGCTGTGGGACCTCAAGGTCCTGCCTAATCTTAGCAATAATAAGGTACCAAATCATTTTTTTCTTCTGTTTTTTTTAAATTTCTAATTATATATCACGGGCAACATTGTCTGTCTCAAGAAGTCGGCAGCTGTGTGTGTGTGTGTGTGTGTGTGTGTGTGTGTGTGTGTGTGTGTGCGCTCTGTGTGTGTCTGTGCTCTGTGTGTGTGTGTGTGTGTGTGTCTGTGCTCTGTGTGTGTGTGTGTGTGTGTGTGTGTGTGTGTGTGTGTGTGTGTGTGTGTGTGTGTGTGTGTGTGTGTGTGTGTGTGTGTGTGTGTGTGTGTGTGTGTGTGTGTGTGTGTGTGTGTGTGTGTGTGTGTGTGTGTGTGTGTGTGTGTGTGTGTGTGTGTGTGTGTGTGTGTGTGTGTGTGTGTGTGTGTGTGTGTGTGTGTGTGTGTGTGTGTGTGTGTGTGTGTGTGTGTGTGTGTGTGTGTGTGTGTGTGTGTGTGTGTGTGTGTGTGTGTGTGTGTGTGTGTGTGTGTGTGTGTGTGTGTGTGTGTGTGTGTGTGTGTGTGTGTGTGTGTGTGTGTGTGTGTGTGTGTGTGTGTGTGTGTGTGTGTGTGTGTGTGTGTGTGTGTGTGTGTGTGTGTGTGTGTGTGTGTGTGTGTGTGTGTGTGTGTGTGTGTGTGTGTGTGTGTGTGTGTGTGTGTGTGTGTGTGTGTGTGTGTGTGTGTGTGTGTGTGTGTGTGTGTGTGTGTGTGTGTGTGTGTGTGTGTGTGTGTGTGTGTGTGTGTGTGTGTGTGTGTGTGTGTGTGGGTGTGTGTCTGTGCTCTGTGTGTGTGTGTGTGTGTGTGTGTGTGTGTGTGTGTGTGTGTGTGTGTATATATATATATATATATAATCAATCACGTGGATGCTCGGAATGCAAATGTGCCACTTTTTCCTCTTAATTTGTTGCTTGGATCACAACCTGAGTATTCGAGTCTGCTTTGCAAATGAATCATAGTGACATGTTCACAACCCAGCTAATAAGGCAAGGTGCGGGGGGGGGGGGTGACCTCTCCCCCACTATTGTCAGTTGCCCAATCTCTCCCCCCCCCCCCCTCGTTTTATGATTGGGGGAGGGGTGTTTGGAACACGGCCCGGCACAAGACTTCTATTCAGCTGAGTGTTCTCTCAGGAATAACCCCAGAGCTGCAAAGGGATTTTATTAAAGGGTGTTCCATTTGAGTGAGTGGTTACTCAGCTAGCCAGAGCCCGACACACACACACACACAGAGCACAGACACAAGCACACACAGACACAAGCACACACACACACACACACACACGCACAAGCACAGACACACACACAGCACAGGGCACAGACACAAGCACACACACACACAAGCACACACACACACAAGCACAGACACACACACACACACACACACACACACACACACACACACACACACACACACACACACACACACACACACACACACACACACACACAAGCACACACACACACAAGCACACACACAAGCACACACACACACACACACACAAACACAGACATTGCACCCACCTGTAAGCAAACCCAGTGTCGCAGCTCTTCTGTGTGGAATTAAGCTGGTGTCTTGCAAGCACACAATGGAACACGCACCTAGTTATTTTGTATTATTATATCCAATTTTATATTATATTATTATTATTACTACTATTATTATGTGAATCAGATACTTAATATCCTAAATAATGGTAATACCAGGTTTCACGATGATTCAATAAGCAGTTTTTTGTTCCAGGCCTTTCCTCCACACTGAAGAAGGCACCAGTTGAAAACGTTTGTAGTCTGCTTGACTTAAGGTTATGAGTTTTACCTTTCAACCACACGGCCTCCAGCCTGCGCACTGAAGACAAGACCACACTGCCTCCAGCCTGCGCCCTGCGCACTGAAGACAAGACCACACTGCCTCCAGCCTGCGCCCTGAAGACAAGACCACACTGCCTCCAGCCTGCGCACTGAAGACAAGACCACACTGCCTCCAGCCTGCGCCCTGAAGACAAGACCACACTGCCTCCAGCCTGCGCCCTGCGCACTGAAGACAAGAGCACACTGCCTCCAGCCTGCGCACTGAAGACAAGAGCACACTGCCTCCAGCCTGCGCACTGAAGACAAGAGCACACTGACTCCCACTCCCCTGGTGTACCAAAGAACGGGTGTGTATATAGACAGGAAGGCTCAGATTGAGATATCGGCTAGGTGGGACTCTATTTTGGGGGTGCTGGTAGCCGGAGCGCCCCTCTGCTTGTTGGTAAACGCAGACGCAGCAGATGCAGGGCTCCCCTGTGGGTCACAGTTCAGACAGCAGTGACCTTGTGACCCCCCTGAGCTCCTGACACCCTGAGGTTATTAGTGAACATTAATGACCTCTTCATTGCCAAAGTTACCCCTGGGGTGGTGGGGGGTCTGGGGAAGCCAGGTGCGAGCAGCACTCTTACACTGCGCGCATTCCTTAAAGACACCCCCTGTTACAAACTGCTGCACGTTTTTTTGTGAAGCAACAAAGTAACCTTTTTAGAGCTTTCTCACTTCTCCTTGCTGTCGCCTCCCTCCCTCCCTCCCTCCCGTGTGCAGCTTTAATTCAGCTGTGATGGTTTGAAGATGAAGACATTTGCGAAAATGCGCAATGCACAGGAGCCAGCGACAGCAGGGAGAAGGCTGGTAAAATTGGCAGGAGCTCTCGCGCACTTTCACAGAACCCCAGCTTATTTTAATGATCAAGACCGCGGCTGATCTAAACGCTGCCGTCCTTGAACTCTGTCTCTGTGCTGTAGCAGTAGCTTTGGATGGTGCAGATCCAGCGAGAAGAACAACTGATACTGTCCCAGGATATGGAGTTATGCAGTAAGAGGGTCAGACAGACAGATGTTCCCCGCTTTGCAAAGCCTGTGCTTTTATAAGAATACACTTCAGCCTGGTTGGTCTGCTATCTGTTTGTTTGAAGTGGCTATGAAATGAAGTGCCGTGCTCTGCACAATACGCTCAGGGTTGGGTAACAATAACGCATTAAAGCCACTTCAAGACTATTAACAACCCACCTGAGTCACAGAGGGCCATGGACAGCGGATAAATAGCTCAGGGACCCAATTAACCTCTCCGGGTCTCTCTGTGGTATAGAAAGGAGGCCAGCGACAGATTACACAGACCCCCAACTCCCAACAAACAAAAAAAAATAAAAACCACACACTCTTTTATAGTCCTGACCCAATAAAAGGGTTGTTTCCTGGACGGTCAAAACCATAAACCTTTAAAAAAAAGAAAAAGTCTTTAAAACAGGAGAGAGAGGGGAGCGAGAGTACTTAAAGAAATGTTTGGGAGATGTAAACAACGCAGCAACAAAAAAAAAAAACGCAACATGCTGTCAATTTTATGGGTAATAAAATTTCAAAGGAACTAAAGTCTATTAATACCCAGGGAAAAATGTTGGCAGTGTGTTCTGGAATCCAGTCCCTTCTATCTCTGTTTCCCTTTCTCACGCTCTCCCCCCTCCCCCTGCTGCTGGACTGAGTGACTCAAACCTTCAGGACCCAGGAGGCATGTGGAGGGAACTCCAGCCTTTTCAGGTACACACACCCCTGCTCTACCACAGCATGCTCAGGCTTCAGGTACACACACCCCTGCTCTACTACAGCATGCTGAGGCTTCAGGTACACACACCCTTGCTCTACCACAGCATGCTGAGGCTTCAGATACACCCCTGCTCTACCACAGCATGCTGAGGCTTCAGATACACACACCCCTGCTCTACCACAGCATGCTGAGGCTTCAGGTACACACACCCCTGCTCTACCACAGCATGCTGAGGCTTCAGGTACACCCCTGCTCTACCACAGCATGCTGAGGCTTCAGGTACACACACCCCTGCTCTACCACAGCATGCTGAGGCTTCAGGTACACCCCTGCTCTACCACAGCATGCTGAGGCTTCAAGTACACACACCCCTGCTCTACCACAGCATGCTGAGGCTTCAGGTACACACACCCCTGCTCTACCACAGCATGCTGAGGCTTCAGGTACACACACCCCTGCTCTACCACAGCATGCTGAGGCTTCAGGTACACCCCTGCTCTACCACAGCATGCTGAGGCTTCAGGTACACACACCCCTGCTCTACCACAGCATGCTGAGGCTTCAGGTACACACACCCCTGCTCTACCACAGCATGCTGAGGCTTCAGGTACACACACCCCTGCTCTACCACAGCATGCTGAGGCTTCAGGTACACACACCCCTGCTCTACTACAGCATGCTGAGGCTTCAGGTACACACACCCTGCTCTACCACAGCATGCTGAGGCTTCAGGTACACACACCCTGCTCTACTACAGCATGCTGAGGCTTCAGGTACACACACCCCTGCTCTACCACAGCATGCTGAGGCTTCAGGTACACACACCCCTGCTCTACCACAGCATGCTGAGGCTTCAGGTACACACACCCCTGCTCTACCACAGCATGCTGAGGCTTCAGGTACACACACCCTGCTCTACCACAGCATGCTGAGGCTTCAGGTACACACACCCCTGCTCTACCACAGCATGCTGAGGCTTCAGGTACACACACCCCTGCTCTACCACAGCATGCTGAGGCTTCAGGTACACACACCCCTGCTCTACCACAGCATGCTGAGGCTTCAGGTACACACACCCCTGCTCTACCACAGCATGCTGAGGCTTCAGGTACACACACCCCTGCTCTACTACAGCATGCTGAGGCTTCAGGTACACACACCCCTGCTCTACCACAGCATGCTGAGGCTTCAGGTACACACACCCCTGCTCTACCACAGCATGCTGAGGCTTCAGGTACACACACCCCTGCTCTACCACAGCATGCTGAGGCTTCAGGTACACACACCCCTGCTCTACCACAGCATGCTGAGGCTTCAGGTACACACACATACAATACAGAGGAATTAGAAGCCAGAAATGCAATTCTCACCCCCACTCCACAACCAATCAAACATCCACCCACAAACTCTTTAAAGAGGAATACCACGGGCTCCTGTGAATTTGGGAAGCTAGTAAAAAAAACAAAAAAACTTCAGGTTCTGAGTACAGGCACTGAAGAAATCCCACGAGGAGCTCCTGTCCATAGAACAGGACTCTGAGAAGCTGAGCACCGCGAGAGCTGACTCAGAATCACACCATAAAAGTCTCACCCAGCTGAGGCACTGCTTTTACTATCATGGGGGAGGTGGGTTTTACGGCCCTGGAGGAGGCACAGAGGCACACAGAGGTGAACGGGCATGGAGGTCATATATTAGTCCCAGCTCTCTTTATATAAAAAAAGAAAGATTTTCAAAAGTAATCTCCGTACACACATCCCTCATTTCCTTACCGTGTGCACGATGAGATCTCGCAAGTCGTGATGTTTTCACAACACTACGGGTGCGTGACGCTTGCAGATCATTTCAACCTTATTTTAAACCCTGTAGTGATAAACGCATTCAACAAATGCACCTGCAAACTAACCAACACCCAAAGGGGCTGTGCGTCTCAGACACTTTCATTCACTATACTGAAAATGAGTTTATTAACTGCTAAGGACAGCTCAACGTCAATGCATTTGGTGGTTGTTGTTTTTTTTATATATACCGTGCACAGAATTAAATAGACTAGAAGGTGCAGAACGCGGCCGCTTTATTACAAGATATTAAGCAGGGAATTTATTATACTGAATAAATGCATGCTTGTTTAATTGAAATGAGTGTGAAAGGAGGGTAATTTGGGCGGGTCTGTCCTAGAATGTGACCTGCAGCAACACTGATGGAAATGCATCACGTTCCACGACGTTTCGACGCGCTCTGCGTTCCTTTCAGCACCGTTCTGACGTGTGTGTTCCACGGTACGCCTCTTCCAGACAAACAGCCCACTCCAGAGTGCCGTGACGTGTCAGAATACCCCCCCAGTGGAAAAGCAGTGTTTTAAAAGGACGGTGAACTGCAACCGAGAATCCAGCGACCGCCGGGCTACGGGTCTTGGAGAGACACCCTGGGACCCCTGAGCAGTCCACATGTGGAGGAAGCTGCAGGTACATGAAGGGTACAGGATACAGGGGGAGGCCGTCCGGGTTAAATGATTAGGGTGCCGTTTGATCATTGAGCACTAGGCGGCGCTCTGTCTTGAAAGCTTTTCAAAATGATTCGCACCCCTGGTTCAATAGCAGCTGTTTTCATCAGGCTGTTCCGCTGAACACTTTTATACAGAGAGTAACGCACACAAGGTGGACTTTCAACCACTGAAGGGGGTTCCTTACTAGAAACCTCCTTCTGCATAGATTGGAGCGCACTACACTACCCGGGCTGCCCATCCAGCTCATTCAGTATAAGCACAACTGCGTACGTGTGCTTCCCCATGCCTGCCCATAGTAAAAACACAGCACTGTGTAATAAAGCACAGCTGAAGCATGGTAAAGCACAGGCAAGCATTGTGAAGGAAGTGGGAGGTATGGTAAAGCATATTAATAAAAACGGCAAACCAGGGTAAACTCTCATAAATAAGCACTATATCAGTGGAGTGGGAAGAAAACTGCAAACAATACCATGGTGAACTTTTATAAGAGGCAGAGCAAGCCCACGGCGACTCCGCATATTGAGCACAAGGAGCTGCAGTTCTGCACCCTATGAGAGCAGAGAGGAGCCGCGCACCGTGCCGGCCGGCCCCACGCTTGAGCGGTGAACAGCGCTGCACTAACACACCTCACACCGCTGCGCAGAGCTGGAGAAAATAACCCGTCCGAACTCCACGCACTTCATCTCGGGATTTACAGCCTGCCCGCCCTCCTGTCCGCAGCTGGGTCTGGCTGCTGATTAATGCATCAAATCACTGGCAACTGTTGTAGAGCGCCCAGCGCGCATTCATTACGAGTGCTCCACGCTCTGCCACGCATGTGTGGGGTGCAAAGACATTGTATACAAACAAGCCGACAGAAGTGCTGAATAATGCAGAAAGCGGCTGGCAGCTGGCATGCTTCCGTGCGCGCATTGTGAGGCTGCTGAGGGCAACGGTACAACATGAACAATGCAACATGGTTAGTGGGAGAGTCCAACGCGTCAGAACAGCGCAAGCTATAGCACGTTAGATGCAGTATTAAAAAGCAGTTTGAATTCAACGAATCCTCAAGCTTAACAGCTTTGTCAAAGGACGCTGCTGCTTTCGTGACAACACTGAGTGAAAAGCAAATAAATACATTCACGTAGGCTTTATTTATGCATTCAAACGGGAAGACACGCAGCCCAGCGGAGGAGCGGTTACTATAGCGAGAGGTTCTGCAGCACAGCCCCGCCGTTGTTCTCTCTTGCAATTGATTAGTTTAGTTTAACGTCGTGGTTTAACCTCGCTGTGGGGCCGCACTCAGTCAGTCCCGCAGTGTCCTGCTGACGTTTCTATAAAATGTCGGTATTTTTTATTGTTATTGACAACATGATGGTGTTATTTAACTATTTTATATGCATGTTGCCTGTCCTCTCTCTCTCTCTCTCTCTCTCTCTCTCTCTCTCTCTCTCTCTCTCTCTCTCTCTCTCCCTCTCCCTCACACACACACAGATAAACACACGATTAAGTTTCCATATTGAGGTTTAAAAGCTACACTTTAAGGATAGGAGCAACACGTCAAAACTCAGGAACAAAATATCCGAAACACACACACGACACAGCAGCCAGATCGAAGTCAAGTCCGCAAGCTATACGATGATATGAACTGTGCATCCAAACCGCTCGATATATTTAACACACCGGGCAGCAGAGTCAGTGACAAGCCAGTCTGAGGAATAAACAACCCGGTAAGTATCTCTGTTTCCCTGCAGCGCCGCTCGTTTCCAACAAGAGAGGGATAAGCAATGAAACAACGAAGGAAAAATACGCGCACCGGCAAAAATAAAAGACCCCAAAGCAGAAGAGATGCATTAATATACACTGGAGAGGAGAGGAGAGGAGAGGAGAGGAGGGGAGGGGAGGGGGCGCGGAATGCGTGAAATATACAGCTGCAGAATACAAGAAAACACCAATAAAACCATCTGTATAGACAGAGGCTCTGCCTTCTTAATATTAGAAAACCGATCACATCAAATCAAGCAGCGTCTGGAGAACTTGGGAAGCGGTTATATGGTTCAGGTATAACAGGGTGTTTAATTACAAAGTATTGCATAATGTAAGAATTATAGATAGATAGATAGATAGATAGATAGATAGATAGATAGAATCTAGATATAGATGGATAGATACACTGACTGACACACTGGCACCTGCGTTGGGTGACAGCGTCTGTCTGACAAGACGTGTACAGTGCATGATCCCAAAGGCACGTATTAATAGAAGCGTAAAAAGAATCAAAGTATTGCAAAGTAAATCGCACGACCGGTTTCATTGTTATTTGAACGGGTTGTCAATTTGCAAAGCCGGGGCACCTTTACCATTTATTTTTCATAATAATAATAATAATAATAATAATAATAATAATAATAATAATAATAATAATAATAAGACATGCAGACAGCGACAGAACGAGGTGCATTCTGTAGCTAGAATGCAATCCAACAATGTGGACAGAACTTGCGCACGCAGCATTATGACACGCCGAGCCGGTGCACTCACGTTCTGAAGCCATGGTGATGACTGTCTCTGTGGTCGCGTGGTACTCGTCCTCTTCCATCAAGTCCTCTTGCAAGGACGCGTCCCCCTGGAAGTCGTGGTGGTCCAGAAGTTGCTGGAGCGGAGGGGCCTTGGGCAGCAGCTGGTTGGCCACTTCCCGGCTGATGTTGGGCGCTTGCTTGAGCCTCAGTTTGCTCAGGATCTGGGACTTGATGGTTTCCAGCCTCAGCACTTTGCTCTGCTCTCTCCACATGCACGCCGGGCACTCCTGGGCAGCGGGCTCCTCGGCATCGACCTGCAGCCCGTCGGCTGCCGTGGATCCCTCTCTCCGCGGCGGCACGGGTAAGTCCTGCGCCTGCGGTAAGCTCGGCTCGTCGCTCTCTGACAATCCCAGTGAGATAAGCAGCATTAAACACAGCAAAAAGTTAGACCTGGGCATGGTGAGCGGAATAATATCCGAATCTGATTTACTTTACAAAAAAAACAAAAACAGCCCAAGGGAACCAGCCACTCCCTACCTGCGCTCGCGTGCCTTTTATTATGGTAATAATAGTGCTAACAATACAATAATGAATAATGATGATAGCAATGGAAAAAAAAAAACTCTTTCAAATAATAACAACAGCAGAAAAGTTTCCTCTTCTCGTTGCTTTTTGTTGTTTGTTTTGCTTTTCTGGGGTTTATAAAATCGATCCAATTTGAATGAAATCAAATCAAACCTCTCTCTCTGTCTCTCTGTATATATGTATAAAAAGAGATGTGGTTGAAGGTGTGTGGGAATGGAAAGTGGTTGCAGGCGATGCTTTAGAAGTGCTCCTCTTTTTATATCTCAGCTGCTCAGTGTCGTACGGAAACTCCATTGGCTGCAAAGCAACAAAAGACTCCTGTAAAGAGCCGTCACCGAGTCAAGAGAGAGAGAGAGAGGGAGAGGGGAGAGAGAGAGGGAGAGAGAGGGAGAGGGAGAGAGAGGGAGAGAGAGAGAGAGGGAGGGAGAGAGAAAGAGAGAGAGGGAGAGGGAGAACAGAGAGCAGGGAGGGAGAGAGGAGAGGGAGAGGGAGGGAGAGAGAGGGAGAGGGAGAGGGGAGAGAGAGGGAGGGGGGGAGAGGGGAGAGAGAGAGAGAGAGGGAGAGCAGAGAACAGGGAGGGAGAGGGGAGAGGGGTGGAGGGAGAGTGGAGAGGGAGATAGAGGAGAGAGGGAGATAGAGAGGGAGAAGGAGAGGGGTGGGGAGAGGAGAGAGGAGAGAGAAAGGGAGAAGGGAGAGGGAAGAGGGGTGGGGAGAGAGAGGGAGAGAGAGGAGAGAGGGAGAGGGGGAGGGAGAGAGGGAGAGGGAGAGGGAGAGGGAGAGGAGAGGGAGGGAGAGAGAGGAGAGAGAGAGAGAGGGAGGGAGGGGTGAGGGAGGAGAGAGGAGGTGAGAGGGACGTGAGGGGGTTAAACCCGAGGCATATTTTTTTGTATTATTTATTTCTCACCTGTATTAAAAAAATGACAATTTAGTGTGTAAAAAACTTTGAGAAAATCAAATCTGTATTTATTGATTTTTTGTATTTATTTAGTAAATGTCAACAGAAGACGTTACTTTGCAATAGTTTACAGGCATATTAAGGTATCTTAATCCTATCACATTATTGGTCAAAAGTATTTGTGTATATATTTGTAAAATTATGTCCAAAAGGCAGACTCTAAGATTATATCAACTCTTCCGGTTTGACAAAAAATGCTTCTACCTTGTCAGGATAAACACATTTATTTTAAACATATACATTGGGTGTAGATTTATTTAAAACAAAGCATTAAAAAATATTTCCTATAGAAGCATGCTTTTTAAAATACACACTATCAAGAACAAGAAACTGCAAAGCCGCAAAAAACAAAACCAAAAGTAAAAGGCTCGATTGATTCCAAGCCCCGCATTGCTGTTCTGAACCGCTGACCTTTCCCGTGTCAAATGTTGTAAACGTGTATCGCTGAACCCCGGCCTGTTTCTCTTCATTTGATACAGTATTTATGTGCGGGGCTGTTCGCGGCTTGACCTCAGACTGCAAGCAAGCATCACTCTCACATCTGCGCCACGCTTGTCTTAAAAATGTAGCTGACAAATCATTTGAGTTAAATCGCGTTTTGTTTTCGCTTGCTTCTTGTGTCTGGAACTACTTATCCCGCCGACCTCTGGACCGAGTGTCGCCACCTTAGGAGCGGGTGAAGCCGGTACAGCTGGTGGGCAATTACGGTTCAGAGCAATGATTGCCAACGGGATCTTTCGAAACAGGAAATTCAACGCAGTGCAAATAACTCCCAACAGGCACTCAAGACAAGTGGGTTTTAACTGCAAGTTTGAGTGCGGGGCACGTCCAGATCTATGCAATGAAATGCGATATTGCAATAATGATGACGTCAACACCCTGCAGGATTCCCCTGCGATTGAGCGGGTTGATCCAGTGAGTTTTACCCTTTAACTGTGGATCGTTCCCTGACTGGTGTCCACATCTGAAACAGTACGTCCAATATCTGGGGAATATGACTTCTATTGCATAGCATTTTCATCCATTTCCAGGTTTTACTACGAGCTTGAAGATTCACTGTAGATTCACTCTCCCTGTGCAGCAGGTATTAGGGACCCCTCATCCTGACCCCCACACTGTAGATTCACTCTCCTGTGCAGCAGGTATCACGGACCCCACATCCTGACCCCCCCACACTGTAGATTCACTCTCCCTGTGCAGCAGGTATCAGGGACCCCACATCCTGACCCCCCCACACTGTAGATTCACTCTCCCTGTGCAGCAGGTATCAGGGACCCCACATCCTGACCCCCCCACACTGTAGATTCACTCTCCCTGTGCAGCAGGTATCAGGGACCCCACATCCTGACACCCCCACACTGTAGATTCACTCTCCCTGTGCAGCAGGTATCAGGGACCCCACATCCTGACCCCCCCACACTGTAGATTCACTCTCCCTGTGCAGCAGGTATCAGGGACCCCACATCCTGACCCCCCCACACTGTAGATTCACTCTCCCTGTGCAGCAGGTATCAGGGACCCCACATCCTGACACCCCCACACTGTAGATTCACTCTCCCTGTGCAGCAGGTATCAGGGACCCCTCATCCTGACCCCCCCCACACTGTAGATTCACTCTCCCTGTGCAGCAGGTATCAGGGACCCCACATCCTGACCCCCCCACACTGTAGATTCACTCTCCCTGTGCAGCAGGTATCAGGGACCCCTCATCCTGACCTCCCCACACTGTAGATTCACTCTCCCTGTGCAGCAGGTATCAGGGACCCCTCATCCTGACCCCCCCACACTGTAGATTCACTCTCCCTGTGCAGCAGGTATCAGGGACCCCTCATCCTGACCCCCCCACACTGTAGATTTACTCTCCCTGTGCAGCAGGTATTAGGGACCCCTCATCCTGACACCCCCACACTGTAGATTCACTGTGCGTCTGAAAGAGTATCTAGCGCGTTCCCACAACGTTATCCGAGTCGCCGAGACAAATATTCGAATATTCGAACTCAAAAGCGACAACGTTCGTAATCGTTCAGATAGATTTTTTTAAAAAAAATATATATATAAACGACTGCATCAAAAAAAAGAGATACCGTTGAAAGGAAGCCAAATGCATGCATGGAAACGAACAGCACGCGTTCTAGTGCACAGAAGAGCGCTTCTCTCCTTTCTTTAATAGAGTCGAAAGCTGACGTGCTTGAATGGAATTTAGCGATTCTGGGTTCATCTATTCGCGGGAGCTGTGCTGCCCACAGAAATACTCTGAAAAGTCAGCGCCCCCGAGACGAGATTATTTCAAAGTCCAGCGTTTCTGGAGCATTTGACACGTCACCTCAGACAGGGGTCAGACTCCGAATGCAGCGAGTGACGCAGCCCATCCTACAGAGATAGAGATGAACATGTCTTATAGCCTTAACCAGGAGATAGATAGCCCCTGCAGATGAACTGTGCTACTCCGTCCGCAGCCTACTACGAGGGGCATGAGCGCCCCCGTGTGGTAACATTGTTAATAACACTCTACAGACGCAGCTGCTGCATTTTTTTTTCACACAGATCCATGGAAAGTGATGGGGAAAGCGACGGTAAATTAGAAAGCCGTCTATACAATGCGCATGCGCAGTTCAAAACAATAACAGAATTATCATCATCATCATCATCATCGATAGCGTTATTATCGTGCTGACGACATCAACGTGCTTTTAGTTGGGTTCATCTCCCCCCCCCCTGTAAAATAAGGTTTTAAAGCAAACGCTTGTTTGTTCTCGCTTTTTTTTTTAAAGTTATTATTATTTGTTTATTTAGCAGACGCCTTTATCCAAGGCGACTTACAGAGACTAGGGTGTGTGAACTATGCATCAGCTGCAGAGTCACTTACAATTACGTCTCACCCGAAAGACGGAGCACAAGGAGGTGAAGTGACTTGCTCAGGGTCACGCAATGAGTCAGTGGCTGAGGTGGGATTTGAACCCGGGACCTCCTGGTTACAAGCCCTTTTTCTTTAACCACTGGACCACACTGCCTCCTAAGTGCATTGAAAACATTTTTTTTTTTTTGTACAGAGAGCAAACTGGGCGTTTAAAAAAAAAAAGTAAATAAAAAAAAGTATTATTTTTGTTTGTTTTACCAACATATATCTAAAAACAATCATAACTAACCCCGTGGAGCTAATGGCTATGGCAACTGTCCCACAGTCCTGTAACAAGTGACTTCATAATGACGTGACTTCCGGCGTCCATCCCCAATGCAACCCCTCTATTCACGCAGCGTCGGCGTTCCGCATGACGTGACTTCCGGCGTCCCCCCTCTCAGTGATGGCGGCTTCGTTTCCCTGTCTTTCTTCAGAGAACGGAAAATGGTATTTCACAAGGGAGCAGATCGAGAATAGCCCGTCCCGCCGTGCGGGTTTAGACCCCGACAAGGAGCTTTCTTACCGCCAGCAGGCTGCTAACCTCCTTCAGGATATGGGGCAGCGGCTCAATGTGTATCTTTTTCTTAGTTTTTTATTTCGGGGAAGCCGGTTTAGCGGCGTGGAGACAGCGAGCCCGCGTTTGAAAGACTTGTCTCGGTAACTCGCTCTCTGTCTACGAGGCCGGGCTGGGGGTTTATAAATGTTAATAAAGGTGTCACTTCTCTCCCCTCCCAGCCGAACCTGTAGAGACCGGCCGGGTTTCCTGCGGGTTCCCCGCCGCGGAGCTTGTTGCTAAGGCCTCTGTTGCGCCCAGCTTCCCAGGCCGTACCCGGGCCTGGTGGGAGTTTCGCGTCGTGATTTGTAGATGTCTACCAAAAAAAATACATTGTTTTTAAAGACTTCAGGACTTCAGGATTCAAATGAGTGGATCTGTACTAGATTTTATACCTGAATAAGGCTTTTTTTTTGTATTTATATTTAACGCGGTAAAAGTGGGCTGCTGCTAGTGTCGTGTTTTGTAGTCGTGTGATGCCGGGGTGGTTTAGATTGTAAATCCTACCAAAAAAAACAAAACAAACAAACTCGTGAGAAGAATTTATTCTAACTCCCCAGATAGACACACAGGCGTTGGTTTTGTAGTTTTAAACGGTCGTTTAGTAATATAAATCACACTTTATACTAGTTTGAGACGCTTGTGTTTAAAATACAGTGAACACGTAGCATATATAGTAATATCACGAGCAGCAAGTTCAGTTTTGCGGTTTATTTTTTTTAATGTCCGCTGAATGGTGTTTGGGAGACATACCTGCATTCAAATATCTCGTTGCTATCAATGTGTTAGTTGTACGTGGATTTGTAGTTGAGCGGACTCTAGTAATATTTCGCAGTGCTGTACTTTCACGATCTGATGCACTAGTAGTGTAGTTAACATGTATTCATTTGCACCTTGATAAATGTGTGCTTTTTAAATTCAGGTTTCTATCAGTGCTTCTTGCGTTAAAAGGGTTTTGTGTGTGCCTGGAGGTGGCAAAACCATGCTTTTTTTTAAAATTGTAGTTTTTTTTAATTCTAGTCACTTAGCTCCTTGGTATTTTGCAGTTGTCAGAATGTAAGATCGTGTGTTTTTGCAAATAGACAAAGTTCCCAGAAAGTTCAGCTTTTGCTTAAGAGCATAAAGGCAGAATGGAAATGACAATTCTAAAATACAAGGATGGAAACGGGACTCCCATTTGATCTGTTCCGGGTTTTGCTATGAATTTAATAACTCGCCCCTGAGCTTGTTACCGAAGCACTGTGGCTGATCAAGCTCATGGTAAAACCTGGAATGAGTGAAATGGCAATGCAATAGGAGTCTTTATTTCCATCACTGAAGTACAGCATAGCTGAATACAGTGTATGTAATTGTGATTTTATTTTTGGAGGACTTGAATGAAAGGGGCAGTTAATGCAAAAGGCACTGGAGCTTAAAACCAAGCGGCACTAATTGTTGTGTTGGGGATTTGGGAAGAAGTGAAAGAAACACCTGTTTGTTTTCTCATCAGGTGACCGTGGCTTGTGGTTTACTGGGTGGCACTAAGGGGGGGTGTGCAGTAATCCATTACTCACAATGGTGACCAACCCCACCTTGAGGTCAACAGGGTCATCTTCGTTTCGTGATCTAAATCTTAGGCAAAACAGTTCGCCATGCTGGAGCGTTTATAGTAAACTTTGTGTGATCGTGCAATGACAGTCCAAGGTACGAAGAGGAGGTTTATAATGTTTACAGGAGATTGGGTTTCGTAATGGATGCAGTGAGGAAGATGGCAGTGTGTGGCTCTTTCACAGCGTGCAGGGTAATTGGATACACATAATTCTACCATGACAGTAATATACTGATAGGTTTTGATTGATAATGTTCTGATTTTAGTCAAACGCACACATGGACTGTATCAGAAAGTATGCAGCATGAATGGCATTTCCATCGCCCCCACCCTTTTAATTCTGTCCAAAAAATAAATAAAAGCCCCCACATTTTTACCTTGTATGTCCTTTTACAGCCCCCCCCCCCTCTCTCAATACACACACACATGTCTGCCTTCCAGTCCAGCACATGACAATAGCTCTCCACTGTGTCAGAAATTATAATTTGGGGGGATTTTGGATTATATTGCTGTATAGGAGTTGGTGTGTGTGTTTATGCCTTTTTAAAAGGCGTTGCTTCAATAAGTATTGCAGGTACTAATTTAATATGTAGTGTATCTGTAAATACAAAGCCATAAGAGCTGCTTTCTACATGTTCACTTTATAACGCACGACAATGGGCCCTCTGTACCGTGTAGATTGTAATGCTGAACTGAGCTTTCAGAACAAAAGGACAGTTCTGTTTTATACTTTCAGAAACTTTTATTTTTTGTTTTTTAGGTTACATCATTTTTTTCCGCACACGTGTTTAATTTATTTGAATTCTGGAAAGCATCAGACAGAGAGACCGTCCCTCTCATCGCCTCTCACACTTCCAGTAATAGGGTGATCCTTTTACTTCTAAAGCTGTTTGCTGTGTCCCCCGCCTGTGTTCAGTTTTACATTGAATATGTGTTGGGTGTTTCTGCTATAGATTAGCCTTCAGAGAACCTCACCTTATTGGAACGCTGTCTTTGCTCTGAACGTGTCGGTTCATAACTGCCTTCGTCAGCTTTGTTTGGGATTAAACTATAACGTCGATTGTCAGGTTTTTGTTGTGGCGTTTTCCTTAACCACATTCTCTCCAGTTCCCAGCTAACGATTAACACAGCCATTGTTTATATGCAGCGATTCTACATGGTCCAGTCCTTCACCAGATTCCACAGGAACGTAAGTACAAACAGCCCTTCTCCTCGTGTGTTCTACTGCAAACCGCCAGGTAGTTGTTAGGATCACGTCTTTGCAGTGTTGCTGTGTGTGAGTCATTTCTAGCATGCATGCAAATTGAGGGACTTGTAAAGGGTTATTTTTTATTTTTGTTTCTCAAGGGTAGGGTGTGCAGGCATGGAAATGCAATTGCATAGCAGTTTCATCCATTCCAGGGTGTTAATAGAAGCTAGGTTAACCACAGTGTGTGTGTGTGTGTGTGTAACAACCTCCAGGTGCTTCATATTAAACTCCTAGTAAAACCAGGAAGGGATCAAAGCGCTGTGCAGCGGGAGTCTCGTTTCCTTCCCTGGCAGTAAACAGTCCGCTTGCTGTTCCTTTTGTTCCTGCACAGATTGTTAGTTTAATGAATGGTGTTTTTACTGATTGATCGGTTGATTTGCATTGTGTTTCGCGCCCCCCCCCCCCAGGTTATCGCCCCAGCCACCCTGTTCTTGGCTGCCAAGGTGGAGGAGCAGCCGCGGAAGCTGGAGCATGTTATAAAGGTGGCCCATGCGTGTCTCAACCCCCAGGATCCATCTCCGGACACCAAGAGCGATGTTAGTAGCGCCTGGTACTACTTACCTACTGATTCCTTTTCCTTTTCCCATATTCTCTGAAATATTACAGGGGAAGGGGGGAAAAAAAAACAAAGGATTAAAAAATAAAGACGCAGTATTGCATTTATTTATAAATGTAGGAGGTTATTAGCAGTAAATGTCAGTGAGGTGTAAATGCAGTATATCAATGCGTCTGGGGTCCCTGTAGCAGTTCATAGTGCTTTCCTCACTGGACTTCTAGTTACATGCTCTGCCTGTCCTTAAGTGTTTTAGATGGTGGTGCCTCTTCAGTCTGTTCCTCATCCCCCAATCATAGTCATGCCTGGTTAGGGCACACATTCGCAACGGCTGATTATCGTCTAATAATGATCCCGTTAGAAATGACTGTGAATGAATGAATAAATAATCAAAAGGTAAGGTTAGTATTGTCTGATGTCTGATGTCCAGATCACACACATGTTGTTATAAAGCTTTACTAATTTATTTGAGTGTCTGTTTTCAACAGGGTGCGAAATTCCTAGGCCACCAAGCCCAAACGGCTTATTAACCCCTAAACGCTAAACCCCCTTCTCCCCCATAGACCTAACGGAGACCACGTCCTCATGGGTGAGCACTCCCATAATTAAACCCCCTCTTTCTGCAGTGCAGTGCAATACTGTGCAGAGCCGTGCCTTGCAAAGCGCGGGAGAGTTTGCTGAATTTCATGCCCTGTTCTAGACCCCAGGTGATGTTGTGTGTGCAATGTGCAGGCTTTGTATTAAAAAAAAACAGAAGAAAATGCCTCCTAGTGAGTAACCTGCCTGTCCTCTCAACCTCAGGCTTACCTGCAACAAGCCCAAGACCTGGTCATTCTTGAGAGCATAATACTGCAGACCCTGGGTAAGTTGTGGACCCGGAGAGGCTCTCCTGACACTGACTCCCAGACCGAGGCAGTCTGCTTGCACACAGAATGCTCATGATAACCACATGCACTCTTGTCCACAGCAGAGAGAGAAGGAGAAAGCCCTTCTGAAGATGTGATCATGCAATGTTGTCATCACACCCCCCCACCCCCTTTTTTATGGGGGGGTGATTAAAAAAACGTGTCCCACTAGATTGCAAACAGGTCTTTTATTTTTATTTTTTGTGTGTGTGTGTGTGTATGGAGATGTGTTTGAACTGAAGTTGCATTGTGCTGGTGGTGATTTAGGCTGTGACCGTGTGGTTCGTGTAATCTACCTCTTAATGTATGAATCTGGATTCTGGATTTGGGTAGAGGGGGGGGGGTAGTGGAGGTGCCCGTACGTCTGACACACTCCTGTTGTTCCGCGTCTTCACAAGGGCGTTCACACCTCACAGTTAAAACGTCAGGCAGGTTTTCAACCTTTTAGAATTGAAGCTAAACGTTCAGCCTCTGTCAGATATGTAGGTGTGGGCCTTGGTGCTGATGTACTGTGCAAGCTTATTTAACTCTGAAGTGCGGTGCATGCAAATACAGCAGGGTGCCGGTTCAGGTGGAAGGTCACTTTTTGGAATGCAGCAGCGCCTTGTTAAACCGCAGTCTAAAACCCCAGCAGTACTAGCAGCTGTCCCGTCAGACCTCTTGTTCTTTATTTCAAAAGGAAAGTCTGTCTGCTGTTCAGGGCTGTTACATCGATCTTGTCCAGTCAACACAAGACTTTTGTTGTTTAACTTTTTTTTTAATTTTTTTTTTTTAGTATGTGCACAAACTCCCAAGATCACAAACCTACTGAGTGGACTGTGTTTTATTGCCCCAAATCAGAAAGTCCCCTCTGCGCCCCCCCCCAACATGTTGATTAACGTTTGGGACTTGAATTCTGGTACAGGTGTGCAGGATTGTGAGGGTCGTGGGTTAATCGTGGTTTCGTTTTCTTCCCTGTTGCAGCCTTCGAGATTACCATCGATCATCCACATACACACGTTGTCAAGTGTACACAGCTAGTCAGGGGTAAGGGAATCTGCCTTTTCATACTTTTGTATTGTTAAATAAACCAGTGCATTTTTGATAATTCTAAGTAATGATTCTAGGATATTTTAAGAGCATTTTTTTTATAGCTTAAGCACACTGTAAAAGCAGGTCTCTCTCCAGTTTAAAAATGGTCCTTGTTATAAGAAGTTATTCTGCTCCCTGTGAATGCAGATCACGGTCGCAATGCTGCTGGCACCTTATAGCTGAGCTGCTGATGGCTCTATCTTGGGAATCGCTTGCCAGTTTTTGCACGGCGTAGAACTTGTTCATGTGAAAATATTTCTGCTGACCAATATTTTTTTTTTGTTTTTTTTTGTTTAGCGAGCAAAGATTTGGCTCAGACGTCCTATTTCATGGCTACCAACAGGTATGTAAATGATGTTCAGTGAGTATCGCGAGAGAAATGATTTATACGGGATTAACCCCTGAAGGGACACCAGGAATCGAGCGCTCGCTGTTCAAAACGGTTTCTTATTAAAACACATGCGAGAGCAACTCGAGCATCGCGAGGAGGAGACTGAGCATTCGGACGACCGGATCCAACCCGTCAGTACATTTTAAACCCTGTTTCGTGCTCCTCATTGCAAAGATAAGAAAGTCAGCATCGTTGTTATTTGTGGGACACGTGTCCCTTGTGCCTCAAAGTGTTAAACATTATTATTATTATTATTATTATTATTATAATTATTATTATGATTTCCTTGTTTAATTAGACTGCTTGACTAGAAACCCGAGTGGTTTGTTTCTCAAGCAATTCATTTGAATAAAACAAAGTGAAAACGCAAGCAGCAAGGGGAATGACAAATCTGATTGAAAAGAAATAGAAAATCCTGAGATACACATCTAACAAACACACCGGTCGCCCTTACTCTGAGCCACTCTGATAACCTTTGGAATAAGTTTCTTTTGTGTGGCTTTTAAGCCTAAATAAAGGCTTACCTGTTATTTTTTTTTTTTCTCTTGAATTCAACACTACCCAGTCTGCACCTGACCACGTTCTCCCTCCAGTACAGTCCTCCCATAGTGGCCTGCGTGTGCATCCACCTGGCATGCAAGTGGTCAAACTGGGAGATCCCGGTGTCGGCCGATGAGAAGCACTGGTGGGAGTATGTGGATCCCACTGTGACTCTGGAGCTGCTGGACGGTAAGTTCATACGGGACGGGACGGGGACGGGAGGCTTGCTTTCATGTTTGCAATGTTAGATTTTGTTGACTTTCCTGCCCCCTTAGACTTTTAAAATGTATCATATTGTGGAATTCAATCAAAGAAGCCAGTCATTAGAGAGTCGGTGCTTTTATGAGAAGCACAAGATTAACGTAGATGAGTCTGCTGGTGCGAAATGCTTGTGTATGTGAAAGAGACTTTGAATAATTATCTGTGTGTGTGTGTCTGTGCTCTGTGTGTGTGCTCTGTGTGTGTCTGTGCTCTGTGTGTGTGCTCTGTGTGTGTGTGTGTTTCAGAGCTCACCCAGGACTTCCTGCAGATTCTTGAGAAGACTCCGAACCGATTGAAGCGGATCCGGAACTGGAAGGTAACCTCAATGGTGAACACATTTTAACTTCTTCTGACTGGGGGTTTAAACGATGATCATGTATCGCGCTGCTGCACCCAGATAGTGGCTGCTTTCTTCAAGAGTGAGCTTTAGAAAGGGGCTTTCTGTATGCCTGCAGTATATATACATATATATAATGTATAATACAGTATATATAAATACAATATATAGTGTGTGTGTGTGTGTGTGTGTGTGTGTGTGTGTTATAAAGAACCCTAAAATATATAGGCTTAGACTGTCATCGACTGGCACTAACCCTGAACTACCTGCACTTGGTGGTAATCGGAGCTTGCATGAACACCCCTAGGTGTTTTATGGAACTGGCATCTGATCCTTGCAAGAGTGCGTGTGCGTGTGCGTGTGTGTGCGTGTGTGTGTGTTTTGTTTTTTTTTCTCCCAAGTTTGCAATGCATCTGATGTTTTTCATTTCAGGCCGGGCAGACGACCAAGAAATCGAAGCTGCAGGAAGGCGGCGGGGATCAGACGGACACTTTGATGAGCATGATCTCGATGGCTTCCTCCGAGATGGCGCTGGCAGGGCTGATGAGCATGTCTGCGGCCTCGCCCCCCTCCTCCACCACGCCCCCGGAGCCCTCGCGGGACCAGCCCCTCCGCGCGACGGAGGGACCCCAGCAGTACTGGCAAGCCCAGAGTAAGCTGCTCCCCCAGGTACACAGAACTGCTGGCGGCGAGCAGCCCGGGGTAACTGACCAGGGGCTGGGGGGTGCGGACGTCGACATGGGGTTCCCCTCTCTCCAGAAATGGCAGGCCGCCCCCGCGAAAGTGTCTCTGAGCGAGTACCGGGCGAAGCACGCCGAGGAGCTGGCTGCCCAGAAACGCAAGCTGGAGTGCAGGGAGGCCAGCCGGAAAGAGCAGTACGCCACGGCCACCCAGCAGAAGAGAGACCGGCCTCCTCCTTCTCAGCGGCAGCAGAGGGAGAGCCTGGAAAACCCTTCCCCCATCGTCTTGAAAATCCCCTCCGGGAATTCGGAGAAGCCGGAGAAGGGGTCCCTGAAGATGCGCATCCCGGCGGGAGGCTCCGGGGAGAAGGCAGGGAGCGCGGGCTCGGGCTCGGGCTCGGGGCGTCCCGAGGAGATCAAAGTGAGAATCCGAGTCCCCGCGACGGCGGAGAGGCAGAGCTCGTCGGACGAAGGGAGCGGCAAGAGCAAAGACAAGCACCGAGAGCACCCGTCAAACCACCGGCACCACCACCACCACTCGCACAAGAACCCCCGCGCGGCCACAGGCAGCAAGAGATCGGGTGACTCCTCCTCCTCCTCCAAGCACAGCACCCCTCAAAGCGGAGCCTCGTCCCGCAAGCGCCCCCACTTTGACGAGTCCGTCGCCGCGATGCCCCACAACCACCAGCCCAAAGCCGGCCAAAAGTCTTCCAGAAGCTACCAGCCGCCCCTTCCTCCTCTACCCCCCTCCTCCTCCTCCTCCTCCTCCTCCTCCGCCAGCCAGCAGTTCGGTTTCTTGGACCTGCCTTTCATGCAGCAGCAGCCCGCTGGCGGCTCGGGGAAGGTGCCATCGTCGGACGCCAACGGGCACGGCGCCAGCAGCCAGCCCAACGACTACCAGGACACCTTCGACATGTTGAACTCCTTGCTGAGCGCCCAGGGGGTGCAGCCCGCTCCCCCTCCACAGTTTGACTACGTGCCCTCCCCTTACGGGGAGTACAGGTACCCCGGGCTGCCCCCGAGAGCCAATCCGGGCAACAGGGGCGGCTCCCGACCCCCTCCCCTGCCTGCAGATCCCCCTCCCCCTCTCCCACCTCTCCCAAAATGAAGGGGGTGGGGGTAGAAACTAGAAATATACTACTGAGTGTGTGGGACTCTTTCTAAAGGAAATATGCACCTGCTAATGGAAATTGGCGTGGATTCCTAGGCAAGGTAACACCAGACTTGGTTCCAGACTTTTTAATGCCTGTTAGGCCACTGCCCGCCCTCCCTCTCGCTCTCTCTGTTGCCTGTTTTATGGGTAACTTGACAGCAGAGTAATGTACCACTAATATGTTTTTATTTTTTTTTGGGGAGGGGGCGGCTGTCCCCTTCAGTGTATCAAGAAAAATAATGGGGGGGGGGGGAGATTTTAAAGTGTGTGTTGTATATGTTCTGTAATTCAGATCTGTAATATTAGTTATATTGCTTTCCTTTTTTTTGTGTTATATTTTTGAATGTCAAAGAAGATGATGATGATGATGATGATGAAGGCGGCGGCGATACTTTTATGCACGAGTTGGGAAAATCTAATATTTTTTATTTCCAGAGTTGTATTATATTTGTAAAGCACTGGCGACATTTCATTTGATTTAGATTCATTCATTTTAAAAAAAAAGTGTTTATTAGGTTTTTGTCTTTTTCTAAAGGTATAGTGAATACTTTAAAATGCCTCTAGCGATTTTTGGTTTTGAATTAGCCAGGCATGTTTTTAATGTCAGCACTGGAGGTTATATCAGCGGCTCTGTGTTTTTAATTTTTTCGTTACTTTTAAAACGACATGCTTGAGACGTCAGCGATGATTTCTAACAGTCCCATTGCAAACAGGGATGGAAGTAGCACTCCCACTGCATAGCAGCTTGACTCATTCCCGGTTCTACTGTGAGTTTAATAAGACACACCTGAGCTTGTTAGCGATACACACTGTGGCTAACCAAGCTCGAATTAACACCTGGAATGGATGAAACTGCTGTGCAACTGGAGTCTTATTTTCATCCCTGCAAAGCCATCTGAGCAGAGCTGGAAACTCCACCAGCCCTGGGGTTCAGAACAGCCCTGAATGAAGTCCTCATGTTATTGAAGCGAGCAGGAGCTGTGAGTTTGATGTTAAGTAAACGGTTTCTCCCTGCAGTCTCCGTTCAGAGCAGGTTTAGCAGGGGTCTGGTCCAGGTCAAGCTCTGGTGTAAACTCACAGTGAAACCCGGGCTGGCTCAGTGTGCTCTGCAATGGGAGTCTCTTTCCTTTGCCAGTAAGAGAAGTATTTACGCTGCTCTTAACTTAACTGCACCACCTGTGCTAGTCGGCTGCCTGATGTGTTGTTATATGGGCATATAACTTCATCGTACAGATACTTGAATATTTATTACCCTTGAGTGTGCGTATTCATTCGCATGACTAATCTTGCTTCCGACATCCCTTATTCAAACTCCTAATCGTTTCAGTATTAACCTCTTGGTGTACAATCTTGGGCAACCTTTGCTTGGGATGTAGTTACACACAGCCGTGGGAGTGAGATCTTCCTTGCTGTGTGTGTGTGATTTTTTTTTTTTTTTTTACATGCGTTCTGGCACAGTAGAAAGGTTCCAGTGTTCCACGCCAGTGGGGTGTGTAAGAATCCCTCCTGGAGCAGGATATCTGTGTTGGTGGTTCGGCTGTGCAATGCTAATGTTTTAAAACTGGTTTAAGAATGTTTTCCAGCCCCAGAGGGGGTTGATTTGTTTCCAGCAAACAGTGTGACTCTTTCGCCGAAGGCAAGGTGCAGTCCAGCATTGGGGGTGCAGCTGCTTTCTGTTCATTGTGATTTGAGTGTGTCTCTGACTGGGTACAGAGCGGTTCAGAAATCACTGGACTGATATGCAACGAGCACAGGGGTTCTCATAGGAGTCACAGTGAGGCTCAGGGGGCAGGGATACTACAAGAATACTACACTGTCTTGCTTTTAATCCTGATTTTGTGTTTTTTTTTTTTTTTTTTTTAATTGACATTTTAGATTCAGTGTCATCTTTGTTGTTGTTGTTGGTTACACAGGTCAAGGCTGCTTCGAAGGGCCCCTGAGCCACGTCAGGTTGGCACACAGCTGGCTTCAGTGCTGCCTGCTGTCGTTCACGCCAGCCTCTTGAAATACAGTTCATGCCCGGTGCAGACTTTGTGCCCTGAGTTTGTAGAAGTGGTCAAGTGACTTCAGCAACCTGGTATAATTGTTAGGGGCGGGTTCAAATGAACAGATTCCCAGGCAAATAAAATCCAGCAGCAGCAGCAGCAGCAGCAGCAGCAGCGTTTGGAGGTGAAATGGGCTTTTTCGTTGGCATTGCATTTTCCTGTGTTTTATTTTAGTGAGCAGCATGATCCTGCAGGATTTAAAAACAAAACAAAAAAAAACATGAGGGGGGGTAATGTTTTTATTTTTTATTTTTACTTTTTATATAAAAGAAAAAAAAGAATGTGAATTGCAGCATAAAAAATAAACAGAAAAAAATCTTTTTTTTTTTTTAGTTTTAATTTTTTCAAATGACAGTCATTGTTTTAAATGGTTGTTTAATCTGACCAGACCTACACTGAAGTCATTTTAAATAGAGAATCATAGTGCCCTTGATTTAAATAATAATAATAATAATAATAATAAAGATAGCTAGCGTTGTGTTGACTTGTTTTATTCTGGGTATCATTGAGTCGCTGGGGGTGATCTGGGACCATGAGAATAACATGCCGGTGTATTCACTGGGGTCCTACCGCCGTGTGTCAATATTCAGGTTATAAAGGGTTTAGGTCAAATAACATTTAACTATCAAGGTTCAAGCTACAGCTACAGCTAGTCTCGGTACACTGATCCTATCAGGAATATGTTTTTGACAAATGTACTTTGAAAAGTGTGTTAAAAAATATATACAATAAAAAATAAGGCGTTGAGCGGGAGTTAGGCTTCGTGTGTTTTTAATCCTGTGTACTTCAGTGCTGTTAGGTCATGTCTTTTTATTGGGTTTTGATTTTATAAACATCCTCGTTTTAACGTGGTGTTTGTGTAAGTCACGTATACTTATTTGATTTGGGGCGAGTCGTTTTCAGCGGTGGTTCATTTTGCCGGCTGCATACACGGTACTTTTGATAGTAGAGCCGGTTTTGAGTCGGGGTTGCTCTGCGCTCGTTTCCCGTGAGAGGGTTGAGTGACTTGAACCCCCCTTCGAGGCGAGCGCCAGTGGGGTTCAAGGGGTTCATTTCCCATTGGAAGCAATGGAAGAAACGGCCGCTTGAGTTTGTACTGACCGCTGCGCTCCACCCAGGCGATCAAAGGCGACGGTTCAAGCAGCTGTTTCTGCACTTGTGTCGGTTACACGGGGGGGAACTTAGTCCAGTTAGACATCCTCGCCTAAATGCACTTTTTATTTAAATTATTATTATTTTGGTAAAATAAAAACAAAAATGTGCACGTGAAATGTTTCCCAAGTGTGAAGGCATGGCTGTCGAATTGGATGATATATATATAGTGTAACGTGAACCGAGTTTCAGCTACACAATCTGAAAGTGTTCCAAAAGAAAGAAAATGTGTGACACAAGATCATAGAAACACTTTACAGTGTAAAGTCTATTTCTGTACATTATTATTATTATTATTATTATTATTATTATTATTATTATTACTATGTGTGAGTTATCATATTGGATTAAGGTATAAACCGAGAAAGTTCTGTTCAGGCAGACGCTGTACTTCAAGCGGGGAGATGGATTTTAAAAGCGGTTCTTTATTTTACTCGCTGTGCTTCAGGGAGATTGGATGATGAGGATGATGATGATGATGATGAGGATGATGATTGATGAGGAGGATGATGATGATTTTGGCAGGCTCGAATCCCCTCGTTTGATTGGCTGGAACACGCCACACTCACTCACCAGTGTTCAGATCAGCGCCCTCATAACACAGCCTGGACGGAAAGCGCAGAAATACAATGACAAGCATTTCAACCCAAGAGACGTTTGTCGTTGAATTTATTAAGCTTCTTTTAATTCAGCCCTTTTGAATGTTTAATAGTTATGGATAATTTACTGAAAATATATATATAAAGTTGTGGTATTGAATATATATATATATATATATATATATATATATATATATATATATATATATATATATATATATATATATATATATATATATATATATAATTACACACTAGCCCGTTAAGTGATGTGCAAATAAAGTTTGCTCATTTATTTAATGACTTAAGTTTTGTTTTTTGTTGTACATTTTTTGGTGTTTAGTAACTTGAGATTAAAACTACAAACTTTTTTTTTTTTTGGGCAGGTTTTGTAACATGCCGTAACCTTGTTTTTATCATTTATATTTAGAAATCCTAAACACGTAATCAAATTGACAAACGTTTCCACTAGAAGCCTCTTTCTTTGTCTTCGATTCCATGATCCATTCACAGTGCGGTCTGTTAAACGCGCAGGTCTGTATCGGGTCTATTTACTCAAAATGCAACTTCACAATCCTTGTAAGTTCATCTTATTGTCCCGTAATATGTAAGCTGACAAATATTCAAGAATGATACGCGTCTCACCTTTTTTTTATAGCATTAGGGTAGTGTTTTAATCCAAGAGCCATGAAATCTAAGGAAGTTGGGCTTCCTTGTAGCGTAGGTTTGCTTTAGTGAACTGGGGCGAGATTTCATTTCATTTGAATCTGCTGTTGTGTTCCTCTCCGTGGTCTGTATTTTCTTCTTCTTCTTTGTAATTGATTTGACATGTCTTTTCTTCTTGTTCTGTATTATAATGGAGCAGGTGAACGCGTGCCCGTGTTGTAGGTTTTCAGGGGTGCCACATGAACTCTCAGGTTTGGAATTTTCTTGTTTCGGGGGAATTCTTGTAATACTTGTAAAATAAAAGCAACGTTTACATTACACAGTACGTTTGTGGTTTTTAAAAAGCGCATTCTCTCCTCTTCTTTTCTTTCTCTCTCTCTCTCTCTCTCTCTCTCTCTCTCTCTCTCTCTGTCTCGTGGGACTTTGTTTTCATGAAATGGAAAGTGGTTTCGTTTCAGCTCAAACGTATACAAATGAAAAAAAAGTGTATTGATTTGGTTCTTCAGTCGCTAGGTACCGAGTCCAATGCGACTTCAGGATTTGAAACGGTCATACTTTTGTCTGGCGCCTCGGCTGTGCTTTTAATAAAGAAAAAATAAAAAAAAACTTTGTAAATTTTGGTTGGTTCATTCTAGCTTCCACGTGGCTGGGCGAGGGGTCAAATTATACACACTAGGGCATGTATATAGAGGGTATTAATATACAGATAATAATGTAATCACAATGTACGATCAGTGACCGAACATTCTGTTGTAATTATATATATATATATATAAATGATTTCAAGAAAAAATGTATCTGTCTATCGCGTATTTATTTATTAAATAAACGAGTTTATAACAATGGAGCTACTGCAAACTGTGCCCTGTGTGGCTGCTGGATGGGAAATGGAGTTGGAACTAGATTTAAACCCACAAAGACGTTATTAACATTGCATTGCAAACAAAAAAAGAACTACATGCAGGTAACAATGCAAAAAAATATATAGCAAGGAAAAAATGCAGGTAACAATGCAAAAAAATATATAGCAAGGAAAAAATGCAGGTAACAATGCAAAAAAATATATAGCAAGGAAAAAATGCAGGTAACAATGTAAAAAAATGTATAGCAAGGAAACAATGCAGGTAACAATGCAAAAAAATATATAGCAAGGAAAAAATGCAGGTAAAAATGCAAAAAAATATATAGCAAGGAAAAAATGCAGGTAACAATGTAAAAAAATGTATAGCAAGGAAACAATGCAGGTAACAATGCAAAAAAATATACAGCAAGAAAAAAAAATGGACAGGCAGAAGGGGCGGAGCTTTCGGAATTAGAAGCCGTGCGGTCCCAAAAGCAGACTCACTGGCTTGTTCTCCGACCAATCCGTGTCACCTTCCTTTTGTTTGACACGCCTGCGGACCAATCCAAGTGCCGCTACTGCATCCAATCGCCGAACAGCTCTGCGCGGGCGGGCGGGTTTTGTGCGCAACAAGAGGAGCGAGTCTCGGTCGAAGCAAAGACGGTGAAATTCATTCGAGAAGCAGACTGAGGCGAGGTGAGACGCGGATGGGAGCGGGCGGCGCTTCTGCCAGCCATACTCGTAATAGGGTATTTATTTCGGATCCCTTTTATCTGGTTGGCAGTGTAACGGATGGGTATTGTAATGAGCTGTGAGGTATAGGGCGGTGTGTGTGTGTTTTGTGAAGGCGGTTAGATGTTAGAGCAGAGTGTTTGTAAGATGGCTGTCTTGTTGTTTTGTGTGTGTGTGTGTGATGGAGGCGGGTTTGGCGGGAAGGGGCGCTCTTCACGCTGCTCGCCGGCATTGCTTTGCCGGGACACGCACTATATGTTCTTCAGTATCGCTGTAGTTTCCTCCAAGCGCTGCAAACGCGCGTTTAAACATCTAAACAACTATTGAGACCCCGCTTCATACTTGATAATACAGTTTTTTTGGTGTTCATTTTAACGAAATAATGACACGCATACATACAGCGACGCTAAAGACCGGACTTGAGTTAAATCGATACGAAAGTATACACTGTGTAACGTTTTAGTGCTTACAATATATATCTATATATAGAGTGTTTGTTTTAAATTAAAACGGGGTGAAGTTAGCTGGTAAATGTGTTTTGGCGCTAGTTTTACTGTGCAGGTTCTTTTAACGTATTGTCAAGTCACTTGCTTTCAAAATGGCGTATTTATTTTCCTGCAGTGCAGGCTTGAGTCATCGAGACAGAACTGCGCCCTCCTTCCCGAGTCGCTGTCAGATCTATTTTAGAAACAGCAGTTTGAACAAACGCTCAATCCTCTCCTTTTTTTTTTTTTTTTTTTTTTTTTGGCTCCCGGCTGCAGGAATGAACCGGATACGGATCCACGTTTTACCCCCGAACCGGGGGCGCCTCGCTGCCGCCTCTAGGCAGCAGGAGCCCCTGGCGTGCTCGTTCGCCCCGCGGCTCTGCTCTCACCCCCGGCTAGAGGGGCTGGAGTACTGCATCAAACACATCCTGGAGGACAAGAACGCCCCTTACAAGCAGTGCAGCTACGTCTCCAGCAAGAACGGCAGGCGGTGCCCCAACGCCGGCCCCAAACCCGAGAAGAAAGAGGGGTGCGTTCTGAAGAGACGTGCATGATTTCTGTCCAGGTGTATCCTAAATAAACGCGTGGAATCACCATTGCGTATTGTGATGCGGGGATGGAAATAAACAAACCCTGTTGAGCACCCGTTCCAGGTTTTAATGTGTCTTTGATCAGCCCCAGCGTGTGTCTGATTTAAAACTCTTGGTAAAACCAGGAATGGATTAAACTGCTATGCGATGGGAGCAGCCTTATTTCCACGCCTGCATCTGACTTGTTGTTCATCAAATGGTATTTGACAGATTTTGTATAGTTGGTTCAACCCTCGCTATATCCTTTTTAAAGTTTTTAGTTTAACAGTCCGCATGCTGTGGTGATGATTTTATCTGTGTTACCACATCCCCCTGATTGATTGATTGATTGCTTTTATTAATGAGTCTTTGCGTGTTGCAGAGTGGCGTTCTGCACAGAACACGCTCGCAGGAACGCGCTTGCTCTGCAGGCGCAGACGAGGAAGGTTTCGTCGGGACCCTCTCCGGAGCTGCTCCTGTCTCAGCTGAGTGGCTACGCCAAGACCGAGCTGGGATCCCCAGGGCAGGACTGCAGCCGCAGTGAGGCCAGCAGGATACTGGGTACGGAGGGGCAGTGAGGCCAGCAGGATACTGGGTACGGAGGGGCAGCGAGGCCAGCAGGATACTGGGTACGGAGGGGCAGAGAGGCCAGCAGGATACTGGGTACGGAGGGGCAGTGAGGCCAGCAGGATACTGGGTACGGAGGGACAGAGAGGCCAGCAGGATACTGGGTACGGAGGGGCAGAGAGGCCAGCAGGATACTGGGTACGGAGGGGCAGCGAGGCCAGCAGGATACTGGGTACGGAGGGGCAGTGAGGCCAGCAGGATACTGGGTACGGAGGGGCAGAGAGGCCAGCAGGATACTGGGTACGGAGGGGTAGCGAGGCCAGCAGGATACTGGGTACGGAGGGGCAGAGAGGCCAGCAGGATACTGGGTACGGAGGGGCAGAGAGGCCAGCAGGATACTGGGTACGGAGGGGCAGAGAGGCCAGCAGGATACTGGGTACGGAGGGGCAGTGAGGCCAGCAGGATACTGGGTACGGAGGGGCAGAGAGGCCAGCAGGATACTGGGTACGGAGGGGCAGCGAGGCCAGCAGGATACTGGGTACGGAGGGGCAGTGAGGCCAGCAGGATACTGGGTACGGAGGGGCAGAGAGGCCAGCAGGATACTGGGTACGGAGGGGTAGCGAGGCCAGCAGGATACTGGGTACGGAGGGGCAGAGAGGCCAGCAGGATACTGGGTACGGAGGGGCAGAGAGGCCAGCAGGATACTGGGTACGGAGGGGCAGAGAGGCCAGCAGGATACTGGGTACGGAGGGGCAGTGAGGCCAGCAGGATACTGGGTACGGAGGGGCAGAGAGGCCAGCAGGATACTGGGTACGGAGGGGCAGCGAGGCCAGCAGGATACTGGGTACGGAGGGGCAGCGAGGCCAGCAGGATACTGGGTACGGAGGGGTAGAGAGGCCAGCAGGATACTGGGTACGGAGGGGCAGCGAGGCTCTCTGTTTGAGGTGACTCCTGTTGCATAGCCGTTTGACCCGTTCCAGGTTTTAACACCAGCTTGGTTAGCCACAGTGTGTATAGGGAACAAGCTCAGGTGTGGCTCAATTCCTTTTTAAAATCAATTTCCAATTCCCATGCCTTCATAATGAATTCCAGCACTTCACTGATTAAAATTGCAACTGGCAGTATTCTGTTAATGAGCTTCACACGGTGGCAATACATTCCTTAAACCAAAGTCGCTGTTTAGTTAGTCAATATAAAATCGGCTTCAAATGAAAGCAGTTGTACGATCGCCACAATGATGTCTTTAAAATACGTCCGAAGGAATTGGAATAACAGATTTGACCCTAACCCGGGATCAAACTGCAATGCAATGGGATTTGCCTTTCCGTCCCTGCAGCAGACCGGGCAGGGAGATCGAGTGTGGTCCTCTCAGCTGGCATGCTGCTCTTAACAGCTGTGTGTTGCTTCACCCTGCAGATGAAGACAGCTGGAGCGAGGAGGAGAAGGAGCCCCTTGTGGTGGATCAGACCTGGCGAGGGGACCCCGACAGCGAGGCGGACAGCATAGACAGCGACCACGAGGACCCCCTCAAGTGAGTCTCTGCCTCGTACACCCACTGGTGCGAGGGTCCGACTGCTGACAGATACAAAAATCAATACCCGGTCTCTGTGTGCTTGTTGTAAGTTTCCAGTTCACAGTGATGTTCTGGGGTTTGTGCTTTCGTCACGGTAGTTAAGCTCCGTTTTTTAACCCTGAAAGGACCTTTTCTGTGTGATGCCTCAACCTTCATGCGTGCCGTGTCCCAGATAGGTTGGTGCGTTACGCTTGATCTAATTCGACCTGTGTTAAGATCTAGCAAACGCTGGTACAAGCGTTCGCTGAGACTCGTGTCTTCCTGGGTGGTGACGTGTTGCAGGACTCTTTGCCTGTCCGGTTTCAGTGTTGGTGTCGAGTTTTTCCGTGTGGAGCCGCGGCCCTAAATCAAGGCGGACAGCTTGCTGTAGCTGTTGGTTTTTAAAAGGAGCCAAAAGAAAACTCTTTCCATGGTCTGTTGGACGTCTTGCAGTATTAACACAGAGGACGTCCAATTCAGTTGAAAGAAACAAATGATGATTTAGAGCACTGTGTGACTGGTCCATATGTGGCTTGTTTCCCAGCATCCTCAGTAAGCACTAGTTTGACACTACCTGGTGTTGCCTTGGGTAGTCTTGAGATGAGTGCTAATCGAGGACTGTGGAAACCAGATGACTTCAATATTAAATGTCAGAAAATCCTACGCTTGACAAAACGTTCCTTTTAGCTTGAGTGCTGTGACAATCCACATGGAAACCCAGGGCCTGTTTCACAAAGCACTGCCAGCACTCTCCAGGCTGCAAGCTAGCAAGCTGTCTTATTGTGGCTGTTTAAAAAAGCTGTATATTAAGATAGAACGACAGTTTAGTAGAAATCCACTCTGCAAATCTAGAATTTATTTTTTCTTTCTTTCAGCAGGGTAGGAAGCTTTTCTTTTTTGTTTGTTTTGTTTTTTTTGTTTAAAACCCCTGTGATGCCCATTTGTGTATCACTTATGGCACAATGCTTAGCCAAGCCTCTCTATTTTAAATCCAGCCTCGCAAGCTGAAATTTCACATGCAGTACGTTGCTGCCGGACAGTCCTCTAGTTGCAGAAGTAGCTTTTTCTCTTTTCAAAGAAGCGTTTAGCGTTCCAGGGGTAAGTGTTTGCCTTGCCTTTGCTGTGCAGGCATGCGGGAGTGTTCACTGCAGAGGAAGTGGCCTTGATCACCAGGGAGAAGCTGATCCGCCTGCAGTCTCTCTACATCGACCAGTTCAAACGCCTGCAGCACCTCCTGAGAGAGAAGCAGCGCAGGTACCTGCACAGCCGCAGGGTGGAGCACGAGACCATAGGTAACACGCCTCCCTGCGTGCAGGGCTGGGGGCAATTCCTTCTGAAAATCCATTTCCATTCCCTGTCTATCAATTCCAACACCTTCACTGAGTCTTACAGTAGTTCTTCCATGCAGCTGTTTTTTTAACAGGTGTTAATCTTGCCTGTTTTTGCAGGGATGGAAATAAGACTCTCATTATATAGCAGTTTGATCCATTCCTGGTTTCACTAACAGGCACTCCTGAGCTTGTTACCTACACACACTGCCGCTAATCAAGCTCCTATTAAAACCCGGAGTGGTTGAAACAGCTGTGCAGCAGGAGTCTCATTCCCCTCCCTGGTTTTGTGTCTCTGTTCAGGCAGCAGGAGTCTCGTTCCCCTCCCTGGTTTTGTGTCTCTGTTCAGGCAGCAGGAGTCTCATTCCCCTCCCTGGTTTTGTGTCTCTGTTCAGGCAGCAGGAGTCTCGTTCCCCCCCCTGGTTTTGTGTCTCTGTTCAGGCAGCAGGAGTCTCATTCCCCTCCCTGGTTTTGTGTCTCTGTTCAGGCAGCAGGAGTCTCATTCCCCTCCCTGGTTTTGTGTCTCTGTTCAGGCAGCAGTCTGCTGACCGGACCCGAGGGACTGTCTGTGAAGGAGCGTGAGAACTTGAAGAAGCTGAAAGCCTTGCGCCGTTACCGCAAGCGCTACGGTGTGGAGGCCCTGCTGCACCGGCAGCTGAAGGAACGCAGGCTCGCTGCCTCCGAGAGGACTTCCCAGCAGGTACAGAACGGGGAACGACTCCCGCTGCACAGCACTTTGGCGTATACACTGCTTGTATGCTGGGATGGAAATAAGGCTCCCATTGCATTGCAGTTTGAGCCATTTCCTGGTTTTGCTAGGAGTGTAATAACACACACCTGAGCTTGTTATCTGTACACACTGTACTCAAAACCTGGAGTCTTATTTTCATCACTGCAGTCTCTAGTCTAGAGTTGTACTGCAGAGAAGCAGTCGTTATTTCCACATCGGATTCACCCGTTCCAGGTTTTGCTAGGACCTTGATTTAGCCGCAGTGTACAGCTGTCAAGCTCAGGTGTGTTCCTGATCTCCAGGTAACTCCAGGAGTGGAGCAATGCCGTTCAGTGGTGGGGGGAGTCTTCTTTCTATCCCTGTAATGAGAGCCGGACGCACGTTTTTAGAGTGGCCCCTCCCCGAGCAGAGTACTGATCCCGTGGTTTTTGATTTTCCAGGCACACACCACTCGTTCCAGTCAGAGGTGCATCTCCTTTGTTGAGGGGCTTCGCTGTGCTAACCAGTGTCTGCCGATGACCAGACACTGCATCTCTCGTATCCTTACAAAAAAGACTTTTTTCAAACTGGGATTTTTATTGATTTATCGCCATTTCTTGTAGGGTCTGACTTATTTAAAGCAAAGTGTCCGCAACTGTAATGTGGATTGCATTCCCCCACGTTCCATGCACAAAGCAAACTGAATCTATAGAGGTCTAGACCTCTCCCTCAGATGTGTTTCAGTCAACATACATAGCCACAGGTTGCAGACAAACCAGGTCAGTTTTGTGACGAGGTTTGCAGAAATCTTACGACGGCGCTGAATCAAGGCTGATGGCTTGATGTAGCTGTTTGCTTCAAACAGGAGCCAAAAGTATATTCTTCCTGTGGTGTGTTAGATGTTTAATTTACTTCTAATATTTCCAATTCCTTTGGAAGGAACACCTTTAGCAAGTGTGTGGCACAATTAGGAAATCCGATAAGTTATTTCCATCCCTGTAAGCTTATTTAAAAAAAACAAAAAAACAAACTGGATTCTGTTTTAATGTGACAGAGTTGCTGTATTTAAAAATAACCAAGTCATATGCCCAAATAAAATCCAAATCTGGTCTAATAGTAAAACTATCAAAATGGCGCTCAACACAAATTGACGCCTTCATACATTTTTATCTGTTTAAAACACACATTTATTCAAGCATTCGTTTTCCTTCACCCTCCTGCTGTTGGTCAGACATCTACCAGGACAGTAACCAGGTTCTGTTCAAGATGTGCCCGGGCATCACGGAGATTCCCTGCGACCAGCCTGTGCACATGGGGCAGTCGGAGGACCCGCGCTGCCCCCTGCACCTGCAGCTGCCCTCCCCCATGCACAAGCCCGAGCCGGAGCCCCTGGCTCCAGAGCAGCTGGACCCCGGGCCCCTGGACCTGTATCTGAGTGTGGCTGAGCTACAGCCCACCGAGAACCTGCCTCTGGAGTTCAGCGATGTGAGTCCCAGTGCACGGCACTGTCACCCGTTCCTGCTTGTGTTACTCTTTGAATGTGTTCATGAATGACTCGTATTATAAATGGTGTTGCGTGCAGTCGGTCAGCGTGTGTGTGTGTGTGGGTCTCCCCAGGATCTGGACGTGGTCGGCGATGGGTTTCAGTGCCCTCCCTCTCCGTTGCTGTTCGACACCGCGCTGGCGCTGGAGGACCGGTCCATCAGAGAGATCGCCGAGGCGCCCATGGATATCCTGGCCAGCGAGGAGGCAGCCATCGCCATGCCAACGCTGGACGAGGATCGCATGGAAATCCAGAACCAGGTGCCTTGACCGCCTCTGCACACGCTGCCTGGGTTTTCAAACTAACCTCGGATCATTTTGATATGTTTTAAAATGATCACGAGCCAGGAGTTAGGCGTAGTTCAATAAATGGTTCATCGCTTCCAGCTGCATGATCAGTCCCTGTTGGTAACCGATTTCATGTGGCTGATTCATGCTGTGGTAAGTGCAGCTGCTTCACCAGGGCTTGGTTTAGTTCAAACTCCTGGCACCTGTCATTTCAATAATATACCTAAACCCAGGACTGCTAGGATTTCTGTATGTTAACTGCAGTGGTGGGGCTGTAATATGATGCCTCAACCTTCATGCGTGCCGTGTCCCAGATAGGTTTGTGCGTTACGCTTGATCTAATTCGACTTGTGTTAAGATCTAGCAAACGCTGGTACAAGCGTTCGCTGAGACTCGTGTCTTCCTGGGTGGTGACGTGTTGCAGGACTCTTTGCCTGTCCGGTTTCAGTGTTGGTGTCGAGTTTTTCCGTGTGGAGCCACGGCCCTAAATCAAGGCGGACAGCTTGCTGTAGCTGTTGGTTTTTAAAAGGAGCCAAAAGAAAACTCTTTCCATGGTCTGTTGGACGCCTTGCAGTATTAACACAGGGGACGTCCAATTCAGTTGAAAGAAACAAATGATGATTTAGAGCACTGTGTGAATGGTCCAGGTCCTGTTTCATAAGGTAGTCTCTGTGTCCAGACTCTTCCGTGATCCGTTCAGATTGTCGGGTTTAATTGTATTAAATTGTTTTCTGAACACCGGTTCACTGATACGTAATCTGTGTGTCTGGAATTCCTGCAGTATTAAATCGTTTTGCGTCTACTTTGCAGGTGAATTCTCAGCCTTGTGAGCAAACAGCCGGCGCCAGTGAGGAGACTGCGGCTGTGCCTTCTGTATCAACACCGCTGACAGCTCCTTCAGCAACCAACGGCAACACAGGACCTGCAGCAGCCCCCTGAGCGCTGCGAGGCTTCAGAGCAAAGAAGCAGAAACGCCGTCCCAAAGCCCTTCACTACTCTGCTGGGCAGTGAGGACCTTGCAGAGAGCCGAAGGCATCGCTTGTCTTGAAAAGGAAGACTGTAAACTCAGTGCAGCCCTTCACGGCTCCCGTTAGGCTCGTCATGCCATCGCGCTGCTGTTCTCGTTGTCGGGTGGAAACACAAATCGCACGGTCTTGTAACCGTGGCTCCCAGATACAGCGTTATAAAGGGGGGAGCTGGGAGCAGGAACCTCTTTTCAAGTGGTGAAGGTCGGCCTGCTGGTGACGTCATTGCTGATGAAACCCCTCCAAGACCCTCCGCTGCCTTTCGGTTCTGGAGGAAAGTGATTTTCAGTGATCCTCCGTGCCGGACAGGATGTGAAGGCATCAGGAGTCTTCAGAGAGCAGGGTGGGGTGGTGATCTGCTCTGCCTTACTCTAGCTTCTTCAGCAAGCCCTGAATGTGGTTTTATAGATGCTGTGACACACCGGCTCTGTGTGTTTCTCTCTCTGCAGGGGAATCCGCACTGCTTTGCTTGCAGTCTGTACTGCGTTACTGTGTCAGAAACACTCACAGTCTCATGTAGTTGAGTGTGGAGCAGGAGCCAGGCCCCCCCCCCTTTGTGTGGCTCTCGTTCCTCTTAGAAAATGACCGTGGATGAAATGTTTCTCAATTTCATTTGTAATTAAGTTTACGATCTGTACAAAGATTCACCAGGAATGAGGGTGCGTGTGTGTGTGTTTAATAAAACAACATATTAATGCAGATGGATGCTTGTGTTTTGTTCATTTTATTTATTTTGTCTGCAAATTGTGAACAAATATACCCCCCCCCCCCCATACAATAGATTTCCTGTAGTGATCTGAAATGTTATGGTGCAATAGAATTGAGAAGCATGTTACTAGTATTGTGTAGTTGTGTGTTTTCATAACACAGCACAATATCTTTTATCTGCTTGAATTGTCTGCACATTTAATGCAGTTCCCAGTTTACTTTAATTCCTACGCATTCGTCTGTTTATTTCCGCAAACAGGCCAGGCTGTATCAAAAGCTTAATTGTTATGAAACTGCAGAAGGTAGAGGTGCAGTAACTGGAGTGCAATACCAAACACTGGCCACTAGGTGGGGCTGTTGCACTACATTACCAAGTAAGAGTGTGGCAGACTTTGTAGAGGTGATGACAGAAAGGCATCCTGACAAAGATAAATAAACCTTGCAGATTTATTTAATGAGGTGGTTGCAGTACCAGACCGCATATAAACCCAGTAAAGGATGGATATCGTGCTGAGTGTACGGAAAGAAACCAGAGTATCCTGTTTTGTTCTGCTGGATAAAGTTTGTGCCCCAGCCATAATAAACACGGTTATCCTGTCAATTAGACCTCTTCTGTATCCTGTTACAAGTGCCGTGAACAGTGGGCGTGTCAGTCTGTGTACGTGAGGAACCGTGTACAAACAAACAAAACGAGCATTATTAATACTCTCTCGCCTTACCCCCCCCCCCCCAAAAAAAAGGGATTTCCTTATGCCTCAAAATGCCGGGTGGAATAAAATACTTATTTTTAAGGAAATACATTTCCCTAGCAAAAATAAATCTATCTGTGGGATATAGAGAGGTATGTGTGTGTGTGTTTTATTGACTCTGATCTGGGATATAGAGAGGTTGTGTGTGTGTGTTTTATTGACTCTGATCTGGGATATAGAGAGGTTGCGTGTGTGTGTGTTTTATTGACTCTGATCTGGGATATAGAGAGGTATGTGTGTGTTTTATCGACTGATCTGGGATATAGAGAGGTTGCGTGTGTGTGTGTTTTATTGACTCAGTGATCTGGGATAATGAGAGGTTGCGTGTGTGTGTTTTATTGTGGCGGGGTGGTGTGGGATATAGAGAGGTATGTGTGTGTTTTATCGACTGATCTGGGATATAGAGAGGTTGCGTGTGTGTGTGTTTTATTGACTCAGTGATCTGGGATATAGAGAGGTTGTGTGTGTGTGTTTTATTGACTCTGATCTGGGATATAGAGAGGTTGTGTGTGTGTGTTTTATTGACTGATCTGGGATATAGAGAGGTTGTGTGTGTGTGTTTTATTGACTCTGATCTGGGATATAGAGAGGTTGTGTGTGTGTGTTTTATTGACTCAGTGATCTGGGATATAGAGAGGTTGTGTGTGTGTGTTTTATTGACTGATCTGGGATATAGAGAGGTTGCGTGTGTTTTATTGACTGATCTGGGATATAGAGAGGTTGTGTGTGTGTGTTTTATTGACTCAGTGATCTGGGATATAGAGAGGTTGTGTGTGTGTGTTTTATTGACTCAGTGATCTGGGATATAGAGAGGTTGCGTGTGTGTTTTATTGTGGCGGGGTGGTGTGGGATATAGAGAGGTATGTGTGTGTTTTATTGACTGATCTGGGATATAGAGAGGTTGCGTGTGTGTTTTATTGTGGCGGGGTAGTGTGGGTGTGGTCTTTAATGTTTGTCCAAAAATAGACTGTCTAACCCCCGTCCTGGTTGTCGTTTCCTGCGCTCTCTCTTTCTGTCTCGCTTGTTTTCTTTCTTAGTTCAAGACACACTTACATGATCCACCCCACACCCCACACCGCGTGCCTGGGGCTCCCCGAGCCTGGCTGTGCAGCAGCTTTGTCTTAATTAAGCTAATTACGTTAATTGCAAGGGGACGCCTTTCTCAGCAGGCAGGTGCGCTGGAGGGCAGTGCAGCCGCCTGTATCTTTGGTTCTCCTCTCCGGTTCTGAATCACCCCACACCCGCTAACTCCCTGCCCTCGTTCGGGATCGCGTCATACTGCCAGTTCTGCTGAAGGAAGCCAGCAGACCACAGCTATGTGCTTAACCGCGTTAGTTTTCTAGTTCAAAACTCGTTCCCAGTAATTGCATTCAGATCACGTGACCTACAGCAAAGGTGCTAGGATTGTGCCATTTTATTTCTGGGTTTATTAGCTATTAAAAAAAAAAAAAATCTAATGAGTGGCGGATCTTAAAACCGCCACCACAGACACTTTGATTTTAACCCAGCTGGTAATTTGCCGACTCTGGTGACACCCTTCCACTGTTAACATAACTGCAATACAATCGAAAACACTGCTAGGGAGGGGCGGGGTTTATGAGGGGTCGGATTCAGGTAATTAAAACGCTCCCAGTCAAAGTGATGCTCAGAATTCAGAACTCAGAACTCAGAACTCGGAACCCTGGAATGGGAAACATCTGCTCGTCCGGGACCGGCCTGGACCAGGCTGTGATTGGCTACTGGAGGGCAGCGGGTGTGGCAGTCGATTTAAAGCTGTGACATCACTTTTCCTGACGAAGGGAGACTCAAGCTTCACAACACAGGGGGAAAAAATAAATAAATAAATACAATAAAACACATTCTGAAGGTATTTTTTTTAAAACAGCCCAAAGAAAAAAAGGTGAAATAGGTAGATATCATTTTAAAATATTTCCTTTGTACTACGTTTTTTTTTTTTTCCCATATGTTGCTGGGCTCTTCCTGCAGGATTTGGGCTGGTTTGTTCTTGCAGTATTTAAACATCGCGAGGTAAGGTTTATTCGTTTACGGTCTTTCCACGGCGCCGGTTTTTATTTGTAATAACATATATTAATGTCGAGCGCTGTCGCTGCTTTTCGTGTTTTTGTTTCGTCGTTGTAACAAAGACTGGCGACAGTGTCAGTGCGGTGTAAATACAGCGGTATTTAAGCTTGTGTGCGGCACAGGGTTACGTTTCATTTTCCAGTTCATTAACTAAACAAGCGCCGGATACAGCCCGTGAATTCAGCGTGGCACGCCTCAGTAAAAGCCGGCTCATAACGCTTTTTATTCTTATTATGGTGTTTATTAATAGAACGCAGTTTTGTTTGTTTGTTTTCGTTTAAGAGTGTAGTAATATGTGTTTTAGTAGTTCTGTCGTTTTTAAATGGTGTAAGCCGTTCTTAATTAAATACACTAGATATATATATATATATATATATATATATATATATATATATATATATATATATATATATATATATATATATATATTGTAATGGGTTTCACATGTAAACATTTTCACATGCAGCTTGACTCACTGACTGGGTTGAAACAAGCTGTTTTATTAACCCACTTCTGAGACCAAAACTAAGTTTATTAACAGGGATTATAAAACGTAATTATATTCTTAGATCTGCCTTACAAAATCCGAAAGCTTTAAAACCTGTAGTTAAAGTCTAACTTTGATTAAACACACGCTCTGTGGTGAGTGACTCTTTGTAAGCTCTCTCTCTCTCTCTCTCTCTCTCTCTCTCTCTCTCTCTCTCTCTCTCTCTCCTGTGTATTGTAAGCCACTTCCTTCTCTGTACCCCTGCAGTGAGGTGAGCCCGTCCACTCCCAGCCTACTGGCGGTCAGCAAAGTGACCTGTCCTTCGTGGCTTCTTACTTTCTTGTAATGCAGGGATGAAAATAAGGCTCCCGTTGCATAGCGGTTTGATCCGTTCCTGGTAATAATAAGACGCACCTGAGCTTGTTACCTGTGCACGCCGAGGGTGGTCAAGCTCGCAGTAAAACCTGGAGTGGGTGAATCTGCTCTGCAGTGAGAGTTCTTTCCAGCCCTGTTGTATGGGTAGAGGAATCGCAAGTGGATGCTTTTAATAAAGGAGCTAGACCTCTGATGCTGGGGGCTTGAGATCAGATTCCAGCTGTGACTTCACACTGATACAGCTGGCTGAAACTTTAACCTCCCATTAATATAAGCTGTTTTAATTCTTCGTATTTAGCTGTATATTACACAACCTATAATACAGGGTGCTGTGAGAGATGCAAGGTGATTGATTTCTTTAATTTATTTTTCTTTCACCTACTCAAGGTCAGAGCGAGCCAGTAAGAGAATTTGATGCTTCTTGGGGGGGAACGATCTTGAACTCAAGAAGAGGGGTACCAGTGATACAGGTGCGAATGCTAACAGGTAAATCAATTCGCTCTTTTTTTAGAATGAGGTATTGCATGATACTCCTAACAGGGTAGCCTATGAACTAGCAGCGGTGTATTGTATGTTAATCTCTTGCCTGTTTGTCTTGTGATAAAATGCAGCCAGCATCGAAGGAAAAAAAAAAAAAACTAGAGCTATGTCTGTACCAGCTGTGCGCCCTCCGCCTGTTAACACAGGGGCATTTCCACAGGCTGGCAGCTTCACAGGGGAGCCCAAACCACCCCCCACCGCAGCATGAAAAAAAAAAACCTAGCAGGAAATCATAAAACCGGCCATGTGCCTTTTAGATCTATGCATGATTTGTGTTTCAGCTTTGATTCTGTCAGTCTGTAAATGCTGCCGAGGATCGTATTGATTTAGCAGAAGCCAGCCGACGCACAGCAGAGCCTCGTAAAATAAAAGGGATTAAATATTGAAGCAGTAACCAGTGGCACTGTGGGGCATTGCCAGACATTACAGAGTGGGTTTCTGGTCAGTAATGAGGCAGAGATGGAGCTCGGTACAGTGGTGGCGCCTGTACTTCCTTGTGCTCTACCAAGCAGTTGCGTCACAATGATACATGTACCGTTGACTTTTCTTTCACTGATGCCCGATTGGCTACTCTACAAAAGGTTCTATCTTGGCATTCACTTGGTGATTGTTTCATTGAAACCAATGCCTGGGCGTTTGCTACAAGATGCTCGCCTGCATGCTGTGGGTGCCGGTCAGTATATAAAGTCTGCAAGTATTTTCTTGGGATATGCATGTGATACAGGCTGCGGGTGTTTGTTGATGGATTTTTTTATTTTATTTTCCTCTGGGGAACTAAAATAATTCCATGCCTAGTATGTTTCTTGTTGAGTTTTTCGCCCCGAGGTGCAGGTAGATTAGTGTTTTGTTGTTGAGTTTTCTCTCCCAGGTGCAGGTAAATTTGTGTGTCTTGTTGAGTTCTCTCCCAGGTGCAGGTAGATTTGTGTTTCTTGGTGAGTTCTCTCCCAGGTGCAGGTAGATTTGTGTTTCTTGGTGAGTTTTCTCTCCCAGGTGCAGGTAGATTTGTGTTTCTTGGTGAGTTTTCTCTCCCAGGTGCAGGTAGATTAGTGTTTTGTTGTTGAGTTTTCTCTCCCAGGTGCAGGTAGATTTGTGTTTCTTGGTGAGTTCTCTCCCAGGTGCAGGTAGATTTGTGTTTCTTGGTGAGTTTTCTCTCCCAGGTGCAGGTAGATTTGTGTTTCTTGGTGAGTTTTCTCTCCCAGGTGCAGGTAGATTAGTGTTTTGTTGTTGAGTTTTCTCTCCCAGGTGCAGGTAGATTTGTGTTTCTTGGTGAGTTTTCTCTCCCAGGTGCAGGTAGATTTGTGTTTCTTGGTGAGTTTTCTCTCCCAGGTGCAGGTAGATTAGTGTTTTGTTGTTGAGTTTTCTCTCCCAGGTGCAGGTAGATTTGTGTTTCTTGGTGAGTTTTCTCTCCCAGGTGCAGGTAGATTTGTGTTTCTTGGTGAGTTTTCTCTCCCAGGTGCAGGTAGATTTGTGTTTCTTGGTGAGTTTTCTCTCCCAGGTGCAGGTAGATTTGTGTTTCTTGGTGAGTTTTCTCTGCCAGGTGCAGGTAGATTTGTGTTTCTTGATTGTGTGTTTTCTTTCGGTGGGGGTGGGTTGGTTTTGAATGAACGGTGCTCTTGTGTAGATCTGAAAAAGCTGCAGAAGCCTCCCATGCCACACCCCAGGAGGAAAGGTTCTGTATCGTTCCTCCATGAGTCCTTGTCGATATCCATGAGCTCTTTATCACATCCCGGAAACTCATCGCTATTTTTTTCCGGGCAACAGAAGCAGTGTCTGTTGTGATGGCTTGCAAGTCATTTGCATGACTCTGTTTGTTATGAACCCCCCCCCCCCTTTGTCAGTTGTGGAGGTGCAGAATGGTTGCAGTTTAGAAACCACACTACTACCCCCATAACCCCCCAAACGCTGTGGCTTTCAGATAACACAAGCATTCTTTATATTACATCATCTGTGTGTGTGCGTGTGCGCATTCTACTCTGGGGCAGGGGGTAGCTGATTCCATATTTAGCCTGCCAGCTAAAGTTCGCCTTCCTGTTTTAACCTCAGGGGAGACTACATCCTCCCTAGCAGCCCCTATAGAAAGATGTAAGTTTGGGAGGGGGAGCGGCTGGCGCCCCCTTCAGCTCCTCCATCCCATGCTTCCTAATTCCAGCGTCCTGCGGCACATGCATGGAAAACGCACTCAAGCAAGTGAAACCCGGTCCTCCCGTTTGGTTTTATAGATGTTGTTGCATTGCTTTTTAAGATGCAATGTAATGATGGTAATATTAATGGTAATAATGTCTTCACCTTGGTGCTGAAGAGGGAACACGGACACATGTTTGGGATTGCCTCACGCAGGAAGTGGGGGATCAGAGAGTGAGGAATTGGACGTGATGTCACAGAACGGAAAATGTGTGGTTAGTCATGCATGGTTCTTATACTGAGCCATGGTGTGGGCAGCGACCCAGAATCTGCCATTCCAAGCTAGGGGGGGGGGGGGGGGGGGCTTTGGAGTTTAGCGGACGTGCATGTAAGTGTCACTATATAATAATAAACTGTCCCTTGAAATAGCTTGTTCATTTTTTTTTTTTTAGTGATGAAAACTAAAGAGTTCTTAAAAAAAAAAAAAAAAAAAATCGGCAACAATTCAAACTGACCAGAGTTCTGGAACCACAGGCTCAAATATTCTGACGCCTGACCTGTACATTACAGCTCTTAATTTACATTCTGTATTCCCTCTCAGCCAATCGGAGTGAAGGATCTGCCCCCCATTGTGATTGCATGTGGGTTACTCTGTGCTGTGTGTGTGTGTGTGTTTCGGTGCTTGTTGAAAGATCTGGCACGCAAGCCCAAGGCCCTTTGTGAGATCAGCTTATCTATAGCAAGCTGGGGCTCCTAGAAATGGGAAGTGACAAGGGCTGCTGAAGAGGCTCTAGGCTACACTGAATCACTCAAGCAACCTCGTAGCTATTTATTTCCCCTTTCGTTGTGTGGTGGCAGGAAGTTATATTTTATTAACATACGTAAATATTCAAGAGCTGCTGAATCGAACCCGGATCTCCTGGGTGCACCAGTCCAGATGCTCAACAAGATGAGCCATCGGGCAAAGCTGTCATTCCTATATCCTGCTAGAGGAGGGCGTGCAATTTTGTATTCCATTTTTACCAAGAATGGTCCCATTAGCCCTGGATGCGCTGCTGCGCTTCACAGTGGCAGATGTCCCTGTGAACATGTTTGCAGTATTTCAAAGTGGTTTAAGATGTCCTCTAGACAGGACTGCAGTGTTTACAAGACAGCTTTTTATACTGCGGAAGCCTTTGTAGAATATCCTCCTTTTTAATTGGCTGTCCTGGGAACGGACTGAGTTAGACAAATATGCAAATGCATTTGGACAAGTGTGGACACCATACCAAGGACGACGTGCCAAGTGGATGCATGGGATTTTCATTTATTAATCTGTTTTATAAGAAAAAAATAAAGCTTTCATCCACGTCTGTGTAAAACAACTTCATAAAATAAACGTGCAGACAGACGTCTGAGCCAAAGCCTGCGCTGAGCGTCTAAAAGGGGCTGTTCTCCTTCTACACAACAACTCTCAGTCCCAGTTATGAATGCTGATATTCAGCTGATTGCTTACAGATGTAGCTTTTACCAGCCTGCCCCTCTTTATTAACCCTTCACTACCCGCTGTGTGTGTTTTTATTAAATCTCTATCGCGATTTTTTTTTTTTATTTTTTTAAATCACATTTAGAATTTTTTTTAAACGGTTTGTGTGAACTCTATGGAGTTTGAGAAGTATTATAAAAGCATTATAAAATAGTTACATAGATTACTTGGTACAATTCTACATGCAGTGACTGAAGGGGATATGTCTTTATAACAAGCATAGTAGTGCCTTTCATTGTCTGTCAAAAATACCCCAAGCTGCTACCTGTTGGAGATCATGCTGTGTTTATAACCAGGGTACACAAAGAGCCCTGGCTTAGTGATCTAAATGGTGGCGTTTTTAAGATCCGCAGTACAGCTGGACTGAAGTTTAAAAAGCACAGCCCGTCTCACTGCCCTCGTGTTGTTACGCACAAAAGATCTTCAGGGGAAGTTTACCAAACCTGGTCATTATTCGACCCGCCGGGAATACAGAGGAGAGGCGTCTGAACGCAATGCCAGGCACGTCCAGCGACCTGCCCTGCGATTGGGATGGAACTTGGTACGGACATTCCATCGTTCGTGGCATTCCATACTGAGAGTGTTGCATCGCCTAGAATTTTATTTAACATCATGTAATCAAAGAAACTACAAAATGAGATCTCAAAAGTCTACCGGAAGCCATAATAGCAGTATGGTATTGCATGTTAGATTTCGAAATGCCACATTTATTCGTTAAGTATATGGTGGTGGTGGGGGGGGGGGCGACTATACAAAGTGGTTTGTAATTCAATATGTTAACGTAACATTATTCAGCAGGTTTCGTTCAACCTTTTATGAAGCTAAATGAATTCATTCTACGGGGCGATTTGCAAAACTGTTGACCAGACCTGTAGATCTGCATGCCATTGCTTCTGTAGTTTTGCTATTTTACAAAGTAGGTTCGGGAACACGCGGAGCGTGGCTGACCGGGGTTGAAAAGTGTACTGCTGCTCTTGCTACGAGCGCCACGTTTTCAAGCGCCACGGCTCTGTATTGAAAGCCAGTAGGATGGGGATCAAGTCGCCGTGGCTTGTGGGCTGATTTGAAGTACGGGTTCAGTAAATAGCTGAGCTCCACTCCGCTCAGATGTGTGCAGGCCTGGGAGATGGGTGTCAGGCCGGAGTCTGCTGTGCAGATGTGAACAGCTGTGCCTCCCTCCCTCCTCTGCAGCCGGCGAGGAAATCCAAGGAGCTGATTCGCTGAAAGAGAAAGTGTTCTGCGGTCTTCAGAAGCTTTGACAGATTAATTTATGTATTTAAATTATGAACAGGAAGTTCAGTAACCTGTTTTATTTATATACATATCACATATATTTTTTTTGAGGACAGAATAGTTGTAGTACATCGTTAACGGTCTGCGTTTCAGTCTTTTTAAAAAAATTTTAATCATCTCCTTTTCGTTTTTAAGTCTTCAGTTTTATAAAACTGTAACTGTAACTGACTGTTTTTGGGGGAAGATGGTTTATTTTTTATATGCTGTGTGCACTAAGGGTTTGTACTCAGCATTGTTTTAATTACTGTGACCCCCCCCCCCCCAAAAAAAAGGGGCAAATGGATCTTAAGATTTCATTACTGCGGCGATTCGTCCTCTATGCAGTTTAGAACAGAACATCTCCACCAGTCCTGTCTTCAAAACAAGTGTGTGTGTGTGTGTGTGTGTGTGTGTGTGTATATATACATACAGTGCATGCATTGTGTCACTGATACACGTTGATACAAGGCAGGCTGTGTGGTCCAGTGGTTAAAGAAAAGGGCTTGAAACCAGGAGGTTCCCGGTTCAAATCCCACCTCACTGACTCATTGTGTGACCCTGAGCAAGTCACTTAACCTTCTTGTGCTCCGTCTTTCGGGTGAGATGTAATTGTAAGTGACTCTGCAGCTGATGCATAGTTCACACACCCTAGTCTCTAAGTCACCTTGGATAAAGGCGTCTGCTAAATAAACTAATAATAATAATAATAATAATAATAATAATAATAATAATAATAATAATACAAGCATGCTGACGATGATGATGATGATGATGGGTGTCCAGGCAGTCTATATGCTGAGGTGCTCAAGCGAGTCCTTGTCTGACCTTCATGGAGTGGAGAGGCTACTGTAAAGATCCCTGCGGAGGGATCTTACCAGTGTGTGCAAAGCATCTGCAGCTCCGAAGGGAAGGGGAAGCGATACACACATATATACTAGATGTAATGTCAGTTTGTTTCGCCTGCTTTGTTATAAATGGCATGCGGGAAATTGAAAACGTGGAACTGAAAGTCTCATCGTCAGCAGCAGCATTGTTACTGCAGAATGGAGCGTCGGCAGGCAGGCTGGCAGATATACAAGCCCCTCAGCCTCCTGTGTGAAGAGTGAGCATGCAAGCAGCACTGTGATTTACACCAGGGTCTGCAAGGAGGGGCTGCAGAGCTGAGAGCTGGCTGTGCTTAAACACAGGACCGGGACCAATTCATTGTGAGAGAGACCATCTGTTAATTCATTATTAATATCCTTGATGAATCATGCAGATCCTCATCAGAATTCTTTTTTCCTTCTTCATTATAACAATTTATTATCCTAAGAAAGGGAAAGAACTGATAGACTTTATAAATGCAATGCTTTATTTAGATTGACATACATAGACACTGATACACACACATACACACAGACATACATACACAGATACCCATACACACACGCGCACACACTGACACACACACAGATTTTCATATATATATAATTTTTTTTTTTTTTTGGTAGCTGTTCTACAAAAATAAAAACTGTTCTGAATTCCGTGTTCTGTGTTTCATTGTTCGAGATGGTTGTCAGGAGGGACTTTTCTGAGCAGAGAAGATTTCAGCTTGTTTCACCCGGTGTGTGGGGAAGTTGCTTCTGAAGCAAGCCCTCACTTTGATTGATTGATTGATTGACCCAGACTCTTCTGAAACCTGATCTTTATCTCTTCAGCAGGGATAGCTTGGGAGATCACACCCACACTCTCCTGTGGACTAGCTGGGGAGTCAGTAATGTGATCCAGGCCCGTTCCTGACCAGGCGTGTTTGTTTTCCTTGAAATAGATGCTTGGTTAATAGAGGAGAAATGTACAAGCTGTCAGGAGTTGTATGTATAGAGGCTATTGTAGTCCTGCACCCAGTTCTGAATTTGATAGATTTTTTTTTTTCTTTCAGTATGTTTTCAAATTGATTTCCGTTTTAAATATTTAGAAAGCAGCTATGTCTCTGGTTAGTTTTCACAAAGCGGTGTCCTGTTTGCTCCACTGATCGATAGTTCTTGGTGATGTTTAAATATAGATCTGGGTGATACTTAAGTAGATAGATCTGGGTGATGTTTAACGCTGCTGCTTCCCATCGCTGGACGGGCACGGCTCCGCTGGCATAGCGCTGCTGCTTCCCATCGCTGGAGCGGCACAGTTCAGTCTTGGGATAGCTCGCTGCTTCCCATCGCTGAGAGGGATCACGGCTCTGCGTGGGATCAGTGGTGTTCTGCAGTGTCCCATCGCTGCGAGGGCACGGCTCTGGCTGGGATAGCGTTGCTGCTTCCCATCGCTGGAGGGCACGGCTCTGCGCTGGGATAGCGCTGCTGCTTCCCATCGCTGGAGGGCACGGCTCTGCGTTGGGATAGCGTTGCTGCTTCCCATCGCTGGAGGGCACGGCTCTGCGTTGGGATAGCGTTGCTGCTTCCCATCGCTGGAGGGCACGGCTCTGCGCTGGGATAGCGTTGCTGCTTCCCATCGCTGGAGGGCACGGCTCTGCGTTGGGATAGCGTTGCTGCTTCCCATCGCTGGAGGGCACGGCTCTGCGTTGGGATAGCGTTGCTGCTTCCCATCGCTGGAGGGCACGGCTCTGCGTTGGGATAGCGTTGCTGCTTCCCATCGCTGGAGGGCACGGCTCTGCGTTGGGATAGTGTTGCTGCTTCCCATCGCTGGAGGGCACGGCTCTGCGTTGGGATAGCGTTGCTGCTTCCCATCGCTGGAGGGCACGGCTCTGCGTTGGGATAGCGTTGCTGCTTCCCATCGCTGGAGGGCATGGCTCTGCGTTGGGATAGCGTTGCTGCTTCCCATCGCTGGAGGGCACGGCTCTGCGTTGGGATAGCGTTTCTTTTTTTTTTCACCCTCTATGTAACCTCACGGCACACTATTAGGGTTCATTCACATTTCAACGTTTGGCTTGTGTCCCTACAGCTGAAACGACTGCTGGGAATGTGGACAAGCTTCCCTGTCAACTGTCTGATAAGATTACACACAAGGGACGTTTCTCTGTTTTTGCACCACAGAGGTTTAAAATTCACTGACAGGTTGTCAGTTTCCCCCTGGTGATGCTCGAGTCGCTCACGCATGTATTTGAAGAAGAAACCGTTTGAACAGCGAGTGCTCGATTTTTCCTTGCGTACCTTCAGAGGTTAAAGCAGATACTTTTAGAAAGTTTGATGCTTTTTTTTTTTTTTTTTTTGCTTTTACGGTAGTCGTGAATTTATTCAGCGCAGTGATCTGCCTGTCCTCAAAGATCAGAAACTGCTCGTTCAGGGGAAGAAAATCGCTTCCAAGTTCTTTGCAAACAAACAAAGTGCATCATTACTGCTTTTTAAATCGATGGCGTGCATTTCGGTTTATATAATTTGAGGCTCTTCTGGGTCTTTTTTTTAAATTTGTATTTTTTTTTTTCCTTCTGTGTCGCGGCGGGGCACAGTTTAGAACAACGAGACAAACAGAAGCACAGCTTGAAGTGGCTGCTGCCCTTTGCACTCTGCGTCCTGTCGTACCAGCATGCACTCCACCGTCTTCATTACCACTCGAGACGCCCTTTACTGGCTAAATATAAAGCTGGGGTCTTCTTGTTTGTCCACAGACACAGATCAGAACAGTTGTTGACCCCCTGCACCCCCCCCCCATACTCCCTGGGCTGGCCTGGCAACCTTACTTGTTTACCTTCTGTGCCATTTCTGAAGCATTTCATTATTATTTATTTATTAGCAACCGCCCTGATCCAGGGGATTTGCAGACCTTTTCTATTTTGTAAATAAGCATGCTGTCCGATTTGCAAACGCACAAGCAGATGTTTAATTACTTTTGTTCTTGCAGTATAGTCGGAGACACTTCATGTAAAGCATTACCATCAAATAACTGTGTACAGTAATAAATATTGGTATCTTACAAACACTTCTGCCTGTAAATTTACACCCAGTGTAATCGTGGCCCCCACTTTGCTTTTAAATCCAGAATGTTTCGTTTTGGTTTCGGTTCTCATCGCACAGCTCTTGCCACTGCAGTGTATCTTGTTTTGTTTCCGCTGGTATCGGTGAATTGACCTTGCTTCAAACCGACACGATGTGCACTCCCAAGAAAGGGGACCGCGCTGCAAGTATGCGAGAGATCGGAGCTTCCTTTGTTGTAGAATCTGGACCTAATGATACACTCAATCCTTTTGTTTTCCTCCTGAATTTATTTTTTGACCCAATTCCTTGACCGTGTGTGTTTATTTTAAAACAAGCCTATTTCCTCTTGTTTAAGGGTGATATTATTATTATTATTATTATTCTGTCCAGCTCTTGCGGGGTTAATGCAGATTGGTGTGAAGCTGGCAGCAGCATCAGCAGCAGCTGTTGTAGGAGCCTCTCTGTAAACCCAGCCTCTGCTGTAGTGCTGCTGCCGAGACAATGGAAGCAAGAGCAGGGATCGCAGCACACGCTCGCACACAATGCATGGAGGAGAGACCAGCCCTGCCTCTCTAGACAGCTGAACACCCTTCGGAAAGGGAGAGCGGGCAGCCTTGTGGGGCAGGCGAGGGCCGGCTTGCGCTTTTGGATTTCATGTCTCAGCATCCAGGATGATCTGCAAACAAACAAACGAATGAATGAATTGCTGAGTACGTCTCTACTGCTGCAACGGGAAAGGACAGCGGGGCGATGCTGCAGCTGCAGGTACCTAGAACCCACTAAAGCATGTCATTATTATTATTATTATTATTATTATTATTATTATTATTATTAATGTTATTAGGATGGACGGGATCCAGGGTTGAGAGAAAGCAAGATGAAACGAGGAAGATTACAATTCGGAGAGCAGACTGCGTGTCTCTCTGTGTGTGTCGGTCTGTCTTTATTTCTGAGGGGGTGGGGGGTCGAAACAAGGGGATTCGTATACAACAATACTTCATTTTTTTAATTTTTTTGTGTGTCTCTTTCCTCTTTATTTTTCTGTCCTATAGAGTAGCACGTGCCTGTGTGTTTTGTTCTTTGTGCAGCGCAGCATTGTGATGCGCTGGTTTCAGAGTGCATGTGGGACTCCATGCAGAACTCGTGAAGGGCCTGCAGGGATGTGAACACAGGCCAGCCTAGGTCTGAAGGGCTGCAGTTACAGTGGCTGCTACTGGCTTCTCAGCTTCAGAGCTGCTGTGCACATAACATATACACACATATATATAATATATAATATGTACACACACACACGCAGGGAGCCGCAGCACAGCACAGCAGGGTGCCGCACCTCAGTACAGCACAGCAGGGCGCCTCAACTCAGTACAGCAGGGAGCCTCAGCACAGCAGGGAGCTGCAGTACAGCAGGGCACTTCAGCACAGCACAGCAGGGCGCCTCCGCACAGCACAGCAGGGAGCCTCAGCACAGCAGGGAGCTGCAGTACAGCACAGCACAGCAGAGAGCCTCATTTGATTTATGTGTTTTACCAGGCGTCTCTAATTGTGATTACATTACTGATTTGTTTATAATTCTATAAAATGTACACAAGCCTGGCGTGAATTCTATAGAAGATACAGATTTATTTTTTATTTGGGGAGGTAAAGGATAAGCTTTTGTTATGCTTGCTTAATGTATGTAACAATTAACCCTGATGGCTTTATAACACAAATGCAGTAATTGCCTTTTAACAAGCGATCTTTCAAATAATAGTGAATAAAGTACTGTTTGTTTTGAGGGATGTATTTTCTTTAAAGAATAGAGGAGGGAGTTTATGCAAAGCCTGATTTGCAGAATTCTGCACTAAAGTGACATTTCAGCAAAGGGCAGAAATGGATGTTTTTTCAGCGGGGGGGTTGTGCGGTTTTCAGACCAACACTAATCGTAAATAAGGAACATAAGCTGTCAATTATTTCATTTGATTTTACTATGCATTCGCTTGTGTTTGAATAATCAGCTGAGCCCAACTCATTAGACTGGTTTCAAAACGGGCTGTCGGGCAAATTCACTAGATGACTCCTTTTGTGGTGGTTGGCAGGAGCGGGGGATGGGGGGGGGGGATCCTTGCCAAGTCTCCGGAATGCCCCAGGGGCTGCTGGGAGGTGGAGTTTATTCTTTTGATCACCTTCGCGTCGCCGCTAATCCTCTCAGCAGGGACTCCTCTCCATCCTATCACAGCTTGCCTGCTAATTCTGCCACGCTGTTCTGTAAATTACCAGCGATTTGCAGGTTGTGTTGCTGGGAGACCCAAACGGAACCACGATTTGGGATTATTATTATTATTATTATTATTATTATTATTATTATTATTATTTGGTCATTTAGCAGATGCATTCACAGCTGCTGCTGCAGAGTCACTTCCAATAGGACCTTGTTTGTTTTGAGTTTCATCCGAAGGAACGGAGCACAGTGAGGTTCAGTGACTCTCAGGGTCACACAAGCCCCTTTCTTTAACCGCTGGACCCCAAAGCCGAATGGAAACATCTGGTTTTATAAAGTCAAACCCAATCCCTGCGGCATACCAGCATGCAGAGCTGTGTGTTCAACACATCTCCATCGGTTTTGCTGAAAGGGGGAAATTGTTTCATGTCAGCCTGCAAGGGAAGCTTCATATGAAGTCTGTGATACAGTATGTTGCAGTGAAACCTCATTTATTAAGGTCTGCTCATTGAAATGTCCTGAAAAGGCAGGTGGCCTCGCTGCCTCATTTTGAGTTCTCTCAGTGATTTTAGCCTCATTGAGTCGGCAGGGAGATCGGCTCTGCCTGGTAGTAACAAGTCTGCAATTAAAACCAACTAAAATCCAGAACTCGTCAGCATTTATTATGGAGCCTGGGGGGGGGGGGGCTTGCATGAAATTGACCCCTGAACCCTGCGTAGTGTTTCTGTCGCTGACTCTTTGGGTAACGGCTGACTGCAGTTGTGAACGTGAGTCGCTGTGATTTAGCCGCGTCTCGTCCTTCACATTGCCTTGAAGGTCCTGCCAGGAGGGATCAGGCTGTTTGTTTGATGTGTGTGTGTGTCTGTGTCTGTGTGTGTGTGTGTGTGTGTGTGTGTGTGTGTGTGTGTTTAAGCCGCTTTATCATTGGGTCTGTGCGTAGGCACACGAAGCAACATTTGGCTAGAGGGTGCAAATGTAAAGCTTAATAATAAAAAAAAATCTGTAACGGAAGGTACTGTACAGTAGGGGAAAAAAAACAAAAAACAAAGCCAGCCTTCACAGGCGCAGAATATATAGTGCAGCTCATGAGTGTTTACAAGCCAGTGTCGTCTGCACCCCGAACAGACCTGAAAATAGAAAAGCAAACATCTCTAGTGGGCTGGAGGAATGCTGCTACCCAGTAGGGCTCCACAAGTGGGACGTCCCGTCGCTTTATTTTAGGACCTCCCTGAAGTTGCTTGTAGCAGCTGATCAATTAATTGCATTCCGAGCATAAACTCCAGCAACTGCTGTGGAGGAGCTGGTCAGTGTGTGAGAGAGTGCTGTGGAGGAGCTGGTCAGTGTGAGAGAGAGTGCTGTGGAGGGGCTGGTCAGTGTGAGAGAGTGCTGTGGAGGAGCTGGTCAGTGTGTGAGAGAGAGTGCTGTGGAGGAGCTGGTCAGTGTGTGAGAGAGTGCTGTGGAGGAGCTGGTCAGTGTGTGAGAGAGTGCTGTGGAGGGGCTGGTCAGTGTGAGAGAGTGCTGTGGAGGAGCTGGTCAGTGTGTGAGAGAGAGTGCTGTGGAGGAGCTGGTCAGTGTGTGAGAGAGTGCTGTGGAGGGGCTGGTCAGTGTGAGAGAGTGCTGTGGAGGAGCTGGTCAGTGTGTGAGAGAGTGCTGTGGAGGAGCTGGTCAGTGTGTGAGAGAGTGCTGTGGAGGAGCTGGTCAGTGTGAGAGAGTGCTGTGGAGGAGCTGGTCAGTGTGTGAGAGTGCTGTAGAGGTTTTGAAAAGGGGACATAAGGGCCACTGGTTTAAAAATAAACTTAGTCCTGCTCTTTGTTCTAAATTGTTTAATTGAGTTGCTGTTGGGGTTGGCAGTGAAGTCGGCTCAGGATGCAAAGTGACGAAGGACATTAGTGACTGTTTTCAAGAGCAGCCTCGCACCAGCATGCCGTGAGAGGGTTTGGTTCATTTTAATCGGGGCTCGTTGGCGCTTTCCAGTATCTGCTAATCCATTCACCTAACCGGTTATAAAACAAACTCCTCTCCAATTAAACCTTCCTGCCCTCCCATTAAGAGGTTAACACAGATCAACAATCCACACAGCGCTGGCGCGATCAATACTCTCAGTGAAACCGCGGTGAAATATCTCTCACGTTACGAGGGCAAACGGTCAGACTACATTAGTGGGAGGGGTGTGTGTGTGTGTGTGTGTGTTTATATATATATATAATATATATCTCAAATTAGAAGTCACATTTTATTCACCTCCAATGAACTAAAGAACCCACCTGTTTCTGTATTTGAGGGTAAAGAACCCGCCACAATGCCCTGGCTAGATGCTGAGGATGATCATGTCCTTTCTCTACTCTAACTGGGGCAGGAGGGGGATCTCCTCTTACCCCTGCTAATGACGCTGTAAATCCTCTTGCTAATCCGGGCTCGGGTTCCTCCTCTTCCACCCCAGTTTAAGCAGCGGCAGCAGCGCGGATCTGCAGCGAGCAGGGCTTGCCCTGGTGACGCGCGCCTGTCAGCTGTTGCACTAACTGCAGTATCCTTCTGAGAGTCTCTGGAGCGGCCAAGGTAACTTTCTGCCGCTACTCGCTGAGCCCGTTTTTTCCCCGTCTTTTGCGTTGCCAGACAGCGCTGTCTCTCTCTCTCTGCTATTCGCTTGTATTTGGGTTTGTGTGTATTGGCTGGTTAGAGCTGGTGATTTTTGTTTCACTGTAAACGGTATGATAATCTCTACAGTTTTAAATTAAACAAGGGCGCAGAGGGGGGAGTTAGTAGGGAACGGTCTGTCAGCTGTGATGCACGTTTTTGTCATTTATTTGTATGTATTTATTTATTTTGCCGTGTGCTCTCTGCAGGAAACCATGTCCGACGCTGCAGAGCACAGGGAGTACACCGACGCCGGGGAACCACCAGAGGGTGCCAGCGAGCCGCGCGTCGCGGAGATGGAGGGAGGAGAGAAGAGCGAGGAGCTGCTGGAGAGGTTAAGAGTGCTGGAGGTGAGAGCTGTCTTTAAATAGTTGTACTGATTTGCCCCTTTTTTATACTGACCTGTGAAACATCGTTGTGGCATTTTTTTTAAAATGCTGGCAGCCAATGCATTCCCTCTGCAGGCGGCTGTGTAGGTTAAAGTACGAGCAGGGAATGGAACCCTGTTCTGCAGCAGACCGGAGCTGTGACGTGCAGTTCCATTGCGATCCACGAGATGGCAGCAGACAAGTCTTTCTGTCTTTGTCCAAGGCAGTAAGAAGGCACTGAATTTCTATTCAGATTTGATATAATAATTTTATTTTCTGAAGCAGTGAAGTCGTTCTCCTCTCATGATGATGTCTGTGTGTGTGTGTGTGTGTGTGTGTGTGTGTGGAATGAGGGGGGTGTCTCGTTCCCTCGCACGCTGCCTCAAGCCTCTCGTGCGATCCCCGTCAGCACAGCACAGCACAGCACAGCACAAGCTTCCAAAGCGCCTTTCATCTCAAACCTCAAAGCCTATTACAAAAGATAAGACTGAGCGGGGCGGCGCTCCTCTGCAGAGTGCGTTTCAACACAGTAGCGGGGTTCTCTTTCTTTATGTGGTTTTTATTTATTTATTTTGTAGAAATGTTCTGCCTGTTTGTCGGCAGTCTATCAGCATTTAACTTTCTTTTTAATGAAGCCATGAGGTTGATGTTAAAATGCTCTAACAAAAACTAGAGATGGTCAAGTGAAGTGGGAGTGGCTATTGCAGGTTACCACCGGCGACAGAGGAATTGAGACTGGAAAATAGAATGTCTCCCTGGAATAGAACGGCATCGCCATTCTAATCACGCCCCTTCCAGTTTAGCTTCAGCTATGGATGGTGAAAATAAAATCAATCAATTACCTTTTATCGCTCGGCACACAATATTACTTTATTTTTCCTCAATGCAAATATTAAATGCATAAGATTTCCTTGGCATATAACCCTTCCTTTTACTCCTCGTATTCAGCACACATTACACAGACCTGTTCAATTTCCCTGAAATATATAAAAAAAATAATAAAAAAATATATTTATCTTTTCTTCTCCTCCAAAAGGATCTGGTCGTATCAGCGGCTCAAGTAAAAATGTCTTTAGAAATGTAGCGTCTCATTTCTCACAGGAGAGCCGGAGATCCACACCTCTGAATATTAATGTCAAATAGACATTGCATGCTCAAATATGCGAGGAGTCTTGCACATGAAACCGAGGTAACACATCACGTGAACCTTCGTCTTTTTAATTGCACGCGTCTTTTTAATTGCTGTGTCTTTACATAGTCGTTACTTCCTAAATACACGCGTACTGACACAATTGCAGTGTTATAAAATATCGTGCATGATCAAGGACGGAGCCCGGAAAGGCTGTCTGCTAATTGAAGCTTTTAAATGTTTTTTTTTTTTCACGGTGCTCCTCTGCAATCTATTGCGCCCCTACTTTCATTTCCTCACGCTGTTCCGTGATAAACACGCGCTCAACACGTGTGTCGCTTGAGTTTTCCTCTTCATATTTAAGAGCAGCCTTGTCTTGCTGTGCTTTCTGTGCCTGTGACAGCTATTCATTTGATCCCTATTAAATTGTTCCTGCAGTTTCATTGTAATGTGCGATGGCTTCGCTTTGCGCTGGTTATTAATACCCTACCTGTTCCCTGCTTGTCGCTCACACTCTGCATCTTAATTATAATTTCCTTGTTTTTTGCACAGTATTGGTGCCAGTGAAGAAGGCTTGAGCAGATGGATATCTCAGCCTGTTGCTGGTAGTCCAGTAATATAAAAGTTCCAGGGTCTTCAATCCTTCTGTGTTCTACGCGATACATTCTCACCTGAAGTTCTGCAAGCTATTTAAAGTAAGCTGTCTTGTCCCTGCTGAAGTAAGCAGTGGGGTCTCTTGTTGCTGGGATGCGGTTTCAAACACTGAGCATGCACATCCAGGCCTTGTGCTTTAACCCACTCAGCCACCAGGGATGAAGCAGGACCTCCCTCCCTGCCAGTCTCTCAGCACCAGCGGTGGCTGTGCTAATTCTTTCTGTCTTTTCTTTCTTTTGTAACGTTAGGCAGAGAACTCTGCTCTGGCCCTGGTCAACGAGAGCCAGCGTGAAGCCTATGAAAGGTGTTTGGACGAGGTAGGTTTACTCAGAGGGGGAGTGGGAAGGGGGGAGGATCATTAAAATGGTTTGATGTTAATATATTTTGTACGGACTCATTTCAGTCTTCAGTCCCCCAGTTTGGTCAGTGTTTGACTATACTGTACACACAGAGGGTCTCATTAATCAGGATTTCCGTCACACAGGCTCAATTGCCTTACTGTTTGCTTGAGCCTTTTGATAGATAGATATATATTTTCCTCCTCCTAGAAGTTCAACTCTTTTGATCTTTGATCTATTTGCTGCATCTGCTTTTGTTTTGGCTAAAACAAGGTAGTGGCAAAACGCATAGTCAAATAGTTCACATAACATTCGTGTTATTTTTAAATCCTGCATTTAAAATGTCTGGGGCTGTGTTTGTGAACTTACTGCTTTGTTTGTGCTCCTTTCGTTCTTTCTTTCGTTCTTTTTTTTTGGGAGGGGGGGGGGACATATGTAGATTCTGTCACACTTTACTACAAACCTATTTAAACCTAAAAACCAAACCCTTAAACAGCCAGCTAGCTACCCTCTTTTTAATAGCAATGTGTCTCTCAGAGGTTTGCAAGAAGACACTTCTTCTAGAATCTCTGAAATCGAGTCCTCTCCTCCAGCGGGAGAGTGATCACAGATAATGATGACCTGGGATAATAATGAGATCCAGCTCAAGATTAGCACCGCAGGCAGCCTGCACTGGATTGAACAAGGAGACTGAAGGGCTTGATAGACCTGTCAGCTGTGTATAACACTGTGTGTGTGTGTGTGTGTGTGTGTGTGTGTGTGTGTGTGTGTGTGTGTGTGTGTGTCTCTTTCTCTCCTTTTATTTATATTATTCAAGGTGGCCAACCATGTGGTACAGGCACTCCTTAACCAGAAGGTAAGTTTTTAAGTTTATTTTGCTGCTTCATTCCTCACTGGCCAGCAGGGATTGGAGAAGTGGAGAAGGGGAGTCGCTCCAGGGGAAGGAGGAGGAGGAGGAGGAAGGAGGAGGAAGAGGAGGAGGAGGAGGAGGGGAGGGAGGGAGGGAGGGAGGAGGAGGGAGGAGGAGGAGGAAGGGGAGGGAGGAGGAAGGGGGTACTGATGCATGCACGCTGGATTCTTTCAGCTGTAACTGTTCTCGGAGTGGAACTGCTTGTCCCAGGGCAGGAATGTCTCGTTCCTGTATTTGACGGGAGCAGCACGGGGTACAGTACAGTACTCTGCAGATCTGCTCTGTATATTTCAAGGTATCAGGGTTTTATTGTACAGGCACTGTAATCGTTTCCAGCGATTTTACAGGATTGGGAATGTCATGCTGTCAGTTTTAATGGTTATGATCATCTCCTCCGAACAAACCAATCTCACAAAAAGTAATTTTCTGAAGAGAGGTTTTTTAGCTGAGAATCGATTCCGCCCGGCACGAAGCCTGTTGGCTCTTTTGATTTCTTGGTATAAATGAGTGCTTTTAAAGCAGAGGGGCTGCCTGGTCGTCCTGCAGGACCTGCGTGAGGAATGCATCAAGCTGAAGATGAGGGTGTTCGATCTGGAGAGGCAGAACCACACCCTGAGCGAGCTCTTCCAGCAGAAACTGCAGGTCACGCCCGGCTCACTGGTGCAGGTGCGTGGACACGGTGTGGGAGTGAGTGACCCGTGCGTGTGCGTGCACATTCACAGTGTGAGACTGGTTTAATATTTAACACCCCCTGTTCTATTGGCTCTGTTGGTATTCCACGGCTTGTTGATTTGCTGGTGCCTGTAATCCTTGTTTAGGAATCTGAATGCTTTTTTTTTTAATATAAGCACGTTGTAGTGTAATTACCGAGGAAGTAAATCAACACTCTCTCTGTTTTCTGTAAAATTAAAATTCCAGCCCCCTCTCCATCCTCCTCTGGGTTCCTCAATGTAATCTCTACCTGTGCGAAAAAATAATTTGTATTTGAAATAGAATCTAGGGAGCCCTGTCCGTTTTTGCGAAATATAATAAGTGTGTGGAATATGATTCCGTCTGCTGTGAATGCAATTTAATTCTCTTTTAATCAGGGGTGGAAATAATGGAAGCTGACTGGGGGTTGATAATGTAATTGCGCACGGGGCGGAATAGCAAGCTTAACAGGGAAGGGATATGAATCTACAGCCCCCTGTGTGCGTGTGTGTGTGTGTGTGTGTGTGTGTGTGTGTGTGTGTGTGTGTGTGTGTGTGTGTGTGTGTGTGTGTGTGTTTGCGTATGCGGACTGAATATGTTGTGCAATAGGTTTAATCAAAGTAAGATTTCATTAAAAATGCCAGCGTTGTCTAAGAGCTCTTGGTCAGAGAGACAGGGGCCTTCAGTTACACACCCTTGAGCCCAATCTTACAATGAAAATGAAATGTTGTTTTTTGTATTTAGCAGACCTCGGAGCCCGTCCGAGAGCAGGTATGGGATGCTGAGCTTCGTGCCTCTGAGAAGACGATCGACTCTCTCGCTGGGGCGCACGCGAAGGTGAGATCAGTGGAGGAATAACACCTCTAATAATCCACGGTGCCAGCATGCGCGGCACAGCGAGGATCTCTTCATCCACACAGCGTACGACTCGCCGAGCGCCACACTGCAGCTCTTTCCATTTCAAATGCACAATAATAATAATAACAAATCTGAGAGAGTTCTGTGAAAGGTCATATTTGTAGAGCAGCGTTATTCATGTCAGCCACTGGTTTAAGTGGATTCAAAATAAACCATAAACTACAATGGAAACCTGATGCCAAGGAATTATATTTTAGGACCCTGCAGCTTTCCGTACAGAACACACACACACACAGATATAAACAGAACACACACACACACACACACATATATATACACTGAACACGCTCCAGAGCTTTTCCTTAAGGGAGTGCGGCTCCGACTTTGAAATGCACTCGTGTGGATGTTTGCAGTCTGTGCTTCAGCCTTTAGGAATAAACTAATAAATAAAAACTAATAAACAAACGATATGAGCTGCCCGAGCGGAGCGGAATGGAAGCCCAGGACTCTGGATTCGTTCCCCGCGGTGACCGATTGTGTTTGTCAAGTCGACATCATCAGAGGTGTCGAATTGAATATGGATTCTTATTCTCGGAGCTCTCTGCTCGCTCTCTCTCTCTCGCTCTCTCTCAAGTTCAGATACTTTATTGACAAGTTGAATAAGTATTGCTAAAGATCCAATGCGTTAGAGAACACGAAAGAACAGACCTGAAATAAAATGAATGATATTTGTGAGTCGGGCTCATCTTCTGTCTCTGGCCCTGTGGCAGGAAGCGACAAACTGCAGCTATTACTGCTTCCTCTCTCATCTCTCCCAGAAAGGCCTGCAGTTTCTCCTCATGTGTGTGTGTGTGTGTCTGTCTGTCTGTCTCTCTCTCTCTCTCTCTCTCTCTCTCTCTCTCTCTCTCTCCTTTGAGACGAAGCTTCATTTCTGAGATCTCTCTGCCATCTTCCTTCCGCGGTTGCTATTGATTTTTCATTCGGCCCCTCAAGCAATGCAAGATTACATTAAAAACGTCATTTATAAAGTGGTAGTCCCCATATTGTGGTGTTCGCATTAAAAGCTGAATCTACACGTAATTAGCAACTAGTTTCACAGAAAGTTGCGCAACCAACAAAGCTGGCTTTAGTTTATTCTGCCCCTTCGTTTTTACTGAACAGTGTTAGAATTTATACAAAGACTTTACATGCAGTAGATGCTGTAGTAAGGATACAAGTTAACATTTTATTCAGTTTTTTTTTGTTTTTCTTTTAAGCCAAAAAGTCTGAATATTCCCAGTATGTACTAAGAGTTTCTCATTGAGTCGCCAAGCTTTATTTAATAAAACAAGACAGAATCCACGAGGGTGCCTGTGATTGATTAAAAAAAAAATATATTCAGCAGATTCACTGTTCCAGGGAAACCTCTTCAAATTACAGAATGAATTACTTCTTTAATTAAAGCTAAACCCTCCCTGGGGTGGGTTGGTTACGTAAGTCTTGATTTGCATCTCTCTCTCTCTCTCTCTCTTTCTCTCTCTCTGTGTCTCTCTCTCTCTCTCTCTCTCTCTGTGTCTCTTTTTCTTTCTCTCTCTCTCTCTCTCTGATTCAATCCTTTTATTTTGTTCCTCCTTGTCTGGAGCTTTTTAGAGCACAACTTGAGGCAGTCTGCTCAGGGTTGTGTGCTGTACGCATGCAACAAACACAAATTATCAACAGCATTGGCATAAATAGACAGCAATCATATTAATCCAACAGCAGTTTTTAAAGGTGTAGTACCTCCCAAAGAATTTTTTACATAAAAGCTTTTACTTTTTTTTGTTCTCAACCGTTTCCTGGTTATAAATGCGTCGCTTTTTTTCCTCTTCCAGACCGACGGCGAGAGAGCGAGAAACGGCAGCACCGGAGCCAAGGCCCCTGCGGGCTCCATGGACGCGCTGTCTCCGTTCTTCAAGAAGAAAGCGCACATCCTGGAGGTCCTGAGGAAGCTGGAGGAAACCGACCCGCTCAAGTTCCTCCCGTCTTCCAGCCTCTCCTCCTTCAGGGACTTCGGCCCGGCCTTTACGGGGCACGCCGGGCGGTCGAGCCTCGATTCGGACATTCACGAGTACGTGAATGGGGAGGGGACGCTTCTCGAGGACAGCGGGACAGAGTACGAGAGCTGCCAGTCCTGCCTGATGTTCTCTCACAAAAGCTTGGACGGCCTTTTCAAGCGGAAGCAAGGCGACTCCTCCGAGAACTCCTTTGCTGTGATCCCCGCTAAAGAGGAGAAGCAGAGTCCTGCGGACTCCAGCAGCACAAACCCCAAACACCCTCCTGCTTCGGGGCGACCCGTCCCAGCTGCAGACCCCAGCATGCACGGCAGCAGTACAGCAGCAGAGACTTCTTCCTCGGATGTTGGTCCGAGCCCTGGTGCTGAGCTCAAACCTCATTCAGGCACAGAGTCGTACCTCAGATCCCTAATAATAGACGTAGAACTAAAGGAGTCTCGTAGTGGGGAACCTCTAGAATCCTGCTTGATTGACGGGAAAGTGAACCTTTCCCTTAACATCCCTGGTGCTAAAATCACTCCTCAGTGTAAATCTGTACAAAGTGAAAGCTGGAATGAAATTTCTATTCTGGACAATTTGAAGCACATGAAAACTGTAACTTATCAGAACTCGAGTGCAGGGCCAGTTATCAGCACAGAGGAAAATTTCCTCAAACTGGAATGTTACAAAGACTACAACAGCAGAGACCAAACCGAAGGGGCAAATACAAAAACCAGCCTATATACCACTACCTCAAATCTGACTGTTTCAGGACAATCCAACGCATCCCAAATTGCGTATTGTGAGCCGGAATCTAATAAGCAGATCTGTAATGGTTTAGACTTTTCTAACGAGGCTTGCGCCTCCAAAAAGGTCTCGGTAGACTTGCATTTGCCTTCAGACTTGACCGAGAAAAATAGCCTGCAGCAGTCAACTCCAGGGAAAGCTAAATTGATATTGAGCCCCACCTCCCCTTTGGGCTTGGCCGAGCCCAAGTCCTCTCCCATCTCCTCCCCGTCCAGGCTGCTCAAGTTCCTGAAGATGCCATCCATGGGAGAAAGAGTTCAAGCTGCAAACCCGCTGCGACTCAGCCCGCAGCTCACGCGCAGCTCGAAGATTCCGTGCAGGAACAACAACTACGAGGTCTATCACTCTCCTGGGATGGCACGGAGAGCAGTTACTGCCGAGTGCGATAGACCCCAAGCAGCTTCAACCAAGAACGATTCGTATCCTTCCACTCATTCTGCGCCAACCTCTCCTCCAAAGCCTGAGGCCAATCTGGCCATGCAAGGCGAAACCACCTACAGCAGCCCCTCTGCTCCCAAAGCCAGCAGAGACCCCAGTGCAGCAAACTCTTCCAAACTGGTATCTCTGGGCCAGTCGGCCAGGTTCTCCCAAAAGGTCCCCAACTACGAGAATGTATCTGACATTTCCGCAGGCTGTGCCAGTGAAGGTTCGATACAGTTTCTAGAAAAGGTGCACCAAACTAAACTCCCTTCCTGTTCAGAAGCGCCTTCGAAATCCTGTCAGTCGGCATCTTTGGACAATAAATTGAACAGCCCTGACTGGCAGCAGGCTTATTCAGAACCCCAAAGTCCAGCCCCTTCTGCAGATGCCAAATGCATCTCTGTTGAAGTGGATCATGAAACGTACACCGAGAATCCGGTGTGGTACAAACTCCATGATCACCACAGTTTGCCCAGTGTGTCCGTGAGCCACAAGTCCCAAAACAGTCATTTGTATTCAAGCATGAAGGACAGGCAGTTTGAGAGAACGCTGCCGGAATCTGTGGTGCAGAACATCGAGTCGTCTCTCCAGCCTCCCGCCTCTAAGAAAGCAGAGGCTTCTTCCTCGCACAAAAAGCCAGCAGCTGGAAAACCTCAGAGTGAATCTGGCCATCTTCCGTTCAAGGAGCGTTTAGCTGCTCTAGGGAAGCTGAAAAGTACTGAAGACCCACCGCAGCAACTTGGGACATCGGGCCTGGCCTCCCCCTTGGAAAAGAAGGACATTCAGCACAGCGGGAAGTTCTCTTCACCCGGTAATAATGAGAAAAGTAAAACGGCTGAAAGGCAAGGCGACAGGAACGCTGGGGGTCCGGACCCCAGGCATCCAAAATACACAGATTCCCTTGATGGCAAACCTCACCCCAAGCCAAACCTGGGCGGGTATGGGCAGAAACTCCAAGGCCCCTGTCCTGCTTACGAATCTGGAGTCAAGTCTTTCCAGTCGAGCTCCTCAAACCCCAGGATGGAGCTTGAAACGTATGCTTCCAGAGCCTATGTAGCAAAAGCAGAGATCAGTAAAAGCAAGGCTGGCGTGCCTTCCTCCACTTCCTCTCCAGACTCGCCTCAGGTTTTGAGAAACTACATGAAATGTATGAACGCTCAGAGCCCTTCTTCCAACAATAAAACTGTGACCAGCCCCCAGGGCAGTCCTACCAAGGTACCTTCCAAATCTCCGTCCAAACCTCCAAGCCAGGCTTGTCCCAAGGGAGCAAGGCAAGCGCACGAGGAACTGAGGTCGTCCGCGTCTCAGAAGAGAAGCCCAAAGACTTGTCCGAATAGCGAAGCAGACAGAAGCAAGATTCAAGCGCTGAACGAAAAGAAGAACCATGCGTACCCCGAAAGCACTTCCCCTTCCTCCACCAAGGCTCCCCAGCCAGATCTCAACGGGGACAAGAGGCCTCTTGCTCCAAGCATCCAGTCTGCCATCGAAGAGAAGGTCATGAAGGGGATCGAGGAGAACATGCTGAAGCTTCAGGAGCAGGACCGGGGTCAAGTGGCCGAGGTCAAGCAGAAAGCGTCCAACGGGATAGCCAGCTGGTTCGGACTGAGGAAGAGCAAGCTGCCTGCGCTGAACAGGAAAGCTGAGACGTCCAAGTTCAAGGAGGACAAGAAGGAGTGGAAGCTTGGCGCGTCGTCGCCCTCGTCTTCCAGCAAGGATGCCAAGAAGAAGCTGGAAGTGGAGAGCCTCAACATCTCCAAGCTGATGGCCAAGGCAGAGGACCTGAGGAAGGCTCTGGAGGAGGAACGAGCCTATGTCAACGGCGTGGCCCAGGACAAGCCCAGCGGCAGGGGGCACCCTCGCGACGTCGTCGTGGAGCAAACGCAGAACGAGCTGTCCGTCGTGTACAGACAGGTGGCCTCGGATAGCTTCATGCAACAGCTGCTCAACAGGTAAGATCAAGGAACTAAAACTAAGAGAGGTCTTTCATAGAGTTATTAAAAGGAATTCTTCAGTGGTCACTTTGAAGACTGATGCTCTTCTCAATACATTTTTGACTGTAGTGAGTTAATAAAATACATCCCAATTTTCTTCCATTTTATGCGAGGATTGAACTAGTGCAAGATAGAACTGTTAAAAAAAAAATTTGAAAAAGTAAAGGCATAGTGTGCAAAGGAAAGATTAAGCAGACTTGAAGTTCCGTGACCAGCGTTTCAAAGTCTTCAGGACGTTTCTCAATCCAGCACGACCTGAGTGTTTTTAATAGTTTTGGATAATTAATTAGAAGCTGGTGGTCCGTGACCGAGGAACAGAACTGGCTTTGCAGCGTGTCTGAGAGAGATCAAGTCTAACAAAGGTCTTCATAATCTGCAGGGTCGATGAAAGGGATATTCCCTTTAGTAACTGTGTGGACCACAGGCGGCTCTCCTTCGACTCCAAGAAATCCCGTCCCATATTCAGCTCCCAGAGGAATGGGGTTATCCGCCATATTAAGAGCAGAGAAGACTTGCCAGGGGTAGACAAGGTAATGCGCCCGTCTCTGTTCAACCCCCGTGTCGTATGAAAGCCCGTTTTTACAGAAGAGTTCCCATGCTCCCCAGGATCATTACATATATTTTAAATTTTTATTTATTTAAGGGATTGGATCTGGTCAGCAAAGATGACATCACTGCTGATGAAAGTTTGGTCAATTCTCAGCATTTTGCAGGTACCGTGCTTAAGTTTGCTATGACACAGACACACACGCATACAATCAGAGACACACACGCATACAATCAGAGACACACACGCATACAATCAGAGACACACACATACAATCAGAGACACACACACACGTCTCTCTTTCTGCAGATCTTGCATTGACTCTAATGAGGTGAAGAATTTTTTTTTTTTTATTCTAAGCTCCAGAGGCATGAATCTTAATGCATAAAGGAAATGCATTTAAAGTTTTCATTTAAAGCAATGGTTTGGTCTCACTGTGGTGAGCAGTTGATCCAAACACACACACTGTCACCGACTGAAGTGAGAGCCTAGAACACAACTATTACCATCAATGTAAGAGCAACATCTGTGCACACGTTTTGCATTGTTGAATCGGTGTAAAATTTAACAAATACATTTTGCAGTTCCTTCTCCTCCAAGCAGAGTGTTAAACATTTTTCATCCAGGACATCTCTCTTTTTCTCCCTTTTCTCTTTTTCTCCCTTTTCCTTTCCCTCTCATTTCAATCTGTACGTTTCTCAGGTTCTGGTTCTTCCACAAGGACTCTGGACAGCGGGATCGGCACCTTCCCTCTCCCCGACTACGCCGGCAGCCCGGCAGGGAAAAGCATCCCGAAAGTGAAATCCCGGTGCGAGCAGGAATCCAGTCCCCAGGGGAAACTCGGACCTGGAACAAAAGTGCCCCGCAAGGCCAGAACCCTGGAGAGGGAGCTTTCCTCTCTGGATGAAACGTTTGCCCCCGAAAATTACTTCAGCCCCACCCTGTACAGCACAGCGTTGGAGAACAAGGGGTCATTGAGTCACCTTTCAAATGCCGTCCCTGGAGGTGACTGTGTCTGTGCGTTTTTATATTGCTGCTGTATAACCACGTATTAAGAACCACTCCTATCCCCCTCTGAGCCCCTGGTCTACAAATCTGGATATAAAAATTTGTGTTTTATTTAGCCTGTAATATTGAGACACTTGCGGATAGAATTGTAACAAATGAATTAACTGTAATCCGGGAACATGGTAATTTTGCTGGAAAGACCTGGTTTGATAAGAACCCCCCCCCCTCTCTTCCCTTTCCCCGGATATGAAGTTTGATCTCGTGACCCTTCACGCTTTCCTTCTCCCTTGCATTGCAGATGTTGATGCTTATGGAGCTCATGTACGATCCCCATCGTCCAGGCACTGGACCTTCCCCAATCTGAAAGCCTCCAGTGCCTCGACCGACGTGGATCTGGGCGTGGCTGGGGACTCGGACACGGCGCACCACGGCCCACAGCTCAGAAGGGTGAGCGCTCATGTGTCGCTATAGTAACACGGCCTGAAGGGCGATGATGATGATGATGATGATGATGATGATGTCACCTGTTCAGAATCAAGACATTTTAATCCTGGGACACTGATGTATAAATATTTCAATATTCTTAAATATGTGTATCTGTGTGTGTGTCTGTGTGTGTGTGTGTCTGTGTGTGTGTGTGTCTGTGTGTGTGTGTCTGTGTGTGGAGGGGGGTGGGGTGTGTGTGTGTGTGTGTGTGTGTGTGTGCAAAATATAATATATTTTAACACGGTTGTAAGCAATGTGCTTTATTAACGAGAATACAAAAAGGGTTCGCAAGATTATAAAATATTGAAATCTCGCTGTGTATATAATACTAATTCATTCAATAAATGATGGTATTGACGTTCTCTGTGATCAGGAGTCTAGTTTTATAGCTGCTCTGTCCTGCAGACCAAGGACATTAAACCAATCCATGAATTTTTGTACCGTACAGCAGGAGTTGATGGACAGTGGATGTACCTGCAGGGTGTTGATGTGAGAGAGTGTCTAGTATCTGTCACATGTGAGAAATGAGAGGAGGGGAGGAGAGGGGGGCAGATTGAGAGAGAGAAGTGAACCTTTTAACAAAAACATTTGCCTTCCCTGTCTCCTCATTACCCAGCAGTAACTCGGGCTGCGATCAATAAACCAGTCCGAACAGAAGCTCTCGCTGCGCCCCCACCCCCACAGTCACGCCAATCCAGTCCTGACCGAACATCAGCAGAGGTTACTTCTTAATGAAGTGACATTGAATCCAAGACTGCCGTGTGTTGAATTCTCTCTCTCTCCTCTCTCCTCTCTCTCTCCTCTCATGCTCTCGCTCTCTCTCGATGTTATCACAGAATTGAGATGGTTCTTTTATTACCTGGTGTTGATACCTGTGCTTTGTCCAGTAATGAGAGTCCCGAGGACATTATTTTTCTTTCACGGAATGTGACAGATAAAGTTAGATTCCGCAGTTATTTAGAACTCTTCCAGCCGTGGGGTGAAATGAAATGCGACGAAGGCTCAACCCACGACGCATACTAATGCTGCAGTCTCTCTTCTGGTTATGTGTGTGAGGAGCCCATAATCCTCTTGCCTTTCCATGCCTCTTAACCCCTGAAGGGACACAAGGAATCAAGCGCTCGCTGTTCAAATGTTTTCTTCTTGAAACACATGCGAGAGCGACTCGAGCATCACGAGAAGGAAGCAGACCATTCGGACGACCTGATTCAACCCGTCAGTACATTTTAAACCCTGTTTAGTGCAACTCGTTGTAGAAATAAGAAAGCATCATTTAGTTTATGGGACACGCTTGTAATGCGTTTTTAAATGACTGTATTTCACAATGGCTTGTGATTTTACTTCAGGCAGATGTTTGCCTAAAATGCACAAGAGAGTAATCGAGTAGCTCTGGATGATTATTATTATTATTATTATTCTAGTCACTATACTAAACTCTCCTGTGGACGTCCCTGTCATTCCAATTGAAATGAATTTGTCCTGATGTTTGATCTGAGATGCATGAGCTTAATTAAGAGAGCGTGTGTGAGATGCCGTCGGGTGGGGGGATCGAAGCTGGATCGCCCCTCAGCGGAAGCGTGGTGCTGGGGTCCTGACAGTGAGGACGTGCTCTCTCTTGTTTTTTGTTTGTTGTTTTGAAAGACCTTTTAAAATATTTAACGGTGTAAAGGAAGAGATCAGGGTTTTGTAAGCAGGCTGGCTGCTTTTGCATCTCATGTATTAAACATCTCGAATAGCCATGCCACTTGCAAATGAGGTATGGAGAGGGGGGGGGGGGGGGGGAGGGGGGGGGAGGGGGGCTTTAGAAAAGTAATTATTATTTAGAAATCTGTGCTTTTGAATTTTGCAAGCAGGGTTCAGTTCTTTTAAGTCACCCAGAATGACTGCTGTGCTTCAGACATGTATTGTATTGTATTGTATTGTATTGTATTGTATTGTATTGTATTGATGGCTCTTTGAATTTCCCAATCAACTGTATGGCTCTGTAACCCTTTCAGTCCTGAATGTCCTATTGTAAGTGACTCTGCATATAATGCACAGTTCACAGCCTACCTCTATAAAGTGCTTTGTGATGGTGGACCACTATGAAAGGCGCTATATAAAAAATAAAGATATTATTATTATTATTATTATTATTATTGAATGATCTTCTTCGAGCTGAAGGTAGAACTCCTTTATTGAGTAAACATGAGAACAGGACAGATTTTTTTAAATTTTTTTTTTACCTGTGTTTGTTTCTACTCGACCTCAGACTGGAGCCGAGGAGTCCTGTGAGGTTCCAGCGTGGTTACAGCTGTGCATGTTAACATCAGGACTGTGAAAGGTTGGACCTCCTGCTCTGTCAAACTGCTTCATTTTTTAAATGTTTGTTCTTTCTGACAGAACGTGAAGCCCTGTGCCACGCCAGGCCGGGACCCCGACTCCTCCTCCACCAGCCTGCCCCCCTCCCTGGGGCTGCCCCTGCCCCCCTCCCTGGGGCTGGGCCGCCGGGTGACGGGCCGGGCCTGCGGCTCCACGGAGCTGGGGAAGGACGGAGGAGGAGGAGGAGGAGGAGGAGGAGGGGTGGTGGAGGTGGTGAAGGAGCGGCAGGACGACATGCTGTCCCCAAATCGGCCCTCAGTCCTGGAGACCCCCGAATCGCTGAGCGACTCCCTCTACGACAGCCTCTCCTCCTGCGGCAGCCAGGGCTGAGCCACTGCCCCAGGACAGACGGACAGGATCCTGCCTCTCTCATCCGGACAGACGGACAGGAGCCTGCCTCTCTCATCCGGACAGACGGACAGGAGCCTGCCTCTCTCGTCCGGACAGACGGACAGGAGCCTGCCTCTCTCGTCCGGACAGTCGGAGCCTTGCTGGGGAGACTTGATCAGATCTCTGCGTGTTCGTGGGCGTTGGGACTCTCTTGAATGCAGACATTGTGACTTCCTTGCTGAACGGGACACTTAATGGACTGGTGTGTTTGTGGAAGGTGTTGGACTGACGGTAAAAAGTGCTTTGTTAATCCAGAGAGCAGGTACAGTACCATGCTGACACGCATACATGCACACACACACATCATCGCACACGCCCTTAGGAAGAGGAAAACTTATATTACTGGAGATTTGCAAAAATGCAACAGTACTAAAATGTGATGCTGCGTCCAGATAGGGATCGGTTCCTGTAATTCACTGCAGCAGCTTAACCTTCATTCTGTGCTGTACAAAAGGGTGGGGCCAAATTAGAACTGGGAGTTACCATCCAAAACTGGGTGTGGTCACAATGGAAGTGGGCGGGGTCAAATGAAACAGGAGCTATGTAAATGCATTTCTGACCAATAGCAAGCATCTTTTTCTTCCTGTTTCAATTGACACGCCTCCTGTTTTGTTTGACCCCGCCCACCATCCTAGGGGTCGTGATGAAGCCTGTATCCATTCTGCCAGGGCTGCACCTCTCCTGCTTCGTGAATAAACTTGAGACATTCAAATCAAGCACTGCACTGTACTGTACTGTCCTGTCAAACTGGCTCCATTCGCCAGCTCTGGATTAAAATAACCTCTTATTAACAATATTAAATTAAATTTAAAACAACGCGTGTCTTGTGATGTTTTTTTTTTTCTCTTGGCTTTACCTTAAAGTGCAACAAAAAAACCAATCTCTGCATTTCAAAACCCTGCCACGGTTTTCGTCTGTTCTTTACCCGTGCTGATGCGAGAGGTAGAGGGGCTCTTCTGATTCCTGAGGTGGCAGGACGGGACAGCAAAGCAATGCGATGTTCCTGAAGTGTGATGCCGTGGAATGCTGTGACCCGCGGGTGGGGATCTCGTAGCAGCTACAGGACGTTTTTCATTTGCTGGGCTCGTGCTCTTCAGTCAGACTTCCTCAGGGTGCTAAAGGGGGCAGTGAGAGGAGGCGGCTCATTCGATTCGTAACACTCCTGTTATAGGACCTTTTTTTTTTTTTTTTTGTATGACACTTCCTAGGTTGGAGGTCATAAACTTCGACATGGAGAGTTAAGAACTTTGGAGATGTTTTATTTATGAATGATCTTGTATGCAAACGTAGCGCCCGTTGGGGCTCTGGGTATTGGGTGAGGCTGGGATATAAACTGCAAAGTAAAATGTACAGTTATCCCAGTCTCTGATGGTATACTTAATGTCTTCTCATGAGCAACACTCTTCCCCTCATCACATCACAGCTTCCTAAAAGCATAGATCCATTCACAGCCAAAAATAACGAAACAGCCTGCATCAGGCAGGGAGGTGTGAGGGTCGTTACAGCACTCTATACAAATCCCATGGATTTAAGACAGGCTGGTGAAACTGTCAGTCCTCCCCCTCCCTCCTCCCTCCCCTATTCAAACGAATGCAGTCACTTCATGATCAAGACCAGCGTACTATTAAGCCTGCCCTACTCTGAGTCTGACGCAGTGGCTGAAGGGGTCTGCCAGTAACCATCAGCCGGCTGGGTCCCAGTCCATTCAAAGTGAAAATAAACGATCGGAAACCAGAACAAAGAAGATGTTGGGTGCTGGATATCCTTCGAGGAGCCTCGCTGTCTTTATTTCAGATTGATTGCAGAGTGAGGGCCCTGTTGAAACCCGATAGAGACTTGGGTAGCGGCATGCGCAGTCTTTATCTCTATGTGCACAGACACCCGCAACACGCACTTAGAATTCGTGAAATACGTTTTAGGAAAAATAAATTATCTCGCATCATTCATTGTCAGGCTAAAGTCACTTCCCCTTTAAGACGACACCGTGCTGTATCTTGGAATAAAGGGAACAGTAGTTAGCAGGCAGGTGAACTGTATTTTGTTGCGTTGATAATAAACGACTCCTGTGCCTCAATTCAAATGGTAATTACAAGCGCACGCAGCCCTGTTGATAATGGAGGAGCTGCTTCGAGGTTTGAGCTCTGAAATGCAAAAAGGAAGTTGTTAATGAGATTCTGCCGTTCACAATGCAACGGGTTTGCGCTGGAACCCCAGGCTTTCAATGAGGCGCTCACCCAGGCTGGCAGTGCGCATGTGCGCCCACACAACAAACACGGCTTGCTTTTTCTGTAACGCATTTAAAAAGTGATGCGGCCAAGAATGGGGAAACGATAAGAACTGTACAAGCTAATTTGTGAAAATGACCTCCAGTATTGTATCGATAAGAATGCTAACGTTGAGAATAAATCCGACACTTTGGGTACAGTGGTCCCTTCTCATAATGTTACGCTAACCTTTTAAAAACGCGGTCCTGCTTGTAATTAATTTTAGTGCCATTGCGCTGCTCTCTCGGTAAGAATAGCAAAGTGTACTAAAGCATAGCTAAGCATTGTAGAGAACAGCATTAAACTTAGTGAACCGGGGTAAACTGGGTGTGCGTTGCGGTGGGACAGGGCGAGAGGGGTGTGCGTTGCATTGGGACAGGGCGAGTGGGGTGTGCGTTGCGTTGGGACAGAGCGAGTGGGATGTGCGTTGCGTTGGGACAGGGCGAGTGGGGTGTGCGTTGCGTTGGGACAGGGCGAGAGGGGTGTGCGTTGCGTTGGGACAGAGCGAGTGGGGTGTGCGTTGCGTTGGGACAGAGCGAGTGGGGTGTGCGTTGCGTTGGGACAGGGCGAGACGGGTGTGCGTTGCGTTGGGACAGGGCGAGTGGGGTGTGCGTTGCGTTGGGACAGGGCGAGAGGGGTGTGCGTTGCGTTGGGACACGGCGAGAGGGGTGTGCGTTGCGTTGGGACAGGGCGAGTGGGGTGTGCGTTGCGTTGGGACAGAGCGAGAGGGGTGTGCGTTGCGTTGGGACACGGCGAGAGGGGTGTGCGTTGCGTTGGGACACGGCGAGAGGGGTGTGCGTTGCGTTGGGACAGGGCGAGAGGGGTGTGCGTTGCGTTGGGACAGGGCGAGAGGGGTGTGCGTTGCGTTGGGACAGGGCGAGTGGGGTGTGCTTTGAGTTGGGACAGAGCGAGTGGGGTGTGCGTTGCGTTGGGACAGGGCGAGAGGGGTGTGCGTTGCGTTGGGACAGGGCGAGAGGGGTGTGCGTTGCATCCACACCAGGACAAGCAGTCCCTCGTTCTAAAGGAACGTCGATCACAGCACCAGCTCACGTGTGTCAATGGAACGGAGCAGCGTTCTGGAACGCCAAAGCGTTCTTTAGAAGGCAGGATGGAATGGAAATAATGTGCAGGGTGCCCTAAAGCAATGGTGCACATCAAACACTCCTCTGCTTGCTATTTGTGGAAGCCCTCGGTGTTCTGCGCTGAGCTGCGCTGCCCTGTTTCCAGCTACGAGTGATGACAGATGGACAGGGCTCCACAAAGTGCTACCATTAGGAGATCAACGACCCTGGAAGTGATTCTGAATACACAGGACAGGTCTCCTCTCAACCCTTCCTCGCCACAGCACTGTATGGGGCATATGCTGAACAAGATCATAAAACTGACAGCTTCATATTTTCAAATATCTCGTCCCATCTACTCCCACACCCCCACCCCACGCTTGTTTTGAAACGCTGCCATTAGGAACGCAGTCTGAAAGCGATGCACCTAATGTATGCAGGATATGAAAAAGCTTTAGTAATAGTTAGCGAATGAGCCGAACAGTCTAAAGGCGTGTTGATGTCACATTAGCGCCGTGGTGTGGATATATCTCCTGCAGGCTGGTTGGCATTCAAAGCCGCTGTGTTAAAACACTCTGTGTTCACTCCGTGCTGAAGGACTGTGTGTAAATCTGCCTCTAGCTCCTGTACAAAGTCAACTAAGTCCTTTCTCCCAAATCATTTATGTGTATATTGATTGGGAGACTTTACAGTCGGCTCACATTTTAGTCTGAAAACATGGTTTATATATATATATATATATATATATATATATATATATATATATATATATATATATATATATATATATATATATATATATTTATCTGTATTGGTTTATCTGTTTTTACAGCAGAGCTACAGAGCTCAGTATCCTATGTCACTAAGCAGAGTGACAACTGACTGCCCCAACACCATTCAAAGCACAACCTGTTAAATTAACAAGGGCACTACAGAAAAGGGCAACTAGGGGGCGTGGGGGTCGGAGTCAACTCCTGTTTTTAAATTCCATTCCAAACCCATCACTGATCAGAATTGCACGCGGCAGCATTCTGTTAAATTGAGCTTCTCAGAGACAGCGGCACCAACATGACTTCAATTGAAGCCACTCTCTGTGAGTCCCATTAAACTGACTTCCAATGAAAGCAGCTGTAGAATCACAGCTATTACGATGTCTCTAAAATACACATGCCAGTTCCTTGCACAAGAAATTGGAATTGGGAATTGATTTTAAAAGGGAGCGGGGATTGAAAAAAACAGGAACTGACCGCCTTTGTGCGTGCTGAGAAAGAGGAAACTCATCAGCCAGAAGAGCAGTCCGAGACAATGCAACAAAACCTTAACAAAACCTTTGAGAATGTCCATTGTTTCTGTGCCTTATCACTGATCTCTTGTAATCCCAGTGTAAGGAAGGCAATCCTGCTCCACTATCCCGGGACTGTGCGCTGGCAGAAATCTAATTAAAACAAAGCGCACGATCTCCCTGGCACACAACGTCTTTAATGGGAAGCATCGCCGCACTCGCGCATCAGTGAAAGCACTGAACGAACACCCACAGAAAGACGATGACAGGAAACTCATTTTCAAGTCTGGGATTAAAACACCGGGGCTGTCTGCATTTCAATCACACTGTGTGTCTGCTTGAGTTACAGCCCTAGCTCTGCTTCATTGTAAAGGAAAAGGCTGATGAGATATCGTACATTGAATCATTTCCATGTATTTACAAAAGTACCTTGCAAGCCCATTGCTATGGCACTGAAGAAGTGAACCACCTAGTGCATCCTGTAGTTAATTTAGCAAACTACTACTGTGACCATTAGTATGTTTACATTCAAAGCAGCTCAACGCCTCTCCTGTCAATGTCCTGTTCAGAATACAAGAGATCACGCTCGTGATAAAATCACTCCTCATAACCTCACGCACGTGTATCAGTCACACTGATTCCCACTCCGCTTAATATCAGTGCAGGAAACACAAAATCGCAAGAGTAGAAGGTTTCCATGCAGGCTGCTGTGCAGTATTTACATCGTATGATTTAGCATAGAGCGCATAGCGCTACAGTATATTCATAGCAAAAGCGTGGTCAAACTGCAAAGAGATTGCAGTCTGTGCAACACAAAGTATCCTATTATTCTAGGACAGGACTGTCTGTGATGTGAACTTTATCAACAGGGGCTCCCCAAACCCGTCCTGCCCCCCCCCCCCCCCGTGGCGCTAATACCGCAGCGGTGTGGACGCGCTCAGGTTGCGCTAGTGTTCGCTAGCGTGTCTTGGTCGCTGCACGTTATTCATAAGAAACTCCAGGCAGGTATAGTGGCTTATTCCGCTGGTAATGCACACTAGCTCTGATTGGTCAATTGCACGGAGATGGGCGTCGTGTCCCTGAAGTGGCACGTCACGATGAAGTAGAATATGATTTTATTATGTTCAGTCCCCCTTGAAGGGCGACAATGTCTCTTTACCTCTATAGCTCCGAGCTGGTTTACTTTATTCGGGAAAACTAGCCGTAGGAAAGTCGCTTCTCAAGCAAGCAAGCCAGCCGTATTTTCCCGGTCTCCGCAGCCCAGCCAGCTATCTACCCCTGCCGGTCTGTGTTGCTCCTCGCACCGCTCCGGGCTGGAGGATCTCCGTGGCGGTTCTGTAATATCGATTACTGAGATTCATTTTATTATTATTAAAATATGAAGAAACCTCCTTAACACTGCCAATGGAGCTCTTGAGAAAATGAACGTGCTCGTCTATGCTGCTCTGTACGGATGTTTAATCGCGTCAGGTAAGCTAGTTTGCTTCAGAATGTTTTTTTGCATCGGCAGCGTGCGTGGTTCAAACAATATTCAGTTCACTTTTGTTATCATGTTTAAATATAGGTAGAAAGTGCCGAACTTGGTTCCATTAGTTTTTTTTTTCTAATACCGTAAAAGCGCTAATAGCTCTCGGAAGACATGTTAATGTATTTATTTATATTTTTTTGTATCTGTGATATCGAGGCGTTTTCTTTAACACACCTATGCCTGCATTTTCAATGTTGGTTTGAAAGTTTGAAAGTACTGTTATGCTTCGGATGAATTCAATGCTAGTTTGTATAATGCAAGAAAGGAAAAAAAAACTGAATTAAGACGCGTTTTATGTAATTACGCGCTGCTCATAAAACTCATGTTTCATTATATAAAGCGTTTTAGAAGAACTTTTTTGTATTTAGGTCAATTTCAGGACAGAGACGCTAAAGGACGCTTTTGGAGGCTGCTTTGTAGCTTCTGCAGCATTCAGTTACTGTACGTTCCTGTTTCAAACATACCTGCTGACTGCATGCTCAGAAGAAGGATCCCTTGCCACCCTAGCCTAATTGCATTATTGAACCATTAAAAATTGAAATCGATTTTTTTTTTTTTTTGCTTTGGGTTGTCAGGATGTGTTCTGAGTCGCCTGGGTAAAGTCGATAACTACACGGTCCATTGGCAGCGGTAACCTGTGCAGTTGTATAAACTGCTGAGCTACGGGCATGCGGCCGGGGTGGAGGCGTGTTCGTGGGGAGAGGCTTCATTATTCAGTCCGTTCCGGGTTGTCGGCTCCCAGGCTGTTTCGAATGACAGCCCGCCGCTTCTTTTATCGATCTGCCGCGGGTTTTCACTACATGGTGTGTGGGTGTGCGTGGGTGTGTGTCTCTGTGTGTGCGTGTGTCTGTGTGCATGTGTGTGTGCGTGTGCGTGTCTCTGTGTGTGCGTGACTCTGTGTGTGTGAGTGTGTGCATGTCTCTGTGTGTGTGTGTGTGTGTGTGTGTGTGTGTGTGTGTGCATGTCTCTGTGTGTGTGTGTGTGTGTGTGTGTGTGTGTGTGTGTGTGTGTGTGTGTGTGTGTGTGTGTGTGTGTGTGTGTGTGTGTGTGTGTGTGTGTGCGTGTCTCTGTGTGTGTGAGTGTGTGCATGTCTCTCTGTGTGTGTGTGTGTGTGTGTGTGTGTGTGTGTGTGTGCATGTCTCTCTCTCTGTGTGTGTGTGTGTGCATGTCTCTGTGTGTGTGCGTGTGTGCATCATAATGAAAACTATATCGTAGTAACCCGTTGTTTTTACAATGATACGCTTCCACAGCAGCTTGAATCCTCGGGAATGCCTCATTAGCACCGCAGAACCCGTCTAAAACTGTTCCACTGCATTTTAACACGCCCCCTTCCACCTCCACACACTTTTTACATAGTTACTATGCATTTACCGCAGTTTTAAATCTGCTTTACCGCACCTCTCGGGGCTTTACCGCGCTTTATTACACTTCGCTGTGCTGTTACTGTGGGGACACTTTGTAGAAGAGGATACCGGCATTCACAAGAATTGCAAGCACTTCACGGTGGCTTCCGAGAATTCAAACCCTTTTTTTGTTTGTTTGAAGGTCTGGGTTGGGTTTCGATTCCCTGTCATTATCCACACTGCGCCCCCCTACTTTCTCTACAGCAAGCTCTTAAAACAAATGCAGGGTTGGTTTTGGTACCGGAGAGGCGATTAGCCGGCTAACATGACAGGAATAACACAGCGACCGCAAGAAACACGGGTTTACGACTACAGACACTGCTCCCTCCTGTGGCCGTACCGTGAACTGCATCCCTCATTGCAAAAAATAAATCAGAAAGTTCTGCATAATGTGTGGGACACATCACCTTAGAGGGTTAAAGGAAGGGTTACACATTTTAAGACCTTCGCTGCGACGCCTTTGTGTATTATTTTTAACCCTTGCATTGCATCTGGGGGTTGCAGGGCTGCCGCTGCAGCTGCAGTGCTACCACTGTGAAGAATACTCACTGGACAACGACTGCTCCTCGCCGCAGTTCATTGTGAACTGCACGGCCAACATCCAGAACGCGTGCCAGAAGGAGGTGCTGGTCCGCAGCGACGGTAAGCGAACAAACCCCGCAGCCCGGTACTGTACCTCTGTCGCAGTGAAACATGACAACTACTGTAGCACGTTGTAATAAAGTGAAAAGCAAGGGGTGCAGTGTTTAATAAACGTTATGCAAGAGATCAACGCACAACAAGGTGAAGCCACTCCGGGTTCAAACGTGTTAGACGTCACCTGTAAGTGTGCGCTTTTATTCGATTTATAATTCTCTTTTTTTTTTGGATGTATAGTAATTGTTTGGAATTATTTTATTGCGAGTGTATTTTATTGAGTATAGGCTGTTGAGAGGTCCAGTGCGCGCTCTCTAAGCTGCGGCTTGTCCTTCTTCGGGCACAAAATGAATATACTAAACCAAACTACAACGGGATGACCTCCACCTCCTAACACAGTGTCCAGTACTTTAAAAAAAGTTACAGAACAAGTTAAACAAGTTGTTATTTTGAACATTAACGAACCCTTACCTCTCTCCCCCCCCCCCGACAGGTGTGTCCTACCGGAAAGTCTGCGCTTCCTTCACCACCTGCCTGATCGTGTCGGCCGGGTACCAGTCCTTCTGCTCCCCGGGGAAAGTGGGCTCCGTGTGTATAAGCTGCTGTAACACCCCTCTGTGCAACGGGCCGCGCCCGCCTCGGATCTCCGCGGCAGAGTCCCTGACCCCGGCGCCTCAGCGCACGGCTCTCTCGCTTGTGATTGCGCTGCTGCTTATCACGGACTTGGTTTAAACTCGGCACGCTGATTATGAATCTGCCTCTTTTTTTACATCATATGAAATCAACCAATTCTTTGAAAATAAAGGCAGGAATCAGATGGATCCGAACCACCCAAAAGAAAGACCGGCACAGCAATGAATTAACGCGCTGCACCAGGAGTAACGCAGACTCACCTGGGCGTGAAATCATTACATTTTGCGATGTGGACCTGGAGAGAATTTGTGCTTCATCGTGACTTGAACTGGATTCAAATTCAAACCTTATTGGTCTATAAGATAAATTAATATTCTGAAAAGCGAGGGATTGACACCCGTGCCTCATGTGGGACTTGAACAGATTACCCTGGCAACCAGTCCAATTCTCTACCAACTGAGCCAGCCAGAGCTTCTTAACACGCATGGAAAATGCCAACTCGGTCTTCAATGCATTGTTTGTACAAGATGTAGAGGCAGACTGAGACTGGATAACAGTTACAACACACAAGACAAGACCTGAACCACAGCGCTGGCGTTTATTTATCACTTAGTATTATTAATTAGCTCTATAGCAGAGAACACAAGTTGTACTGTGTCTGGGTGTTGCTCTGGGTGTCATGGCAACCAGAGTCCCCCCCACCCCCTATATTTGAATAACCCTAATATTGAAAATGCCCTAATTTTAAGTATCCAAGAAGAATTTGAACCTGCCTCTATCCATTTAAAAAAAAGACCATGTTGTGCAGATTCCTTAACAAAACAACAAACGAGACAGAATTTCGTTTAATCAAAGTTTATTTTAACAAATGAACATTTCTCTTTTTTTTTTTATTAATGCACGATTTATAACCCCAATCCCTCCCCCTCAAAAAGAACAAAAAAAAAAAATCTTCACAGCGTTAGAGATGTGGTTCACGTTCCTTATTTTAAAATTGTGAAACTGATCCTCAGCTATCAAATAAGATGTATTATTTTCTCTCTCTAAATAAAATAAATGCTGATAGCAAAGTTTGGTAACTTGGTAATAGTAACATTGGCACTTTGCAAGGACAGAAAGATTCTTCCAAAGCATTAGTAGATAAGGACGTTTGGCTTCCCCATAGAGTCTCACAATGAAGCTGGTGTTACTCTAGACATGAGCAGGGTTCAAAATGCAAAACCTGACGAGGAATCAGCAATGGCATTGACTGGAGCGCAATCTGGAAGAGACATCTGTGCATGAAGAGGCTGCAGAGAGCAAATGCATGGACAGCAACCTTAGCAACCCTAATTTAATCAGAATTCAATCAAACCCCTCCCTGCACTATCAGCCTACGCAGAAGCAGAATCACTTCGAACAAAAAAAAAAAAACATTAACAAGTTTCCATTAGTTTTTAAGGTCAATGTGTTTTAGAATCCCTACACAAGTTGAACTTTGAACTTGATCTTTATTCAACACAAAGCTCTCTGGTGAGAAGAACCCACTTGCTAATTCTTAGAAAAAAATAAATCCAGCTATCCTTCCTTTTTTATTTATTAGTTTATTTTTTTTCATAACATGAGATATAAATGAACGCAACATCCCAGATTGCTCTGATCAGGAATTAAGACTTCATCAGTGTATAAGGCTCAGCTGTGAAGGAGTTAAACACTACAACAGAAAAGTGTGCCATCAGTTTCAAGCAGCTCACACGGCCCTTGTGTTTGGTGGTAAATCTACTTCAAGCACCCTCTTTAAAAACGGACGGGGGTCCCTGACATGCTTTCTCATTCACTTCAGCAGCATGGCCACTGTGCCACAATGTTTAAAACCGGGGCGCTACGGGGGTAAAGAAAGATGGGTCGCCCTGATCTAAAGAAACCGGGGCGCTACGGGGGTAAAGAAAGATGGGTCGCCCTGATCTAAAGAAACCGGGGCGCTACGGGGGTAAAGAAAGATGGGTCGCCCTGATCTAAAGAAACCGGGGCGCTACGGGGGTAAAGAAAGATGGGTCGCCCTGATCTAAAGAAACCGGGGCGCTACGGGGGTAAAGAAAGATGGGTCGCCCTGATCTAAAGAAACCGGGGCGCTACGGGGGTATAGAAAGATGGGTCGCCCTGATCTAAAGAATCCGCTCTTCTCTGTCACAATCACAGGAGCGAGGCCAATTAAGATTTGCTTTATATAAAAAAAAAAAAAAAGATAGCAACCGGACAACAGTTTTTTTTTGTAAAGACTGTTAACCAGCGTTTTTTTTTTTTTTTTTTTTTAAATAAACAGCCCCTCCTGCTGGACGAATCCAATCATGACAGTTCTGCAGCAGAGACAATGCAAGGTCTGCACTGTGCAGGAGCCCTAAACAGAAGAGTCACTTCACCACAGTTCACATCCCTCCTTAAAACACCTACACAAACCTAATGTGAAGCCAAACTCCCACAAGAAAATATTCAAAATGACACATTATACTAGAAGAAAAAACAACTAATTAAAAGACAGGAAAAAAAGCACCAGAAGCATATTGGATACTACTCCTCGTCTCAGAAGGGTTTCCTTTTAATGTGAGATCAAGTTCACAGCCGCCTTCAGAGGCCCCTCTACTTCCGCTCCTTCTTCTTGTCCTGTTTAATAAAAGTCACATTGAAATTGCGCGGTTTAATAAAAAGGAAGGCGTAGAACGTGTCTGAAGATATGGAAGAAGAAACAGCGACTGTCCAGGAAAATGAAACCAGAACGGATTCGACAGTGGGATATTTCTAAAATGTTTTACCTTCTCGTTCATGGCAAGGATGATCATCAGCTTCCTGAAGATGGTGACAAAGTCAAGGAAGAGATCCACGCAGTGCCTGGGAAGGGATGCACAGAACACAAATGAATAAAACGCGATACGAACAGCACCTCAGTGGACTTCTCAAATGAAACCCTCACCAGATGTAATCCTTGTCTCCCATCTCTGCCTTCTCGATTATAAGCTGCGTGTCGAACAGCACAAACGCGCACATGAGAGCCAGCCCGATGTACAAGTGAGCCTGAAAGCAGGAGGGAGATAATATTAGGGTAACACAGCGTGCACGATGAACAGGAAAACGGGGTGCTCCACAGCGTCAATCGCTATTAGAGGGGTGCTTATCACCTTGTGCACACCACACTGAAAAAAAAAATCAAACTGCTTAAACCTCCTACCTTGAAAAGCAGAGCCGATCCATAGAACATGTTGAACAGAGAAAGAAGAAACAGGAGAGACAAGCCAGACATAAGCGTGCCTAGAAAAAAAAAAAAATTATCTATTATAAATTTTACTTAAGAAACCAGAACCTGTGCTTCTGTGCGAAACAGCTCCTCAACTGTCTACATTTTGTACCAGTTCTAAACACAAGAATATACCGGGAAACAGGGATGAAATAAGACTCCTGTTGCACAGCAGTTTCACCCATTCCAAGTTTTACTATGAGCTTCATTAGCCCCAGTGCATGGGTAACAAGCTCAGGTGTGTCTTATTAAACCAGGAAAGGATCAGACTGCTATGCAATGGGAGTCTTCTTTCCATCCGTTGGAAACACATGAACGAAAGGCTCTGCCTTACCTCCGAGGAAGAGATAACTCCTGCGCTGGGCGTACATGGCACTCAGCGTGAAGCACACGAAGATCACAGACGTGGACAAGAAGGCAGTCAAAATGATGCTGGCAAAAACAAGAACAATGAAATGATCACAACGGAGCATTTTACAACAGCATCATCGCAGCAGTAATCCCATGTGTACTGCAAACTAAGCACATCCTTTCTGTGAAGTATTACATTGATTAAACGCTAATGCTGCAAAACTAGTCCAAGGTTATTTTAGGAGCTTGTACTTATATATATATATATATATATATATATATGTTTATATTCCTTCCACAAGTCTGGTTCAGATTACTGCGTTACCTGCACTCCTAGAAGATCCAACACTTACAACAACTAGCAAATATCTCCTGATAAGACATACCTGGGATTAATCGAAATGACAAAGTCCATAGTCGGCCCCAAGCCCACACCTGATTTAAAACAAGAAAATAAATAATGTTACATTGTACTTACTGGCAATAATTAACAGAGGTGAAAATACACACATACCTACCTACCTACATACCATTTATTTTATGTGCTTGGCAGACGCCTTTATCCAAGGTGACTTACAGGTGTTACAGGGCAGCGCAGGGTTACAATGCAAGCTTCATATTTAAACACAGTGTAGTTTACAGTCAGTGCAGTAATACTACTAGAATACAATACGAACTAGGATGCAGCAAGTCAGGATTACAACACGCTATATCTACAAGGACACTGTAGTGCAAGCGAGCATTAGTAAATGAATGCAAATGCTCAATGTGAGCAGGCTGAAGCACAAGGACAAGCTGAGCTAGCACTGGCTCTTCCAAACCACCAGCTCTGCTTTCTGTTCAGCAGTCTGAAAAACTGATTGATCAACGGCAAGACCACCAGCCAAAACAAACAAACAAACAAACAAACGAGGTCTTTAACAGGTCAGTTTAACAGACATCACAACACATTCCAGAGCAGCAATTCAGAGTCAGTCCGCTGAAGAGCTCGTTTGTCGTCTTTTAAATCGCTTTCAGACGACAAGCATTCAAATCCGGGGGCTCTGAGATGTTGAATAGTTTTCCGTGTTAAAACGTTAGTTTCGTTAGACATTACTAGCCCGTACTGAGCAGCCTTTTTTTTGGCACAGACTGCAGGCGAAGCTGCTCTTTGATACAGCGGGGTTTCCAGGAACCAAGACGCTGAAGAAACCATTTCAAAAACCAGCTGAAAGACGACACACACAAGCACGGTCCTGCTGAGATATCTGAAAGACTTCTCGAAGCCTTTCTGCGGGGCTCCATTCCAGCTTTAAGTGGCAGATCAATCAGAGCTTGAATTCGAGCCTCTTCTGCAGAGGCAGGGTTTGAATAAAGGAGAACACAAACGACTATGCAAGGTCTCAACCCATTCCCTGATTACTGTGCATGAAATGAGCCCCGCCCCTCCCCAGTCTCTCTACCTGTAAGGAAGGCAAACCCTGAGAGAATGGCAAGCCGCTTCTTCTCTGTGTCCGGACTGTGTGGGGTCATCCCCAGCCAGGCCATCAGTGCCAGCGAGCCCAGGAGGGACAGCAGACCCCCCTGCGGAGAGAACAAGGTGCAGCTTAGCTTTCTGGAAGCCCTGTTAACAACGTTAAACTCCTAACCCATCACGACCAAAAGCCCTTTCACACAGGATAAAACAGTCCTCCGACACACTCTCTCTCTGCTATGTCGGTCATCTGTCCTTCCTAAGTTAAATCAGCTGCAATGATCTGAATGCTATGTCAAGTCCAGCCCAGCCCACACTGTGATGGAGATGAATTGAGTCCCATCGTACCCCTTTTAGATACCCAGACTGCCACAGGGATGAAGTAAGACTCCTGTTGCAAAGCAGTTTCACCCATTCCATTGTGAAGCTAGTGACATGCATCTCCTGGTTGGTACCTGGAAGAGTCTGAGGACCACGTGCACATACGCTCCTGCTGCTGCCATGAGCATGCAGATAGCCAGGCTGGAGTACACATTCTTCAGGTGCTGCTGGGTCGAGCGGGAGCTGGGGGGGGGGGTACACACATATACATGTAAACATACAGATACAGATACAGATACAGATAGAGATAGAAGGATGAGGTGTGTCTGGCTGTTTCTCTTTCTTCAGGACAGAGATTTCAAACCCAACACAAAGCTAAAACCAATTTGTTCAAATGAAAAAATAATAATAATACTACTACTAATAATAATAGCTTAATAGTCGAATGATATGATTGACCTATATATATATATATATATATATATATATATATATATATATATATATATATATATATATATATATATATATATATATATATACACGAAAGTATATACTTGAAGTACTTACATTTGTGAAAATTTAAACAATGCGTCAAAGTTTATATTACGGTCAAACGCGTTCATCTTGAGCTGATTTCTTGGGTCTTATCTGTCTTCGAATCCAATTACCTGCAAACAAAAAAAATCTTAATAAATAAATGTACTGCTCCATTAAACACGTGGCTGATTTAACAAGGCAGGGGAACATCGATTTGCACAGTGATCGGCATCTCAAAGTGAGGGCGGGTTTAAATAGGACGGTAGTTTTTAATAATAGCAAGACGATGGAAAGAAAACGGCGCACTGCCAATATATAATCAAAAACAAAACACGATCTGTACACGTGGGGTTTGTTTCGGGACAAAGTCTAACTCTTGTTAGTTATTAATTCAATCCATCTAAATGCTCGACCCACCAACTGAAATATGTACGATCAAAACGACATCACACGACACCTGCGTTTAAAGGGCAAATGATCCAACGCTACCGGCAGTGAACCTGGGGTTAGGATGAAACCGACAACGGGCTTCAACCAGGCTTTTGGGGTTTGACATCAAGTTTGAATCAATGAAAATGAATCGGGAACGAAGCGGCGAGCAGATTGCGAAGCTGTGAAGTTTGAGCAGGCGAAGTGATTCCGCTAACGTCAGTACCAAAGTCCGACTGCGAATGGACAGGGGCGACAGTTACAGCAAGAGACGTCTATATAGTTCCGTATATTATCTAATGCCTCTCAATCGCCCTAATTTTAGCACTATTTAAAAAATAAATAAATAAATAAATAAATAAATTTCAGCCTGTTTTTTTCAACCCCCCATACCAAAAAAAAACAACACGTTTTTGATTTGCATAAAAAAAACCTTGAATTGTTGCTGTTCTAGGGCAGTTAGTAGTTGTCATAATGAGTAAGACAGTAACAGCTGCTCCCTTGTGTGCAGCATTGCTAAGCCGGTTGCTTTGCAGCAGCAGCAGCAGCACGCGGATGAAACGCAGCGGTAACTGGCGCGTGTAAACCGGAGCGGAGTCGTGTGATTTGACGTCACAGGGAAGGGGGCGTTGTCATGGCAGCCAAGACAGAGGCCCTAAAAAGGAAATGGAGGTTTATAAAATCGAAACATTACCGTACTTTCACACTAAATACTAACAGCTCGCACTTATTTAGCAAGAAGGCGGCTTGTACGCCAGAAAATAAGTCCGAGTTTCTTACAAACCAGGCGAGAATTGGGTGTTTTCTTTTAAAAATATATTTTTATTAATTCCTTCGCTGAATGCAAATTTAAACGAAAATAATTCTGTATTTGACAAGACTCGTCATTCTCCGATTATACAAACTTAAAATCAGAGATTTGTATATTGAATTACGCGATGTTTAAAGATGTAATGTTATTTTAAAACCCCCACTTCCGACCCGTACAAAAAAACCAAAACAAACTGCGCACTCTAATATTCGTACGATCCAGATGCAAATCCGTGAACATATTATTATATACCGGGAGCTGATCAACTTGCTCGACACACAGAGTGTTACAAAAGCGTACATAAATCACAAAACGCTGAGCACGATTTAATAAAATCGTGATCTCACTTTCTCTTTCTTTTAATTTTTTTTTTTTTTACAATCAACACTCAAAACACAGAACCACTTCAATAATAAAATACCTTATCAATCTGAAGAACCGGGTATTTCAACACATCCGAACCACTGCGACAATCGTGTACAAACACCTCCCTGCGTGTTTTTAATCAGCTTTGTTTTTTATTTGATATTTATAATTGTTTTCTTTCTCTCCGCAGCTTCTCTCGCTCTCCCGTCTCGAATTATCTTTCCAAACTCTGCCCCTCTGCACGATATGCGTCGGTCATCACGTAGCCGTGCGTAGCGTCATGCGTCATGCGTCACGGCAAGTCGATTTTGCCCGAGCCTGCGTGCTGCATTTTGCATATTTTTTTCTCATCGTTTTTAATTTTATACGAATCATTTTTTTTGAATGCTATGCAGCACGTATACCCACAATGTTAGGTAAACGGGGACTATGTGGTGGTTTCGATGTTCTGCTTCACCCATGACACGTATGAACAGGAACGGGATATTAATATAGATGCAATTCATCGAGTCATCGTTTCTGTGAAGCATATTCATCTAATAAAATCGATACAACACAAACCCGTTTGCATTTTGTTTGAAAAGTAAACGGGAGAGATACACCAACGCCTTCAAGGTGTTTAAAAATAATAAAAAAAGCACAAAATAAAATAAAATAACTTATTTGATTTATTTACAAAATAATACAGTTCTAATACATCCGGTGTTGTTTGATATGTAATTCGTTTATTGTACATAATCCAAAGAGATGGACACCCTCGTATTGGAGAGTGTGTTCTTATGTTTTGTTAAGCAATAACACATCTTTAAAAATCAAACACACAAGAGTAGTGTTTACACACTAAGCAGGACGAGGTCTTAAAGCTGGCAACCCTGCATCCGATACTTCAAGGATGGCAACGTCACTCCCATTGCTTAGCGATCTGATCCATTCCTGGTTTTACTATGGAGTTTATCAACGCACCTGAGCGTGTTACCTAAACACACTGTGGCTAAGGAAGCTTGTAGTAAAACCTGGAAATGGGCGCAACTGCTGTGCAATAGTCTTATTTCCATGCGTGTTTCCCTGTACCCCTCGCTGGCTTGTTTATGACGGTGCGGTTGGTTGGATTGAGCGAGTGGGCATTCTCAGGATTTGCCACTAGGCTGCAGTTGACCTCTTGTTAAATAATATGCTTAATCCGGGTCTTCAGACAGAAGCAGGAGCGTTTTGAAGGGGGGGTCTGGAGTTTTTGCATACCGTGACTGACAGGCGGAGCCACCAACCAGGACCGCCTTTCCTTGGGCTGTGTGCAGTGTGGGGGAGGGACCCGAAGTGAGCGCTGTAACATCACAATAATAATGAATGGAAACTCAAAGTAGCAAGTTGGGTTACTGCGTGCATTAATTGATCTGCAAGCGGATACAACATTGAAAGAAAACAATGATTTTATTAATTCCAGCACGGATTTTAAGAAAGGGAAAGACACAAACCGAAGAATATGGAGAATAATGAAATATAAAAAAAGAACCAAAAACATGTTTTATTTTGAAGTGGGAGATTTTATAACTTATATTGAAGTGCCTTTATTTTGTTGTTGTTTTTAAAACAATATATTTGATTTGCGGTATTCGTTGTGGAAATTGATTCGTCTGACTGGTTGCCTCATTCCGAACTGGACTGATAGTTCTTTTAACGGATTTATAAAGTTTTCTTTCAGTGGAATTCCTACAAAAATACAACGAACGGAGGTTTTTTTTTTTTTTTTTTAAATGGATTTTTTTTTTCTTGGCTGAACTTTGTGAAGTTTCCGAATTGTAGAGGAAAACAATTCAACAAGACTTCCCTTTGGGGAGTTGATTTCTAAAACCGGACCCGAGCACAAACCGTGGAAGGAAATCGCGTTTTGTCCTCTAAAGGGAAAATGGGGAATGTGGAAAGTTTGGATGATCAGACGGATTTTAAACCCCACATCATGCCACTGAAACTCCCCATGCCTGAACAATGCGAGCTGGAAGAACGATTCGCCCTGGTTTTGGTGAGTACTTTTGAATATTTCCCGTTCTGTCACACTGTGTCGGTAATGATTCAGACTGGATTTGGTAGTTATAATGGGTACTTGAAGGACCGACTTGCTTTTAATGGTCGCGTCTTTGTTTGGGTATCCCCGTGGGAATTTCCGTAACTTTTTTTTAATTTATTTGTATTGTAAATGATTATATTTTTTGTCGCCTTTACTCAAAACACGGAGTAGCTGTCTCTATTTGCGAAGCCTGGGTAACTTACACGTCTTTCAGTTCACAATGGAGCTGCATGTCTGTGTTTATCCTTATCCTGTCGGAGCAGATGGGAGGCTGGCTCGCTAGATCTGCCTCCACTGTGCCCGCTTCTTAAGCGCCGCGATTGTACTGGTAAATTGACGCCAGGCTATTCCCATTCTGCTGAGCACTGGCTTTTCATGCGGTTGGCTTTATGTACGGGACGTGAGCCGATTGATTCAAACAACATATTCTATTTATTTAGCATCACTTCGCTGTCTGTACACATGTTGCTGTAAAATTCATCGCCTGCCTTAAAACAAAGAACAAAAAAACCACAGGGGGGTGGGGGAAGTTTAAATAGTTTTATTTATTGGGAAATAACCGTCACATTTCAGATAGTGGAGTTTTGTAATCGAGTTAAGATGCGCAGCGTCGATAGTTTCTGTGTAAATAGCGGCCGCCGCCGGTCGATGTGTTTTTAGTCCGGCGGGGGTGCAGTGTGATCTCCTCCCTCAGTCTGACCTCCTCCCTCTCCCACCGCGGTTACTGTTCTCCCGGCCGTCCCGTCTTTATTTAGGAACAAATGAAGTCACCGCTGCTACACCCCCTGTTAATTTGGTGGTGGTTTTTGTTTTAACTGTTGCGTTAAACAAACGACTTAAAATCCGCTCGTGCATTTCTTCAGAACCCCTGACTTTTACACAGTTAGGGTATTTTAACTGGACTATGTGTGTGTGTAATATATATAATATTTGTCCACATGCGTGTGTGGGCGATTTGAATCCATCTTTGTCAGTTCTGCTGTTTTGAGACAAGGCAATCCACTCTTAAACATTTTCCATCTGCGATAAACAAACAGAATCTGCGGTCTTTATCTCACAGCGATTTGTTTGGTCCGAGTCTTTAAACACACACACATTACCGCAGAGCAAATACACGGGGACAGCGAGGGAAGATCACGTGTGATTGATTCGCATTGCGCATGTGTCACACCAGCGCCAGTGTACCGCTAATAGGTGAAGACACCTAACCTGTTGAAAGGGCGTGGCTAATAGCGCCCACGTGACTAACCTGCCACTCAACTCGTTCATCTCATTAGGAATCAGATGTGCAGTGGGGGTGGCAGTAAGACTCCCACTGCATAGCAGCTCCACCCATTCCAGGTTTTAATAGGAGCTTGGGGAGCCTCTGTGTTGGCTTCTCGTTTGGAGCTCCTTCGCTTTGGAACTCGCTTCCAGGATGTAGAGTCTGTCCGTATCTTTTAATTCAATCTCTTTTCTCTGTTTTGGAAAGCGCTGTCATTGCAGCCCTGGCCTTGTTGCACGCAGAAACACTGGTACACGGTCCAAGGTGTTTTAATCAATCAGAATACCCCGTCTTAACCTTTTCAAGCTTTCTAAACATCAAGGGGTCGTTTCCATGGCGCTGTGTAAAGCAGTCCCTGCCCTGCCTCGGGTTCTAGGCCAGAGCTGTACAATTTTCCTTTTGAACTGCTGAGGTTGCTTGTGCCAACACCACAAGACTCCCGTGTGGTTACATTGCTCAGCAATCCCAAGAGCTTTTCCAGCTCCAAACTTCTCCAAGAGGTCTCGCAGGCTGGAAAATCCAAGCTGCCTGGTTTCTGGGTTTAAGCAGTAATGTGATAGCAGTTATCTGGGAGAGAGAGAGAGGAAAAACACATTGTTTTGTATTTCCAGGCTGAGGGTCTGTATGCACAGCTAAATGCAGGGCTCTGTAATGGATCTGTTGAGCTCATTAAAGCTGCTGCTTTGAGAGGAGAAACATCAGCGGCTGCTCTACAATACCATTTCCTGTACAGAGCAGCTGGTTGAATTACACAGAGCAGAGTGAACACAGTTTCATGATCAGTGTGAGAGCGTTCGGAATATATATATATATATATATATATATATATATATATATATAGTTTATTGAACTCCCAATTCCCACCACATAGCCCTATTAAAGCTCTTCTGCTGCTCATGATATTACAATCAGTGTTGGCATGGCTGCAAAGCCATGACATCATCCTGTGGAGCACTTCAGCCTGTAAGATCTATGCAGAGGGAGATGAACGCATTATTCAACCCCAGCTCTTGAGAGGACGGGTTGAGAGAGCGCGGTGTTTGGGACAAATCTTCCAAATCCAACTCTGTTTTTTTTCAGTCCAGAAATGAGCGATACTTCCATTTCTAAACCGTGTTATTGGATCCCATGTGAATTAAAACATCCAAAGAAAGAAAATAGTTTTTCTCTTCTTTCTTTCTTTCTTTCTTTCTTTCTTTCTTTCTTTCTTTCTTTCTTCGTTCTCAAATAAAACAAAGGGTGTTCAATTCCACAGCCTCTGAGGTGGTTCCCAGGGTTGTGTGAAGGCCATTGAAGGATTACCTGGGATTATTAAAAGTGCCCAAGCTGTGCTGGCTCCCATTGTATTTACTAAACGCTGTTTAACACAAAACTCACACATGTAATACACACTCTGCAGCTCAATTATATACTGCAGCCCCTTTACTGCACACACTGGGTTTAGTTTAGTTCCAGGTAACACATGAGCCTCTTGAAACCCAATGCCTAGGGCCCGGTTACTATCCTGTCGAATTCTGCGCCCTGCTAAATGACCCTTTTCTTTCCTGTCCCAGTGCTGTGTGTACCGCACGGGGCGCTTCAGAGAGCAGGTGCTTGTTGTAAGGCAGGTGGAAGCGCAGTGCAAGAAGCACAACAGAAGGAAATCGCCTTAATGGGGTGCATTCAGTGCTGGCTTTATAGCAGGAGATGGATGCCAGCTGCAGCTTTCTAAAACATTATATATATATATATATAACACAAGAAGGTGCCTGATTTCAGAGCTGGGCTTCAGTTCATAATCTCATCACCTAACATGACTTGGCAGCAAGCAAGCTAGCAAGCAAGCTAACAGCGGCCGAGGGCTGATCCACAGCAGGTGTCTCTCTCTAGCTTCCTCACTGGGCAGTAAATGCAGGTTTGGTTGTGGACTGCTGTTCAGGAAATGGAATAATCTTGAATCCCGTTTTCTTTTCTTACTCCTCCTACTAGCAGCTGCTTTATAAAGGTGTAGCCGCAGTCATGTAGGTGTGCTGGGGAATGTGTTGTAGGTGATCGTTAAGAGGTCTGTCTCTGTAGTATTGCACTACATTAAGGAGTAGCTGAAACATTGAGGTATTTGACTTTTAAGAGTCTCTATCAGTTATCATGGAAAGGCGAATGCAAAACGTTTGGATCTCAAGGTGTAAACATGATGTTTTTTTAAAGCTGCTTGATCTAGGTACATGACCTTGCTTGCGGTATGAAAATGTGACGTATTTGGATGCTACCTGGTTTCCTTGATCATTTCCGGGTATATCACACTGAAATGTATTTGTAACAGACGGGAGTGACTCAGGGATACAATTAGCGATGCATCGTTTTTCTGCGTCGCAATTAAAAAACGAAATGTCTTGACAAAAGCGAGCTTTTAATAAGAACAAGCTGCATATAATTCCATTAAACTGGGTTTGTCAGTTTAAGAAACCCCTCTAAGTGGGGTCTAAGCTGTCCGGTATAGGATTCTTCCATTGAATAAGCCCTCCTGGTGTTCAGAATGGGGGCATCCAGTCGTGAAGCCTTGGTTGGGTGATCAGTGGAAAACAACACTTTAATAAATGTAGTGTAAGAAGTCCTGTTTGGGTAACAGTTCCCCGTTAGCAAGGTGAAGTAATGGACAGCAGACACAATTAGGGTTCCGGATGCTAATAACGGGGTCCAGCATCCACCTCCACAGATGTTCAATGTCATTTCAATGTCGTGTTGTTTTTTTTAGACGCTAGTTGGACGAAGTCTGCTTTTTTTTGTTGCCAGTAGACCACCCAATGACATTCAAAAGAGGCTTTATTCACAGTTTTTTTTTTCCATTTGTTCCTTTTCCTCAGCGATCTAAAAATGCGGTGGGCCTTGCATGACCTTTGCATTCCCGCGGAGTGCTTGAAAACACAATACGAACAGCGGCTCGCTTTCTTTCTGGGAATGTAATAAAAATAACTTTTGAAGGGAGTCGCCGACACTGGATTTATATTCTAGGTGGCGTTGTCTCCTCCTACACTGAATCGGATGAAAACCTTCAATTGAAAACTGCCTCTAGCTCTAAATAACAGTGTTGTGTTCGTCCCAACGGCAAGCTAAATATACAGGGGACGGCAGCTCCTGCATTTATCCCAGGCTCAAGAGAGTTTTTTAGGATGCAGTTAAAGAAGTGAGGAAGCTTTGCAACAGTGTAACGAGCGCTTACTGTACCCACACGGGCTGCTTTTCAAAATCCCATCTTCTCCTGCGTGTGGATGTCATCCTGCGCTTTCAGGATTAACATTCACAAACAAATCGGAGAAAATAAATGACGCGTGTTTTGGATCGGCTGTCGGCATTTGTGGTGTCCAAACAAAAACAGGACCACCAGCTGTCCGTCCTACAGGATTGCAATCCAGGGATTGTGCAGGGAAATCCTGGAGGTGTGGCTGCACAAGAGTCCTTGGTTTTATGTGTGTGCGTGCGTGCGTGCGTGCGTGCTTGCGCGTGTGTGTGTCTGAGTCCTAAAGGCAGACCTGCTCCACTGGGGAGAGGGGCTGGCATGTGGACTGGTCCCCGGTGGGAGTCTGCTTTCCTCTCCCAGTATAAAGGGGCCTCTGTCAGGCCGTGTTGTTTTTAAGGCAGCCCCTGGCTTTTGACTTTGCTTGACTCCTCTTTTTTTTTGAGTGGTTCTTATTTACTGAAGTGCTTGTGTTAGGTCTGTGTTGAGGTGCTTTCACCCGACTACAGGATCTGCTCTTCACTCCTACCTGCCTGTCACACAGTAGACAGGCCCAATCAGCCAGTGTCTTTATAGTGGGAAGCACCAGCGCCATCTAGCGCACTGCAGGGTATTGCTCGCAAAGCAAAAGCAAACTTGATGCAGGGTGGCAAATCACAAGATGGATTTTACAAATATGACTGATCTAACTGTGTTACATGTACAGCCGGCAGCTGGAACTTCATATGTCTTCAACCAAATTTCAGTCCATTGCACTGATCTGATTGGACTCCATTCAATAAAAAGCCTTTCCGGTAGTTATCTTTTTTTCATTTGCAAACTTTTTGATGTCCAATGAGGTTGACTGGGTTTTTTATGTCTTTTTAGTGCACAGTTTGTTTTGCTTTGAGTTAAAGAATTCCCCTTTTCCTCTACATGCAGAAGATGAAACTCGTTTCACCAGTATAACAGGATAACAGGACAAGCTCCTGTCCAATCTGACGTCCGGTCCCACTTCCAATGTATTTGTGGGAAGTGTGGGAGGCAGCATCCTGTTTGCAACGCCTCCATGTAGGGGAGCAGGCAGAGTTACACTGGAGCGTACGTCCCCTCTCTGAAAACACAACACAATGGGACAGATCCCAATTAGAAACAGGTACCTACCATCCCAGCATTCCCGATCACATACCGGACGTACGTCTCCTCCGATTGAAGGGAAAAGATTGGAGCAGGAAACCACTGAATAGAAAAATAAGGACTTCCCTTTTACTGTGTAAGCCCCGCATCGCATACCACACGACTCACAGTAGCTTTTATTCAAGGAGAACAATCGCGATCTGTCTGTCGTTCCTGTAAGGGGTGTTAAAGACTCCGGGACAGGGTTTACTCGGATTCTGTGCCAAGTTTGCAAAACGACAAGGAATTCCTCCAGAGCATTCTGCCATGTTGCTTTACAGATGAATGGTTTTTGGAAGGCGGGTTGTTTGTTGTTTGTTGCAGAAAACTAAAGCAGCTCCCCTCAGCGGATTCTCTATAATTGCATTTCTGTTTAATATTAAACCTTAGATTTCCATCGTTCTTCAAACCCATTGTCTGCCCTCCATCCCCTTCGGGACCCCCCCCTCCGCTCCCTCCCGATTACAGCAGGGAGGTGCTCCCGCTTTCAGCTGGAGTGGTGATGTCACGCGTTTGCCTTGATAATAAAGTTATGTGTTGAATGCTGGGATCTGTGTCAGCAGCAGCAGCAGCAGCAGCAGCAGGGCTGGGGAATGCATCAGAGACTGTGATGTGTGATGGATGGGGTTAGGAGACGATGAGATCACAAAGTAAATGAAACCCTCGATGCTGTGGGCTTTCTACTCTGCTGAGCTGGTAATTTCTTTAGCAGGTTTTTCTTTTGGGATGGCTGGGTTTTAAAGGCTTTGGCACATGCTAAAACGCTTAGACAATGCTGAATTGAGGTACTGCCCGCTCTGAGGATGTCAAACGTTTTTAAACTCCTCGAAGGTATTGCGTTTGCAAACCTCCTGGACTGCAAGGCAAGCTGGTAGTTTGAAAGGCTCTTCCCATCCAATGTCTCTTTTCCATCTCGCATTCTCTATGATTATTTTCACCCTGGTTATGCAGCTTGAATTTCCTGAATTCATAAAGAAAGCTCAGGAAGGGATAGTCCGATGAACAGCAGCACAGGGTCCTTTATTTTTCCACAGAGGAATCCAACAGAAGGTATTCATTACTTTGCCCCACAGTAAGCTAGAATTAAAAAGCTAATTTAGGATGGCCCCACCAGGCCAGTAATTGAAAGCTACGGTAGCAAGCAAGAAGCTCAGGCAAACCTTTTACCTCCTTGAAGATTTAGCATTATTCCAATGGCATTTTCTACGTCAGTGTTTACAACCATTTCAGCCCTGCTGTGCTCACATTTCCCCCATTTAATTCCTTTGCTTGCATTTTTAAAATCCGGCTTCCTCATGGCGACTCCCACTGAAGGATGAAGGCAGGGCAGGAGCAGCTGCAGGTCAGGGTTCAGAGTGTATGAAACGTGCCGCAGCGTCATTTCACTTCACAGCTGTGGCAGACTAACCCCTCCTTCAGTTGCTGTGCTTCCAGTGTTTGCTGTCCGATCCAGTCTGAATGTGTAGCAGATGAGGATTGATTAGACGGTAAGGGAGACTTGTATAAATGCACAGATATTTGAGAAGAATTCAGTGTTTTCATCCCAGCCCCTGAATTCACTTTCCTTCATCCAAGTACTTCCTTGCTTAGCTGCTGAGAGCTGACAGAGCAGCCTGCTGTTGACTCTGCAGGTGAAGATATCCTCACGAGTTTCTCTTTGCATTTTGCTTTTTGAGGTAAAGTCCTGCTTTGAATGCAAAAGCAGCTTTTAAACCACAAGCTTTTCCTGAAAGCTTAAACGTCTGCCACAGAGCAGCGTTCCGGCGAACCAGCTGTAGATTCTGTTAAGGGTGGCCCAGTGCAGCAGTCATAAACCCTGCCTGTGGATTTTGAGAAATGGGTTAGAAGCAGCCAAGATACAGTGCGTCTTTCACAGCAAAGGCTGAAGTGGAGCATGACGCTGCGACGCGGGGGGGGAACCAGAGAGAGGCTGGGAAAGTACACTCGCTGGAGAGCAGCAGCTCGCTGCTTTTCATGTGGGATCCCCTGAAGTTCAATTCTAGACACTAATTGCTCCTGAAGATATGTTTCATATTAGTGATATCTGTGACGGCTCTCTCTCTCTCTCTCTCTCTCTCTCTCTCTCTCTCTCTCTCTCTAAATAAAGAAAGCTCTTAAGCTGTACCCCAGAGTAGTAATCTCAGTAGTAGCCCTATACTCTAGAGGCTGTGTGTGTGTGTGTGTGTGTGTGTGTGTGTGTGTGTGTGTGTGTGTGTGTGTGTGTGTGTGTGTGTGTGTGTGTTTGTGTGAGTGAGTTGGCTGCATAATACTAATGGATACATTCCCATGGCTGTTTGAATATTACTGCTCCTTGAACCTGAACTTTAGAAAGAGGATACATATAAAAACTGGACTTTTATTTAAATTCATTTCACTTATTGTAAAGCTTACAGGATGAGAGGACCAATTTAAAACACCTTAGATCTCTGCCGTTATAGAAATATTACATATGTACTGTACAGTGGAAAATAAGAACCTACACACACACACACACACGCGCACACACACACACGCACACAGACACACACACACACACACACACACACACACACACACACACACACACACACACACACACACACACACACACACACACACACACACACACACACACACACACGCACACACACACACACACACACAGACACGCACAATGGGAAGAAATGACACACAGTGTAAAAATAATGTGCAGAAGCACATGCCTCTGTTAAAGACTGCTTGCTCTCTGTGTGGGAATCCTGTGATCTCCCGCCCAGCTTTATGATTGCGTTGGCTTCCTCTGTGTAATCCAGCTGCGAAAGACATCTCCCGCCAGCGTGGTATAGCAATGCGATCTCACCTCATCTCATTTTAGGCGCTGTGGGTGGGTGAGACGGGACAGCAGCATTCTGCACCTTTGTTTATTTTGATTCGGCTGGTATTTAAGTGAACTGATTTGACTGACAAACGCATTTCTTTCTATATATAATGAATTTGATGGCTCTCAGCTATTCCCAGCTCTGAATTTCGCAGACTGAAACAACACAGATAAATCAGTGAGGTAAAATGAGAGCCCCGACTGCGCATGAATTTATAGGCAATTTGTAACCGTTCGAAACGGGAGACATTCCTTCTCTAATTCTTGCCAGCTGGGCTGTGTTGAAGTTGGCTGTTTGCTGGGACAGAGCTCGACTTGTTTGGGTCTTGACGACTGCGCTGGTGGAGTCTGCTTTCCTGCTTTTTAGAAGCCAAACCCCCCCCCAAAAAAACCCCGCAGCTGCAATAGGAAGCCGTCCGCTCCGAACTCTCAGCAGATTCAATTCCAAGTCCTTGCTTCCCGAGCGAGTCTGCAGCGTCAGTGGAGATCAGCTTGTGGTGTATGAGCTCAAGTGCATGATAATGTGTGGCTCTCTCCTGACGTTTAACTTATTCTAGAAGGTGAAACGAAGAGGCATTCAGATGGAGATGGAGCTCGAATCTTTACACTGCGCTTCAGGGCCGCGGCGGGGTCTTCTGGTTTTCATTTCAACTTCAGCTCTCAATTGAATTTGTTCAATTGGACATTCATATTTTTATTAAGGTATTTCACAGTTGATGCTTTTCAAAATGCACTTGATTCAAGGTACAGTACTGTGCAAAAGTTTTAGGCAGGTGTGAAAAAATGCTGTAAAGTAAGAATGCTTTCAAAAATAGACATGTTAATAGATTATATTTATCAATTAACTAAATGCAAAGTGAGTGAACAGAAGAAAAATCTAAATCAAATCCATATTTGGTGTGACCACCCTTTGCCTTCAAAACAGCATCAATTCTTCTAGGTACACTTGCACAAAGTCAGGGATTTTGTAGGCATATAGTCAGGTGTATGATTAAACAATTATACCAAACAGATGCTAATGATCATCAATTCAATATGTAGGTTGAAACACAATCATTAACTGAAACAGAAACAGCTGTGTAGGAGGAATAAAACTGGGTGAGGAACAGCCAAACCCAGCTAACAAGGTGAGGTTGCTGAAGACAGTTTACTGTCAAAAGCCATACACCATGGCAAGACTGAGCACAGCAACAAGACACAAGGTTGTTATACTGCATCAGCAAGGTCTCTCCCAGGCAGAAATTTCAAGGCAGACAGGGGTTTCCAGATGTGCTGTCCAAGCTCTTTTGAAGAAGCACAAAGAAACGGGCAACATTGAGGACCGTAGACGCAGTGGTCGGCCAAGGAAACTTACTGCAGCAGATGAAAGACACATCATGCTTACTTCCCTTCGCAATTGGAAGATGTCCAGCAGTGCCATCAGCTCAGAACTGGCAGTAAACAGTGGGACCCTGGTACACCCATCTACTGTCCGGAGAAGTCTGGTCAGAAGTGGCCTTCATGGAAGACTTGCGGCCAAAAAGCCATACCTCCGATGTGGAAACAAGGCCAAGCGACTCAACTATGCACGAAAACACAGGAACTGGGGTGCAGAAAAATGGCAGCAGGTGCTCTGGACTAATGAGTCAAAATTTGAAATATTTGGCTGTAGCAAAACGCAATTTGTTCGCCGAAGGGCTGAGAGCGGTACACAAATGAGTGTCTGCAGGCAACAGTGAAGCATGGTGGAGGTTCCTTGCAAGTTTGGGGCTGCATTTCTGCAAATGGAGTTGGGGATTTGGTCAGAATTAATGGTCTCCTCAATGCTGAGAAGTACAGGCAGATACTTATCCATCATGCAATACCATCAGGGAGGCATCTGATTGGCCCCAAATTTATTCTGCAGCATGACAACGACCCCAAACATACAGCGAAAGTCATTAAGAACTATCTTCAGCGTAAAGAAGAACAAGGAGTCCTGGAAGTGATGGTATGGCCCCACAGAGCCCTGATCTCAACATCATCGAGTCTGTCTGGGATTACATGAAGAGAGAGAAGCAACTGAGGCTGCCTAAATCCACAGAAGAACTGTGGTTAGTTCTCCAAGATGTTTGGGCCAACCTACCTGCCGAGTTCCTTCAAAAACTGTATGCAAGTGTACCTAGAAGAATTGATGCTTGATGCTGTTTTGAAGGCAAAGGGTGGTCACACCAAATATGGATTTGATGTAGATTTTTCTTTTGTTCACTCACTTTTCATTTAGTTAATTGATAAATATAATCTATTAACATGTCTATTTTTGAAAGCATTCTTACTTTACAGCATTTTTTCACACCTGCCTAAAACTTTTGCACAGTACTGTACATGCTTATAAAACATTTGGAGGCCTGGAGAGAAGTGTTAAATGTGTCCAATTAATGAAATAATTCAACCAATTCAGTAATTGAGAGCTCTGGGGTGGAAGGAAAGCCAGCAGACGCTGAGTCTGACTGCCCTGCTCCAGGGTGTTCGAGTTAGGGTTAATATGTCATGAGTTCATCATTGCAAATCCCCTAAAACTCCTTGATTACAAAATAAAAAAAACCCAAAGGTTTCCCCCACCCCCCAAACAAAATTTGCACCCAGATTTCCCCCTGAGCACTCCCCCATTCTGGCAACACTGTTGGGGGTCGCTGTGCCATCGCAGCATGATGGCGCAGCAACGTGGTGAAAAAGGGGAAGCGCCCCTCTGTGTTTAAAATAGATGTTGGCAAATGAACGCCTCTGCTTTTAAAAAGTCCAGCTTGACTCGTGAGACCTTGTGATGCGCGATCACACAGCACAGAACAGCGCGTGAAGGGGCAGTCCTGGAAACTCCCCGTGCTGCAGGAAGACACGGTTCTTCCTGAACAGCCTGCTCTGCGTTCTCTCCCACGCTGCAGCGACACAATTCAGAAACTGAAATGCCCAAAGACAAAAAAAAAAAAAAGTGGGTTCAATTGATCTTTCTTAAGCTGTCAATTAACTGTACAATTCCAACTGTACACTAAATGAATTAGTTGGAGCAATTAAGCTTCTAAAGCACTTCATTGGCCCTGTTAAGTAATTTAGGAACAAAAACCAGGACTGACACAGGCCCTCCTGGACCAGGATTGGAGATCCCTGATCTAAAGCAGTGCTTCCAAACCCAAAGGTTTTTTTTTTTTATTTGGCTGTTGAAAAAGTCTGTTCACATGCGCTCGTTCTCGGTGGTTTCTCGCACAGATGCTCTGCCAGGAAACTGAGCTACTTGCAGGAAGTGATGTCATGACGTGACTCTGCTTGGTTGCCTGTGCAGGCTCTGAGATGTCTGCACTGATGGGATGATTATTATTATTATTATTATTATTATTATTATTATTATTATTATTATTATTATTATTATTATTTCTACAGTTTAAGGTTCAGAGGGACCACCTACTAGAACTGACGAGTAACTTATCAAACTAAATACAGTCTGCACTACTAGAGAACCACACAATACTACTGTTGTCCACATGTTTGGAAAACCATAAAAGAACAGTGAGAAACGAATGTGTCCACTTTGCAGTGTCTGGAGTGTGGTGTGCTGCTATATACATGTTGAATCCCTGGAGCCAAGCTCCAGGGATCGCTATAGCCATCCCAACCAGTAAGACCAGCGATGGGTACTGGTGGGTTTGGTTGTTCAAGGGGCCGTTGACACCTCTCTAGGTTCACGTCTCGATCGTGTAAAACCAGCATGCACACATTCCTCTTTTTTTTTAGAATCATTTTTGGTCTGGTTTACATAGAGGTAAAGAGTGCCCTGGCAAGACGATCTCAAAGGAAAGCATCTCTCAGTTTTATTTGGGTGCTGTGACACAGTTTAGCTTATCTGAGGCGACGTTGTGGTTTTCAACAGCAGGTGTTGCTAAGGATGTCTGTGTCGAAGCACAGGAACCCACTTGAAAAGGCTTTGCGTGTGTGCGAGTGTTTAAATTTGACTCAAAACTGAACTTCCTGTATCTCCTGCAAGTTCCAAATAAAAAGATTTATTTCAGATTGTGGGGGGGGGGGTCACACTTTCATTGCAAAAGACATTCTAGAATGGAGAGTAACACAAACGTGTCGTCGTGGTGCTGGGATGATTGCTAGTCCCCGGTCGTGTGTTTCTCTTGATGGGAGTTAACTGAAATCTTCTGTTTCTCAGCTTTCTGCAGTGGGAAGTGGGTGAACCGTGCAGGGTCGTCTTACTAAGAGAGCAGACTTGGGGAGGGAGAGGGGGCTGATCAGAAGTCTAGCCAGGGAGGTGATTAAACAGCAAGTCACTGGAAACCCAGCCAGTTGCTTTATTTATTTAGGGGGGGGGGGTTGTAGAGTAGAAGGGGCTTCCTGACCCTCCTCATCTGGCTCATTTAATGGTAAACGGTGAGGCACTGGCAGACGGCAGTGCTGACACACATGAATTAGACGGACTCTCCCCACTTGCTTCCAGAGAGACCCGTCTCTGAAGTTCAGAGCAGCAGATCGGAGACGCTCAGTGTTGTGATATTGTGCTGCTTCACTCCGCATCCCCTGATTGCTGCAGACCTTGCAGAAGAGGCCGTGTCTGCCCCCCCCCCTCAGCTGGGACCACACGTCTCTTTAGGGCTACAGTTGGGATGCTGTCCCGGTCCCCTGCAGCGCGGCACATTAGCGCTCTGGCGTGTAATTAGCAGCTCATCAAACTCCCCTCCTCCTCCTCCTGGCTGGAGAGGCAGTCTTGAGGATCTCAGACTCAGAGAGCTGGCTTTAATCCTGTCAACAGGAAACCCCCTAAGTGCTATAAATCAGCATTTCAGGGACCAGAGATGTTCTTCAAATGGCTGAAAACGTCTGAGAGCTGCTTTTGTTTTTTTTTGTTTCTTTTTTAAATGGCTGCAGTTTTACATTGGGTGAATCCGTGGTTCAGTTTCTTTATGGCAGATTACAGTAACGTGTGCCACAGAGACCACTGGACTGGACGCAGCAACTACATAGCGAAGTGTAACGTGTCTCTCCAGGGGTGAAATCACTTTGTAAACCTCATAGCTAGGAAACTCATTTGCTGCAAATCTGAAATGCCTTGTTTTTGCATTGAGGAGCGCGCATTGATCCACGCCGGGAATGTAGTTTAACATCGTTGCTGCTCGCTGTGGCTCTTCTGTTCGTGATGAAGGAAGAACAACGTGAGGAGACCACGCCTGAGCCTCTCTGTATATTACACTGTATAAACAAGCAGCCATTGGAGAGGGCTGCCCAGAACACAAGGGGTCAGTCAGTGTGCTTGAGTGCGCAAAATAAAACCATTACTCCTTTGAGGAGCAAACGATTCGATTGAATCTGTAATGCGATTGGCTGATAGTGTTGGAACCAGGAGACTGGTTCTGGACAGTTGAGAGTTCAGAATGTCATTCCCCCTCCACCCCATTGGTTTTGTCTCGCTCTCCTTACTGCTCAAGTAGGTATTTGGGTTAGTTTTATGAATTGCATCCTGTGGTTCCCGCCAGCGTCGTTACATAAGGAAAATCAATCCCTCTTTTTTTATTGGAAAGCAAGGTGGTTTTAACAAGTTGTTCCTGGTCGTTTCAGAATTCCATGAACCTGCCTCCTGACAAGGCCAGGTTACTGCGGCAGTACGACAACGAGAAGAAATGGGACCTGATCTGTGATCAGGTAAGTGTGGGATCCAGCAACACTTCCTGCGTCTCTCTCTCCTGCCTTCCTCTCCCCGTTTCTATGTCCAGACACGGACAGGAATGATAAGGGCAGGAGACCTCTAGCGTCAGAAGTGATGTCAATTCTCAAACAAGTGGGCTCTGTATTCATGATCTTAACAGAAAGGTGGGGGGCTTGATGTCAATGTGTTCTTATTGCACTGTATGTTTGTGAGTCGATAAATAACCCCAGATGGCTTTAATATAATGAGCTGTTGAGATCATTCACAGACACCGTGCCCCGCAGTGAAACGGTAGAATTAACAAACAGCGTTCCGGTTGTTTTTCCAGGAGAGGTTTCAAGTGAAAAACCCGCCTCACACCTACATTCAGAAGCTCAGGGGTTTCCTGGATCCAGGAGTGACCAGAAAGGTAAAAACCATTTCAATGCCTTCGTTCGTTCTGTTTTTGGTAGATGTGTTTTTAACTGCTTGTCTCGGCCTTGATCGAGTCTGACCAGCAATACAGCAAACTGTTCAAAGGGCTTGCAAGACAAGTCGAGGACCTCCCTGCACTGTCGCACTCTTTTGACCGTGTTTCGCACTCCTCCAAGTCGATTTGCAAAGTAGCTGACTCAGACTTTCAATCTGCATTGACAGAAATTCAGGAGGAGGGTCCTGGAGTCCACTAAGGTGCTGAGAGAGCTGGAGATCTCCCTGCGGACCAATTATATCGGGTAAGAACCGGGACCTCTCTCCTATTGGATGAAACGGGGACGATTGATGTTAACCGGGCAGCAGTCTCCAGTAATCACGACTGCTCGATTGCGTTTGTATAACTTCGTTGTATTACTATAACCCTAAGGGCTAAGCCTTGACCTTGCGGTGTTCTGTTACTGCTGGGGGGGGGCGGGGAGGGGGGGGGTTCAGTATGGATTTCTGCTATCGTCTGCACAGTGCTTCCATCTGTCTGAAGAAAAGTCCGCTTTAAACAGAAGCCGTGATCAAAAGGGACTTTCAGATATTGTAAATGCAGCTCTTCTAGACAGACCTACATCCAGGGGAGGATTAACAGTTCTGTTTGGGTGCGCAGCCAGGGGATAGAAAATACATTTGTTTGGTGACCTTTTAGGACAGAATGTTGCCGCTGCCCTTTTTTGTTTTTTTTTTACCTTGACCTGGTGCTGGACAACAGAAGGTCAGAGCGGTGGCCTGATTCGGGTGTGCGATCGGGGGGGGATGAATTTTGGAAATGCGATTGTGTGTGCCAAGCTGGGAGGAAAAACCTCCCTTTATCTGCTGGCCAATGGTTTCCTGGTTACTGCTGACTGCATCAGATGGGCTGATCAGGACTGTTCTCTCTCTCTCTCTCTCTCTCGCTCTCTCTGTCTCTCGCTCTCTCTGTCTCTCACTCTCTCTCTCTCTTGCTCTCTCTGCTCTCTCTGCTCTCTCTCTCTCTCTCTCTCTGTCTCGCGCTCTCTCTCTCTCTCTCTGTCTCGCGCTCTCTCTCTCTCTCTCTCTCTCTCTCTCTCTCTCTCTCTCTCTCTGTGTCTCTGTGTCTCTCTCTCGCTCGCTCTCTCTCTCGCTCTCTCTCTCTGTGTCTCGCTCTCTCTGTCTAGCTCTCTCTCCTCTCGCTCTCTCTCCTCTCGCTCTCTCTGCTCTCTCTCTCCTCTCTCTCTCCCTCTCTCTCTCTCTCTCTCTCTCTCTCTCTCTCTCTCTCTCTCTCTCTCTCTCTCTCTCTCTCTCCTCACCCGCAGTCCTGGCATTGCTGTGCTCCCACCACCTGCCTGTGTGTGGAGGAGGATGTTGTGCAGTGAGTGGCTGCGTGCTTCTCTGTCACAATGGGAGCTGAACTGGACAACATGTGCAGCCTCAGCACTCTGCCCTGTGGTAATCTAGTCACTCGGAGAAGTCGTGCTGTGGTTGTGTCGGGGGGAGCTGTCATTGTTTGTGTGGGACCGTTTACACCATTCCAAACTTTCAGGATGAGATCATCTCATGAACTCAATCCAGCCAGGATGGTAAGGAGGTGCCATATCCAGAACTACAATCCGTCTCCAACCTCCCTTCGAAACGCTATCCGCCCAGAACCATTAATCCCCTTCCAGATCCTTCACTTCCAATCAGCACGGTCCTGGCGCTGGCCCTACACCTCATTGACACTGATGTGGCAGGTGGTTTTCATTTTCTGAAGGTCACAAGTGAAATGAGGCGGTATCCCAAAACTGCACAGAATGAAGGATTTTTTTTTTTGTCTTTCCCTAAATTGGCAGCCTTTGTTGGGAGAGACTGGGAAGCAGGATAGGGCTGGTCGTACTTTAGGTTAGGAGCTGGGTGTGATGTGATAATAAAACGTGATCAGTGATCTTGAAGGTTTGAAATGGAGAGTGGATGTGAGGAGGGGCAGGGCAGCCATGTCTGGTTTGGTAGCGTTTGGAACTCTCTCTCACCCTGGAGTTAAAGCTGTGAGGAGTCAGAGTTCAAGAATGAACTAAACAAGAAATATTTACTTTCTACAGTTATCTGTCAAGTTGTTGAACGGGTTTCCACAATTTTTTTTTTTTCTTCATCGGAAATGTGTCCAAACTTTGACCCCTGCGATTTTGTTATTCCTGAGCAAGCCAAATTAATGAACCCGAAATAGCTGCATCTGGTCGGACAGGAAATAGGGGGAGGGGAGGGGAGGGGGAGGCAGACAAGCAGGCCGGGGTCCAGATATCCCAGTGAGGAAATGTGAGAGTCGGGTCTCTCCTCACTTGAGCCAAATCACAGTGACTCAAGATTAAAGTTCTCCTGTCTTGTTTCTGAATTAGATTGGCAGGAAATGAATATTTTTTCTTTGTTTTGTTTTAATCTCCGCAGAAATCATGGGTCCTTGAAATGGCAATTAGTGCTGTTGTTGGGCACTTTCATTTCAGCCCTCTCCCTCTCCTTGCACAAAGCCTTCTAGTTTTACTAAGTTTCTTTTAGCATTGCTGCTTAACGTACCCTAGAGTGCTTTATAGATGTGGATGAGATGAAGCTAGGTATGGATCTCTGAGGGACTCAGTTATTGAAAGCTGTAGAATCTTGGAACCCCCCCCCAGTTAAATGAAAGTTGTTCACGCTGCTGGCATCTTCTTCAGTGAGCTATCGAAGGCTTCATTGTGAGAATCGGTTATACATCCACACATGGGCATTTCTCCCATTTCTTTTATTTTTCTTTCTTTATCATAAATCACATGCTTCAGAAGGTCTGTGTCAGCTTGCTGATTTGATACCATAAATAGATTGGTGACTGATGTCTGTGGGTTGTTGAATTGCTGCAGTGTGCGGTTTGTTCATTATTAGAGTAGATTAAAGGTTTTTTTTTTGTGTGTTCCTCCCTATGGCATAGCGATCCCACAATCCTTTTTTCCGGCATGTATGAAATACAGGAGCGTTCTTCAGAATGATGGCACTGAGTGGAGACATAATTACACTTGGGGAGGGACATCGCTGTCAACATTTTCCATGTCTCTCTCTCTGTCTGTCTCTCTCTCTCGTGTGTAACCACATGGATTCCAAATTTGAAATATGTTTTTTGTTTTTAAATGGGCTATACCTTTTAGGGTGTCCATCTAACATACTGGATCATGTTCACATTCATTTTATTATTATTATTATTTGTTTATTTGGCAGACGTCTTTATCCAAGGCGACTTACAGAGACTAGGGTGTGTGAACTATGCATCAGCTGCAGAGTCACTTACAACTACATCTCACCCAAAAGACTGAGCACAAGGAGGTGAAGTGACTTGCTCAGGGTCACACAATGAGTCAGTGACTGAGGTGGGATTTGAACCGGGGACCTCCTGGTTACAAGCCCCTTTCTTTAACCACTGGACCACACAGCCTCCATCTGCAACGCAAACAGGAAGTTGGTGTTTCAAAGCTTCATTTTAATAAAAGTGTTGCATCTTCTAGTTCAGTAACGTTACCAGTTCATTTTTTCCTTTAACACTTTTTCATGTTTATTAGTGGTTCTTGAACAGAGTTTTTTTTGTTTGATTTACATTGCTGTCGTCTCACCCCTAAACTACACAAGATGAGATCTCTTCTAGAATAATACCCCCCCCCCCCCATGCACACACTTATTATAAAGCACACAGTCATGGGTTCTGCTGGGGAAGGTTGTATATCTGTTTTCCTGTTGGCCATGCGTCCCAGCCTGAGACCTGCTCCATTGTGTCCAGTGTCTCGCATTATCACCCAATCTTAAGAGGTAAGCCCTGATCTTTATTGCTGCTGACTGTCCACAGCGCTGCTCTGATGGGACAGCTCTGCTGTCAGCTAGTCCTCTGTAGCTTCTGTAAAGCAAAACAAAACTCGATCATGTGTTTGCTCGTGCGCCGCCACAGACACTGAGTGCGGATGCAGGATGTTTGCAAAACCACCGAATAAAACAGCAGTCTGTTCAGCTGCAGCCTTTATCTTCAATGGCTGTTTATAAAAACTGCGACTTGGAAACCCACATGAAAAAAACCAAAGAGAAATGTTCTGCTGTCTGCTTCACTGCACAGAATAACTTCTACTTTCTTTCTTTCTTTCTTTCTTTCTTTCTTTCTTTCTTTCTTTCTTTCTTTCTTTCTTCCACTGGAAACTGGTGTCGTCATAACAGGAGGTCACAACTTTAATAAAAGAGAGATTAAGTGCGGGTAGGGATCCTTTTCCAGAGTATGAGTAATGCTGCTGTGGTTTAATGTGGGCCAGGCGGGTAGACCGCTTAACAGTGAGACTAACAAAGTGACTGGTAATGACAGGACTGCAGCCAGAGCTGAGAGCTGCTGTCGTCTCCACTTTTTCACTGCTCGCTTCCGATGCATAACCTCCAGGCAAATCGCTTGACCACAACCCTGCTGGTTATTTGATTGTAGTGTTGCCCATATTAAATATGCAATCAATCCTTCAGCTGTCTACGCTGTTCCTAGTTAACTAAATCCTTTCAACAGCGTGAATCCAGTGCAGCCTGGATTCAGAGCAGGGTGGGATTTGAGGACCGTGAACTTGATGCTTCCACCCCTGATGTGTTAAAACATTGCAATGCTGTAACACTGAAACGAGAGCCTGTGCTTCTGGAGAAACGCGACACGCCTCTTGTAGGTTGTCTGCATCTTTTTGAATAGATTTTCAAAGGAGAATGGGGGGGGGGGAAGCCGTCCGTCTTGGTTTAATCGCATGCTGGTTGCCCACAGAAACTGCCATTTTAATACCAGCATGAGTCACTGTGCTCTGCTGAAGAACAGGAAATGAATCAAATCACTGTGGTTGACGTACAAGAGCGATTTACATGGGATGGAACACAGCTCGGCTGAACCAAGGCGGTGCTGGAAGGGGAGGGGGAGGGCGTTTAGACCGAGTGATCCCCTTCCAGCAGCAGACGTGATGACATCATTTGAGCCAATTTTCCAAAGACGGTATTTTTAAATGTGGCCGTTCCCAATTAGCGTGACCCTGCATTCAAAATACACCTTACACAAAAATACAACACACTATTCACACTGCCCTGCCACAGGCCCTGAAACTATCAAACCTGTGATCCTAGGGTAGTCGTTCTGTAACATTACTGAGTTCAGAGTTTAATATTAAGTGCCTCTCCCCCTCTCTCCCCGTCTCCTCTCTCTCCCTGCCCCCTCTCTCTCCTGCCCCCTCTCTCTCCCCTCTCTCCCCCCTCTCTCCCCTCTCTCCCCTCTCCCCCCTCTCTCTCTCTCTCTCTCTCTCTCCCTCTCTCTCCCTCTCTCTCCCTCTCTCCCTCTCTCTCCCCTCTCTCCTCTCTCTCTCCCCCTCTCTCTCTCTCTCCCTCTCTCCTCCCTCTCTCCCCCTCTCTCTCCTCCTCTCTCCCTCTCTCTCCCCCTCTCTCCCCCTCTCTCTCCCTCTCCCCCTCTTTCCCTCTCTCCCCATCCTGCAGGTGGGTGCGAGAGTTCTTGAATGATGAGAACAGAGGTCTGGACGTGCTGGTGGAGTACCTGTCATTCGCTCAGTGTGCCGTCATGTAAGTACACAGGAGGAGAGAGGCTTTGTGAAGCATCAGTGAAGCCTCTTTATCTGTGTGTGTGTGTGTGTGTGTGTGTCCCTGCCTGCCTGCCTGCCTGCCTGCCTGCCTGCCTCCGTGCTGCTGTAGCCGTGCCGCGGTTGTAACCCCGCCTGTCCTGTTGTTGTCGTCGTGTTTGTGATGCAGGTTTGATTTTGAGGCTCTGGAGAATGGGGAGGATGGCGTGCTAGACAAGTCGAAATCCTGGAGCAGGTCCATTGAGGATCTGCACCAGAACTGTGCCCAGCCTTTCAGCAACAGCCTCGCTCGCTCTGCCCGCCAGTCTGTCCTACGGTATGTAACCCAGTGAGTCGCTGCTGCTCTGATCAGGGGTGCAACAGACAGGCAGGGAGGAGCCTGGAACACGGAGGGGGGGGGGAGCCAGCTTTCAGTTCTTCTGAAACGTACCCATGTTGCATCCCTGCTGGGCGCTCCTGCATTGACGTCTGTGCTATGCTAATGCTGGTTTGCCTGTCTTCAATTGAATGTACATGATAATATGCTTACTTCTCTTTCAGGGGTTGTGCTCCTAATCCAGGTTCTTGTGAGCTAATCAAAGGGGCAGTGAAGACTAGCCTCATTATTAATGAACCTCTTTCTCTCTGCAGTCCACTCAAAGGTGACCAAGGAGAACGTGTGCCTTTCTGTTTCTTTACATACACAATGTTACCTGAATCTGCTCTCTCTCTCTCTCTCTCTCTCTCTGATATACACAGAGACACCTGCAGCATGATGGACACACTTTAGTGTAAATGCTTAGCACCTCGCATGCTTAGGCAGCACTCCTCTCCGCACACACTTCTCTACTGAACGACGTCCCTTTCCGTTTGAGGTTCCACTGCTTCGTTTTCTGCTCTTAGGTCACCCTGTATTTAAGGCATGCATGTCACCCTCCTGGCGTCTCGAGATCTCTCCCTTTTATAGGATCAGATTTTACTTCAATGCAAACATTTCAGAACTGCACATGCTAAAAGTTTACAAGTTCTTTCCACAGCAGATTCAACTTTAGAAATCATTTCATCCAGACCCAGAGTCAAGTAAAAGGGGTATTTTTTATTTCCTTCCTCTTTCCTACTCTTTCAGTGTGAGAGAAGAAGCACTGAGGTGTAAAACCGTGTCCCTTATCTGTTGTAGCTACAGCACGCTGTCAAACAAGAAAACCATAAAGAACTCTCGTCTGGTGAGCCAGAAGGATGACGTGCACGTCTGCATCATGTGCCTGCGAGCCGTCATGAACTACCAGGTACAGAAAACCTCCACCACTCGCTGCTGCCTCTGCGCTCAATGGATCGCAAAGTCTTTACTCCAGTGCACCAAAAATAAATACATAAATAAATAAGATAATTGTGGCAATACTGCAGAAGTTGCAAGGAGCAACCAGTGGTTTGGAGCTCAGGGATGCAAATAAGAGTCCCGTTCCATAGCAGTTTGATCCATTCCTGGTTTTAGGAACTTGTTACCTATACACTGTGTCCAAGCAAGCTCATAGTAAAACCTGGAATGGGTGAAACCGCTATGCAATAGGAGTCTTAATTAGTTTGTTCTGTAAATACACTCTCAACTTGATTAGAGGTAGCCACCGAACACTTACAGACTTACATTATCGATAAGAAGTTATTTCAAATCTTGACCCTCCCTGTTTAATGTTGTAGATATACCTCATGATGGTGATCTGAATCCTCTTATTTAAAAACACACACACTTTGACACCCCCCCCACCCCCATTGCCTGTCCTGTAGAACTCCAGCAGCTGCTCACACTGTCCTGTAGAACTCCAGCAGCTGCTCACACTGTCCTGTAGAACTCCAGCAGCTGCTCACCCTGTCCTGTGGAACTCCAGCAGCTGCTCACGCTGTCCTGTAGAACTCCAGCAGCTGCTCACCCTGTCCTGTGGAACTCCAGCAGCTGCTCACCCTGTCCTGTAGAACTCCAGCAGCTGCTCACCCTGTCCTGTAGAACTCCAGCAGCTGCTCACCCTGTCCTGTAGAACTCCAGCAGCTGCTCACCCTGTCCTGTGGAACTCCAGCAGCTGCTCACCCTGTCCTGTAGAACTCCAGCAGCTGCTCACCCTGTCCTGTAGAACTCCAGCAGCTGCTCACCCTGTCCTGTGGAACTCCAGCAGCTGCTCACCCTGTCCTGTGGAACTCCAGCAGCTGCTCACCCTGTCCTGTAGAACTCCAGCAGCTGCTCACCCTGTCCTGTGGAACTCCAGCAGCTGCTCACAGTCCCATTCTTGCTCTTTTCCTTTTCAGTATGGCTTCAACCTGGTCATGTCCCACCCTCACGCCGTCAATGAAATTGCACTGAGTTTGAATAACAAGAATTCCAGGTAAGGAGGAAACGTTTCTCGTTGTTTTCGCTCCCACCTGCATTACATTGCCAGTGTTGTTGGGATTGCACAGCCCTGGCTCTCAGGGCAGGGCTGTTCTGGTTAAAGGGAAGGGTGGTGAGCTGCCATGGGGTTGAGATCTGGGGGGGATTAACTGAGACAAGCTGGGAAAGAACAGGCAGAAAACGGACAATTTCAATTGCAGGAGCTTTTCTATTGGATTATTATAATATATTTTTTATTTTTTTGCAGAACGAAAGCTTTGGTTCTGGAGCTCCTGGCCGCGGTCTGCCTAGTGAGGGGAGGCCATGAAATTATCCTGTCCGCATTCGACAACTTTAAAGAGGTAGCTTTCAGTGTCCAGGTTCTCTTCTTGCTTTCCTGCTGTGGGTTACCAGCGTGTGGTTCATGTGGAATCACTGGGACCAATGCAATATGAACAGAATTTAGATTTGTTTTTTTCAATTTGTCAGTTTTTCATGAAGTAGATTTATTATTATTTTTTAAAGGGTTCAGTTTGACACCGTTGTGTCTGTGTCTGAGGATCAGTGGTCTTTCTTGTTTTGAGCACTGAAGTCTCCAGCAGCGACGTGTTCCCTGAGTCTCTTAAAACAAAACCAGGCAGAACGACGTCAAGCGATCAGGGGAGCCTCTTTCCAAAGCATCTGTCACATGACTGTCCACATTGAAAACAACAGATGTCAGCTAACCCTGGCAGTGATAAGGATCTCCCGGTCTGCCCGTGTGTTTGATTTCTCAAAGGAATCCTCACAGGATTGGCTTTGTGTGTTTCTTTCAGCTATTGTTTAGAGGCTCCATTCAGCACTCCGGAACTGCCAATTAAAAGAACAATCGGAATCTAAATGCTTCTCAAAGTGAGACCCAGCTGAGTTGTTGTTGTGTTTTTTTTTCCTCTCAAGTTTTCACCTGCTTTTAAAATGCTCCCAGCTGCAACGCCTGAATACATTTGGAGCGGAATTCATTTTAACACTTACTATGGATTAGAATCTATTCTCCCAGATAGTCGAGGTCTCATAGATTAAATCGCATGGGTATAAACACAATCAAATTTTCATCCTGATGGTAATCTTAAAAGACTTGAACTGAGCCCTAGAGGTGTGATATTGTGTGGTTCGCTCTCCAGATACTGGATTGATTGTTTTTCATTTTGAACACGTTCAGGTTTGTAAGGAGAAGCATCGCTTTGAGAAGCTGATGGAATATTTCAGAAATGAAGACGGGAACATCGATTTCATGGTGAGTCGTCCAAAGCAAAGTTTGATCAGATGTGTTTAACCTGGAAGTCCCATTTCCTGGTTTATTGATGACCTGTGCTAGACTGTGCAGGCCGAGGTTGAGACATTTTCACTGTGGAATGACTGCTTTACCTGCATACCGATACACTGCAGATGGAAATTATTTTATAGATGGATGGATAGATAGAGAGAGAGAGAGGACTGGACGCCCCCTGTTGGATTATTGATGACATTACTACTGTACAGATAAATAGCAAATTAAATTCTTGGGTTGGGTGAGCTCTATCCAAGCCATATATAACCATCATTTTCACCCCACCCCAATGCTTTTTTTCATGCAGTGTATGTAGCTCTATTGTATGTGACAGTAAGCTGATGCTGCCGTGTTGCCTCTGCAGGTGGCCTGCATGCAGTTCATTAACATCATGGTGCACTCCGTGGAGGATATGAATTTCCGAGTCCACCTGCAGTACGAGTTCACCAAACTGGAGCTGGACGACTTCCTGGAGGTGAGGCTCACTGACTTCTGCAGGGCTAGAAATAAGACTCCGATTGCATCGCAGGCTGGTCCCTTCCAGGTTGTACTGTGAGCTTCATTAACTACCAAGTACAGGTGACGTCAGCTTATTAGAAATCACACGAGTGAGCATTAGTACTCGGCGGAATAGCTTTAAAAACGAAAGATATTTGTGTTTTTGTCAAACCTAACTTTTACCCCTGCAGAGATCGAAGCACACAGAGAGTGACAAGCTGGCCGTTCAGATCCAGGCTTACCTGGACAATGTGTTCGACGTTGGGGGGCTGCTGGAGGACGCAGAGACCAAGAACGCGGCTCTGGAGAAGGTGGAGGAGCTGGAAGAGCACCTGTCCCACGTAAGAGACACGCTGCCACGTGTCTGGAGAGCCGGGCAGACCTGCTCACCCCCAATACTGCCTGCAGCATTCTGCCTGGGCTCCGTCCAGCCGAGGGGTGCTCACAGTTCAGAGTTCATACTTTTCAATGTGCTCAACATTGCAGTTGCTCCTAAATGCTATCCATTGCCGAATACATCAGCTGTAGTGTTATTAGATTTCAAATATCACACATCTAGCAGTATATCAGGGTATTAGGTCAATTCCTCAACGTACTAAAATGTACAAACATGAGGGTCTTTAACAGTATTTTATAGAACCCACCCCAGTTATTTTTTTTTGGTTTCACAGGGGATAGCCCCTTGTTGATAAAAAAAACCCATGAAAATGAAATCTGTAATTTTGGGGGAATTTGAGTGGATTGAGTTTTTCCCCCCCCTAGTCAGTATGAAAGTGAAAGTGAATCATAGTTTAGAGCCTGCCTCCCTGCCTGCAATGCTGCGTCACAACACTCTCCCTCTGCATTATTAATGTATGAAGGTATTGTGTTGAGTTCACCCTCTGAGCAATGCTGAGCAATGCCCAGGCCACTCTTCTGCAGTGTGTAGGATGTTTCCAGCACGGCTGACTCGTTCTCTCATAGAGATCTCTGCTCTCTCTCTCACAGTTAACAGAGAAGCTGCTGGACCTGGAGAATGATAACATGATGAGAGTGGCTGATCTGGAGACCCAGCTTCTACACAGAGACAAAGAGCTGGAGCTGGTGAAGGTAAGGGGGCTGGGGAGGGACCAGGGAGCTGTCAGCTACACGGGGGGGCGGGCGGGGCTGCAGCCCCCCTCTTTTTGGTTCGAGCAAACGTGTCGGAATGTTTAGAAAACATTTTCATTGTTGTGACCACACCCCAGGACTGTTTGGGTCTTTTTTTAATATTTAAAATATATGTAATCATATATGTTTATGTGTATAGGCTGTTGGAGGGTGGTCGGTTTGGGTAGGGTAGGGTAGGGTAGGGTAGGGTGGGGGTTGGTTTGGGGGTTGACAGTTCCTGACCCCAGTAATGGACTTTTCAAAATCTTATTTTTTTTTAATTAAAAAAAAACAACAACTTTCACCAACATTTTACAAATTAATTAAAAAAGCAATGGATTGATAGATAGATAGATAGATTGATAGATAGATACACACACCACACCCTTACATTTATTTGCATACTGTATCACACTATACCACAAATGCTGCATTGTACTATTTTTACCTGAATGAACATGCATGTGAGAGTTGAGGGTTCGGATCAGTAAGACTCTGGACTCCGCCCCCTCTGACCTGGCGCCCCCTGGTGTCCCCCCAGGAGACGTACGAGTCGACGAACTCGCAGGTGCACACGCTGCGCCGCATGATCAAGGAGAAGGAAGACGCCTACCAGCGGCAATCCAACATCGAGAAGAGACTGCAGGAGCTGGAGCAGCAGGGAACCATCCGCCTTCACAAGCAGGCCGACGGGGACATTGACATCGTGCCTCTGGGAGGAGGAGGAGGGGGTACAGGGGGAGGCTCGGGGGGGCCTGGAACTGTGGAGACGCCCTTCTCAGAACCTGCACCCCCACCCCGCCCCGCCCCACCCCTGCCTACAGCAGGTACCGTACCCTCGCTCTGTTTGCGTCATCGATTGCATCTCCTGATGGTGTTGGATAGCCAGTGCCACAAAATGGCTAAGAGAGAGTTATCTGACTGCCGACACGCATGCATTTGCTGATCAGATCGATGACGAACAGGATGAAATATGTCGGTGAAACGCAAACAGGTTTTAAATGTTTTCCCCCCCTCATTTCTTTGTATTTCCAGGGAGAGTCTTCCAGCGCCTGCCCCGCCTCCTCCGCCCCTCCCGCAGCCCCGCCCCTTCCTGGAATGTCACCTTCCGTCATCCTGAGCGTCGGCCTATCGGGTGAGTCCGTTTGGTGATTCCACCGCTGCGTGTGTAATTGCATTGTGTTAATCACTCTCTCCCTCGACCCCGTTCTGAATCTGGTTCCGTCTGCCGGACTGATCCGTCTCTTATCTCTGCCTGATCTTCTTGTCCCGCTGCAGCGATCCGGATCAAGAAGCCCATCAAGACCAAGTTCCGTCTGCCGGTGTTCAACTGGACGGCTCTGAAACCCAACCAGATCAACGGCACCGTCTTCAACGAGATCGATGACGAGAGGATAATGCAGGTGACAGTCATGTTTGATACTGCAGCAGTAGAAGGGTTTATATATATATATATATATATATCTCACTGTAGCAGCATATTTAACTCCTGTTTTGTGTGTGTGTGTGTGTGTGTGTGTGTGTGTGTGTGTGTGTGTGTGTGCTGCTTTTTGTTCCCCAGGAGCTGGATTTGGATAAGTTCGAGGAGCTGTTCAAGACCAAGGCTCAGGGGCCCATCGTGGACCTGGTGTGTCCCAAGAGCAAGGTGGCGCAGAAGGCCGTCAACAAGGTGACCCTGCTGGAGGCCAACCGGTCGAAGAACCTGGCCATCACGCTGCGCAAAGCCAACAAGAGCACGGAGGAGATCTGCAAAGCCATCCAGACGTAAGAGCAGCCGGGCGGCGATTTCTACAGCATGAACACGGGAGCTGCACGAGCCCGTCGCCCCATCGTTCGGACCGGGCTCCCCACAGAAATCAGGTGCCGACAGTCTGAGGAGGCTCACTGGGGTCCATCGGGCTCGTTTACCATACCGAGGGAAATGCGAGCTGCTTGGGTTTGTGTGGATTCTCTAAGCAAAGCAGCAGTCGGCACAAATCCCAGTTTATTCACTTTGAATGGTGAATCAGCCCAATCCACGTCAATGACCCTCACCTGGTTGTCAGCACTTGGTTTTTGTGGAGAGCAAAATGCGGATAATCGTTTCACGCGTCTCCTAATAAACACATTGAATTCTTAAGATTTCATTTGGTTTATTTGCCCTTCCCCGCTTATCAGCGTACGCCATAAAACCGAAAAGAAACCCCACCCACATTTGTGCTTTCTGTTTCGGGTTCTGGTATTGAAAAGCATACTGGAAGAAACGATCATGCTTGTATCTTTTGATTTTATATATAAAGTAAACATGTTAAAAAAAACAAACGCATACAATGTTAACCTATGTGTAATGCTGAGTATAACCACTGGGGGGAGCGCGGTAACGCTGCAGTGGTAACCCTTGGATTCTCGTTGGCGTTGTGGTTGGCAGGTTCGATCTGAAGGTGCTGCCCATCGACTTCGTGGAGTGCCTGACGCGCTTCCTGCCCACGGAGGCGGAGGGGAAGCTGCTGCGGCAGTACGAGCGAGAGCGCAGGCCCCTGGAGGACCTGGCCGACGAGGATCGCTTCATGCTGCACTTCAGCAAGATCGAGAGGCTCACGCAGAGGATGAGCATCATCACCTTCATCGGCAACTTCAACGACAACGTGCAGCTGCTCACGCCGGTACTGCGCTGCCACCACGCTCTCCTTCTAATATATATGTGTTCCAGACTCCAACTGCAGAGCAGCTTCATCCATTCCAGATTTTAATACGAGCTCGGTCAGCCGCAGTCTGTATAGGTAACGAGATCGAGTGTGTTTGATTAAACTCCATAGTAAAACCAGGAATGGATCGAGCAGCTATGCAAGAGGAGTCTTATTTCCATCCCAGTTTACACTTATTTATACACTGTGACCCACTTTATCACAAATGATATATCTCACTGTTTACCCCAAACAAAGCCATGCATGTTATTCATTTTATAAAGCTGGCAGGTTGAAATGAGGGGAGGGGGGTTCTTATGCTTACAGGAATTCAAGTAAGGCATGAGTTGAAAAGAACTTCTGTTTTCCTTGACGAAAAACATTCTAACCTGTTTTTTTTCTTTCTTTCATTTAGCAACTAAATGCCATAATCGCAGCATCAGCTTCCGTTAAGTCCTCGCAGAAATTAAAGAAAATGTTAGAGGTAAGAATGCTCAGTCAATCAGTACTTGATTTATATAGCGCCTTTCATACAAAAAGTGTATGGGAGCGCTGCACAGGACAACACCGGAGAAAATCAAATGCAAGACGTTTGAGTAGTGATGAGGATGAGGATGATGAGGATGAGGATGGTGATGAGGATGGTGATGATGATGGTGATGGTGATGATGATGAGGATGAGGATGATGATGAGGATGAGGAGGATGGTGATGATGATGACGATGATGAGGATGATGAGGATGAGGATGAGGATGAGGATGATGATGATGATGAGGATGAGGAGGATGATGATGATGAGGATGAGGATGAGGATGGAGATAATAACAGCAGTAGTACTGACTGTCGTAGTAAGAATGGCTTTGATGTATTATTTTTAACAAGCTTCTTGCTCTCTCCATTACAGATTATCCTGGCCTTGGGAAACTACATGAACAGCAGCAAGAGAGGAGCGGTCTACGGGTTTAAATTACAGAGCTTGGACCTGGTGTGTGTATTATTATTATTATTATTATTATTATTATTATTATTATGATTATGATGTCTTGTATTGCTGGATTGAAGCGAGTGCAGTATTTGCTCCTTCGTCTAGTCCTGTGCAATTGTGTTACTTTACAGCAGGGGTGGAAATAGGGACTCCCGTTGCATAGCATTTTGATCCATTCCTGGTTTTACTAGGAGTTTAACTGTAACCTTGTTGTGTGGTTCCTCCCTCCTATTCTGACCCACCAATGATACCTGGATGATTTATCAGTTCTGTGTCCGAGTTTTCCCCGACAGACACAAATCCTTTTTTTTTTCTTTTGTTCTGTTTTGAAGCATTTCAAACAGGCTCTCATTGTGAGCTATGTAAACGTCATCCAGCACTGACTCAGAGTTCAGTATTAAATTGCAGTTTCCTGTGTCTCAAGGGAGGGGGGACGGAGGTGGGGGGGGGGATAAACTAAGCCAGATGCAGTCTGCGTTGAAGGCTGTTTTTCCTGCTTCACAAAGGCAGGGTGCTTGTTGTTTTTGTTACTGCTGGCTCTCTCCAGATGCCCTGACTCTGACCCCAGAGTGCTGTGGGTGTGCCCCTATCTGGGCAGGACCTGACACGGCTACTCTGACCTCTCCCAGCTCTCTGTGCCAGCTCTGTGTCAGAGCTGGTTCTAGTCGTTCTGTATTCGTTCCCAGCGTAGGCTTTCACCATCCAGCGTCCTGCTGCCAGGGGGTCTCGCCGTCTTCCTTCATTTTCAGTCGCTTTCCTCTCGCGCTCGTTTCTCACGGGTGGGGTGCATTGCTGTGCTTTACTTGCTGTTCGGTTATTGAACAGCAACAGCTGACCTCCGTAGGAAACAGTGGGAGAGGAGGGTCCAGTGATGGTGTAATAAACGGTATACAATGGCATGTGTTAATCTGGAACCTCCTTGCTCCTGTGCATCAGGCTGCGTTCCCCTCCTTCCACCCGTTGTGTTCCTCTAAGTGTTCGTTTCTCTCCAGCTCCTGGACACCAAGTCTACAGACAGGAAGCTCACCCTATTGCACTACATAGCCCTCGTTGTGAAGGAGAAATACCCCGAGATCTCAGCCTTCTGGAACGAGCTGCACTTCATTGACAAAGCAGCGGCAGGTAAAACAATACAATATATAGACCCTGATATTGATGTGATCCAGCCATTGGGAATGTCTTTATAATATACAGCACTAGACCCTGATATTGATGTGATCCAGCCCTCTGAAATGTCTTTATAATATACAGCACTAGACCCTGATATTGATGCGATCCAGCCATTGGGAATGTCTTTATAATATACAGCACTAGACCCTGATATTGATGCGATCCAGCCCTCTGAAATGTCTTTATAATATACAGCACTAGACCCTGATATTGATGCGATCCAGCCCTCTGAAATGTCTTTATAATATATAGCACTAGACCCTGATATTGATGTGATCCAGCCCTCTGAAATGTCTTTATAATATACAGCACTAGACCCTGATATTGATGCGATCCAGCCCTCTGAAATGTCTTTATAATATACAGCACTAGACCCTGATATTGATGTGATCCAGCCCTCTGAAATGTCTTTATAATATACAGCACTAGACCCTGATATTGATGCGATCCAGCCCTCTGAAATGTCTTTATAATATACAGCACTAGACCCTGATATTGATGCGATCCAGCCCTCTGAAATGTCTTTATAATATACAGCACTAGACCCTGATATTGATGCGATCCAGCCCTCTGAAATGTCTTTATAATATACAGCACTAGACCCGATATTGATGTGATCCAGCCCTCTGAAATGTCTTTATAATATATAGCACTAGACCCTGATATTGATGCGATCCAGCCCTCTGAAATGTCTTTATAATATACAGCACTAGACCCGATATTGATGTGATCCAGCCCTCTGAAATGTCTTTATAATATACAGCACTAGACCCGATATTGATGTGATACAGTCGTCCTGAAATTTCTTTGGAGCGGATGTTTAGGTATAGCTCTGCTAGAAAAAAAAAAAAAATTCTGGACAAACCAGACCAAATCTACAATAATGGGCACCCTACACACAACGTATTCACGTTGTGTTAATCAATCAATCAATCAATCAATCAATCAATCAATCAATCTCCCCTCCCCCCCCCTCCCCTCCCCAGTGTCCCTGGAGAACGTGCTGCTGGATGTGAAGGAGCTGGGCAGGGGGATGGATCTGATCCGACGGGAGTGCAGCCTCCACGATCACGGGGTCCTCAAGAACTTCGTCAGCGCCAACGAGGGCAGACTGGAGAAACTGCAGAAGGACGGCAAGACTGCAGAGGTACCAGTCCACACACTCCCTGTCCCCTGCGTCCTGAGATCAAACTAGAGATGCACCCAGGCTTGAGGCTGTCCAGCACAACATCAGCTAGCCTACGTTTGTCAAACTTCGCATGGGCAGAATATTTATCTAGTACAGCAAACATCCTCCAGTCATCTGACAGGAAAAGCAACCAACCCCTTGTCCATGTGGGATGACTTCTGGAACGTTGATGGTATTATTTTAAACGCTGCTTAGTAATCACTAGACCAAACACCTGACCCCCCCTCTTCTCCCCCCTCCCCAGGAGGCCTTCAATACAGTGGTTCGTTACTATGGGGAGAATCAGAAGACGACCCCCCCCTCAGTGTTCTTCCCTGTGTTTGTCCGCTTTGTGAAGGCCTACAAGGTAAGCTATATCTTTGTATACGACTTGCAGGGAACAAGCAAAGCACACACGGGGGTTTGCGTTCTATCGAAAGAGGGCCTTCTCACTGTCGGATAGTCTCGTTACAAACAGATAGTCAGAGGATCAGTTTCCCCTCCCAGTTTACATTAAAACAGCTCCTTTCGCATCTTCGTCCGCTTCAGTACGAGGTTTAAAAGGTGTTTCGAAGACCTCTCTGGTGTTTCCTATTCTCAAAGCTGGAGAGGAGACGCATCACGTTGTTGAGTTCAGACAGGAGCAGTGTTATTCCAGCGCTGTCGGGAGACGCGTCACGTTGTTGAGTTCAGACAGGAGCAGTGTTATTCCCGCACTGTCGGGAGACGCGTCACGTTGTTGAGTTCAGACAGGAGCAGTGTTATTCCAGCACTGTCGGGAGACGCGTCACGTTGTTGAGTTCAGACAGGAGCAGTGTTATTCCAGCACTGTCGGGAGACGCGTCACGTTGTTGAGTTCAGACAGGAGCAGTGTTATTCCAGCGCTGTCGGGAGACGCGTCACGTTGATGAGTTCAGACAGGAGCAGTGTTATTCCCGCACTGTCGGGAGACGCGTCACGTTGTTGAGTTCAGACAGGAGCAGTGTTATTCCAGCACTGTCGGGAGACGCGTCACGTTGTTGAGTTCAGACAGGAGCAGTGTTATTCCCGCACTGTCGGGAGACGCGTCACGTTGTTGAGTTCAGTCAGGAGCAGTGTTATTCCAGCACTGTCGGGAGACGCGTCACGTTGTTGAGTTCAGACAGGAGCAGTGTTATTCCAGCACTGTCGGGAGACGCGTCACGTTGTTGAGTTCAGACAGGAGCAGTGTTATTCCAGCGCTGTCGGGAGACGCGTCACGTTGTTGAGTTCAGACAGGAGCAGTGTTATTCCAGCACTGTCGGGAGACGCGTCACGTTGTTGAGTTCAGACAGGAGCAGTGTTATTCCCGCGCTGTCGGGAGACGCGTCACGTTGTTGAGTTCAGACAGGAGCAGTGTTATTCCAGCGCTGTCGGGAGACGCGTCACGTTGTTGAGTTCAGACAGGAGCAGTGTTATTCCAGCGCTGTCGGGAGACGCGTCACGTTGTTGAGTTCAGACAGGAGCAGTGTTATTCCAGCACTGTCGGGAGACGCGTCACGTTGTTGAGTTCAGACAGGAGCAGTGTTATTCCAGCGCTGTCGGGAGACGCGTCACGTTGTTGAGTTCAGACAGGAGCAGTGTTATTCCAGCACTGTCGGGAGACGCGTCACGTTGTTGAGTTCAGACAGGAGCAGTGTTATTCCAGCGCTGTCGGGAGACGCGTCACGTTGATGAGTTCAGACAGGAGCAGTGTTATTCCCGCACTGTCGGGAGATGCGTCACGTTGTTGAGTTCAGACAGGAGCAGTGTTATTCCAGCGCTGTCGGGAGACGCGTCACGTTGTTGAGTTCAGACAGGAGCAGTGTTATTCCAGCGCTGTCGGGAGACGCGTCACGTTGTTGAGTTCAGACAGGAGCAGTGTTATTCCAGCACTGTCGGGAGACGCGTCACGTTGTTGAGTTCAGACAGGAGCAGTGTTATTCCCGCGCTGTCGGGAGACGCGTCACGTTGTTGAGTTCAGACAGGAGCAGTGTTATTCCAGCTGTCGGGAGACGCGCCACGCTGTTGAGTTCAGACAGGAGCAGTGTTATTCCAGCGCTGTCGGGAGACGCGCCACGTTGTTGAGTTCAGACAGGAGCAGTGTTATTCCAGCACTGTCGGGAGACGCGCCACGCTGTTGAGTTCAGACAGGAGCAGTGTTATTCCACGCTGTCGGGAGACGCGCCACGTTGTTGAGTTCAGACAGGAGCAGTGTTATTCCAGCGCTGTCGGGAGACGCGTCACGTTGTTGAGTTCAGACAGGAGCAGTGTTATTCCAGCACTGTCGGGAGACGCGTCACGTTGTTGAGTTCAGACAGGAGCAGTGTTATTCCAGCACTGTCGGGAGACGCGTCACGTTGTTGAGTTCAGACAGGAGCAGTGTTATTCCAGCGCTGTCGGGAGACGCGTCACGTTGTTGAGTTCAGACAGGAGCAGTGTTATTCCCGCACTGTCGGGAGACGCGTCACGTTGATTTCTTTTCTTGTAATTCAAAGGAAGCGGAACAGGAAAACGAGCAGAGGAAGAAGCAGGAGGAAGCCATGAGGGAGAAGATGCTGGCACAGGAGGCAAAGCAGCAGGATCCCAAGGTAAGAGTCCTGCCAAGAATGAGCTGTGCTCTAGTGTGACTCAGTGTGAGTGCGCTGTGCTCTTGTTTATCTCGGTGTGACTGCGCTGTGCTCTAGTTTATCTCGGTGTGAGTGCGCTGTGCTCTAGTTTATCTCAGTGTGACTGCGCTGTGCTCTAGTTTATCTCAGTGTGAGTGCACTGCATTGTTTCAGTATAGCTTGTTTGCCTCCATCAGTCTCAGATCCAGAAGAACAGCAAGAGGCAGCACCAGCAGCACGACCTGATCACTGAGTTGAGGAGGCGACAGGCCAAGGAGCACCGGCCGGTGTACGAGGGGAAGGACGGCACCATCGAGGATATTATAACAGGTAGGGCAACGCGCTCACCCTTCAGGTCTTTTTCCAGTGTCTGTTCCTGGTGTGATGTTCTCTCTCTCTCTCTGCCTCTCTCCTCCGATCCACTCCCTGCAGTGCTGAAGAGTGTCCCGTTCACAGCCCGAACAGCCAAGAGGGGCTCACGGTTCTTCTGCGATACGGTCCTCTGTGAGGAGTCCAACTGTTAGCGCCCTCTCCGCCCAGCAGCACCCTGCCAAGGTCGAGCCTTCCCCCTCCCCCAGTACCTCCACCTCTCCATCCCCTCCAACTGCATGCATGTCTTACATAGAGCTGTGCATGCCAGCAGAGTCTCCAGCCTTCACTGCATCCAGCCATCCATCCATCCATCCATCCATCCATCCATCCATCCACTACTAACCCAGACCTTCCCTTCTGATTACTACAGGATCTGTCTGCAACGGTATCCTCCGAGCGCTGCTGGATCGTTACTGCAGACACAGACACAGCCAAACCCCTTTTCAAAGAGTCTCTTAAGGTGCACCGCGGTGCAAAGCGGTGTTGCTAGGTTACGGTTATGGTTGAAACTGCAATACCACCTTAAATCTGGCACCATTTTAAGACAACGATTTGACCTGCAGTTCCCTGAAAGCAAACAAAACCTGTATTGTTGCTTCAGTTTCTTTTAGCATTTAAAAAAATATAAAATGAACTGGTCAGTCCTCTTTCTGAAGGTGTTTGGCTGTGTCAATTTAAAAAAAAAAAAAATGAATGAACTGTGCCTTTTATTTCTTTGTCTTTTTTTTTTAACCCCTCACTCACCCTTCACTCGTTGTCTTTCTCCTTGCAGCTGAAAGAAAGAGGCACCTCATTAAGTTATCAAATTCTAAACAGCGGGTAAGACTGACCAAGTGTCGCCGCTAAGCAGCAGCAGACAGCAGACAGCTTGCCAGCTTCATGCTACAGCAAACCTTATTCCAATATAGCAAGAGAGGCTTTCTATTACAAAACAAGCTGCAGAACTAATGGATTTATTTATTTGTAGTTTCATGTTTTAGGATGTCCAAAACTGCTGTTCCATTCAACAGCACCTTTTAATTCTAGGTTATAAAACTCTAGATAAAAAATAACTGCTGTTACTAATAAAATGCTGCTTTGCTTTTAAATGTGTTTTTAAAAAATTCTTTTACCAAATCCAGTGCTGAGCTAAACCTAAACTCATTAGGAATGTTTGTCAGCTGCAGTAACAATGTGATGCCACTGGGTGGTGCTGTGCAAGATATGGTGCACAGTCACAGCCTGATATGGTCGATAGAAATACATCTGTGGCCAGCCTCGCAACTCCCTCAACCCTGCCCTTTATCAAGCTGAAGTCTGCAGACAAAACCACCCAAGAAATCCATCTCGTTACCTTTCAAAGCAGGCTCCTGTCTTTAAATAGAGGGGTGTCCTGCTAAAAACTCAGCAAAGAGTTTGTCCGTCGGTGCATAAAGTCCATTGCAGCTGGTTGCTTGTATTATAGGCTGATCACAACTGGTTGTCTCTTGAGCTGAGGGAACACAGAGCCACTTTTTTCAGGAGCAGCGGCTTGAAACCTGGTTCCAGGAGACTGGGAGACCTAGTTTGAGGCTGGCTGCTGTATCAAACCCCAAGTCTCCCCTGGTGCGCCGTGCAGCGTCTGAAACCAAGTCCCAAGCCTCAAAGTGGCTCCGTGTTCCCTCAGCTTCACAGACTGCTAGTTTGCAGGCCACATAATGTATTGCCAGATTAGCAAGGCGAGCAACATACGCGACATATAATCATACGCGAGCAACAACCAGGAGCATGGCGGACTTGATTCAACCAGGAGCATGGCGGACTTGATTCAACCAGGAGCATGGCGGACTTGATTCAACCAGGAGCATGGCGGACTTGATTCAACCAGGAGCATGGCGGACTTGATTCAACCAGGAGCATGGCGGACTTGATTCAACCAGGAGCATGGCGGACTTGATTCAACCAGGAGCATGGCGGACTTGATTCAACCAGGAGCATGGCGGACTTGATTCAACCAGGAGCATGGCGGACTTGATTCAACCAGGAGGCGCTTTGCTGTAGACATCGCTGAAGAGGTTCTAAGCACCTGCTTTCGCAGAGAATCTTTCATAGCCTCAGAGATGGAAAGGAGAGAGGTGGTGGTTGTGTTTTTTTAATATTTATATATATTTTTTTTCACAGATCTCAGGAGCCAGCCCTTTCTACGAGCTGATGCGGTGATCCGGAGTGGCTGGAGGAGAGTGTGAGGCGGGGGGGCTGGAGTTTCCTCGTCTTGAGGTTTACCCCTCCGCAGCAGACTGGAATCGGAGGGGATTTTTCAGAAGGAATTTGGAGAATGCCCCCCCTCCTCCTCCTACCCCCTCCACCCCAGGTGACCTTGAAGGAACGAGGCTGCTGCTTCCTACTAAAACCAAATAAGACTTTCGTTGTTTTTCTTAAAAAAAAAAAAAAGACGTTCCTCACAATATTACAGTATTACTGCTAAGGTGTTTTAGCCATAATTTGTACATTTTTTTAAGAAACCTTTTTAATATTATTTTTTTACTTTTTATCTTTTAAATATCCAATACTGTAAATTGACTGTGTTTAGCCTCTCAGTGCTTTACCTGTACCTGCTTATACTGCACATGGAGAAAGCGATGTGGTTGCTTCTCTGATTGATTTAAGGTGTTCACGCTAGGCCTAAGCTTCTAGCGTTCAAATGCAAAATACCCTCGTTTCAGTTCCGGAACTCACAATCCTGAAGATTCCGAATTCAACACAGTGATCTCGTCCAGCAGCACTGCACAGCTTTTTCATTCATACCCACGCCTAGCTGCTACCTGCACTCTACAGTAAGAGCAGACTGGATCGAGAGCCTCTTATTACAGACATCTTCAGTGCAGTTATTAAGAATAGGACCTGAACACAGGGTCACAGACTGTGGGAGCGCTTGAAGCCTGTTAAATACGCCACTGTTCAACTGAAGAATGAAATATCGCCTGCAGCCCTGCGATTTGCAATCTTGGTTTTGTTGTTTTCAATTGAAAGGATTTGCATACAGAGATTAGGTTGTGCCAGTTTAATCACTCGTTTGCAGCTAAACCTGCATTTATATTTGTTTTCTCTAAACACTAAGTGGCTAAACTTTTCAGTATTATAAAAATGTCAGTATAATTTTAAAAAAGGCATTTGATTTCTCGAAGGCCACACCCAAAGGTTTTCTGTGCTTTGAGGAGCGAGTTCTCTAGGAACACGGTGCCTCTCCTTGCGTTGGAATTGAACCCCCTCTCCTGCTGCTAACACCTGCTGTTTTTGGGGGTAACAGAAAAGGCAATGGAAGCAGTGTAATGTATCATAAACGCCTCATTTCATCAGAGAAAGTGAGGGAGAGATGATTTCAAATAGCTACTCAAACCTTATGCTTTTTTTTTTAAAGCAATAACAATTCCATGCACACAGCTGTAGGTCTCTTGAAACTAGTAATACCAGAGATTTAAATAGCTAGCCAGTGCATTGGAAATTGCTTACCAGGTAACTGTTGTACAAAAAAGGTCCAGTGACTAGCCACTGTGTCTGTGTCTAACTGTCGTTATAAGAATAACGAAAATTATGCAGCTGTTTTTAGATTTTGGTTGTGGGACAGTTCAGACCGGTTGGCTTTGACAGCATGTATCATTCGCTAACGGCTGCTGTGCCCTGGCTGAGACAATCTGGGAGGTATTACTAACTTCAGTCTGTTTGCAGCTCACAGTGTATCCAGCCTGCTACCCATATATCAAAGCGAGATTCCAGAGCTCGTTTCTCATTACAAACAGAGCCTCCCGTCTGTCGGGCCGTTGCCCTATTTCTATCGTTCTTGTCTGTTTTTTTTATGTTTAGCTACGAAAGGGTCTCAGTGCAAAAAATATACACTATCCAGTTAATATTGTATGATAAATATATATATATATATATATACACACCCCTCTATATTTGTTGTAAATGTATAAAGTAAAACCTTTTTTTTCATTCCTGTGAAACACTTTATTTTGTAAAACTATGCCAATCCAGATTGAGGCCCCAGATCATCTATTCTGTACATATTCTTAATAAATTACCAAAAAAAACCCCAACAACTTGATTTCTGGTCTGAAGTGTCGCTGATTTAACAAGCTCGCTTACCTTGCAGCAGGAGGTGGTTATTCTGGAAGTTCTGATTGAGAAGCAAAAACGCAATTTTAAAAATGAAAACAAAAACCTACACACTTTTTCTGAAGCCAGTATTTAACAATGGCCATGTAATGTAACAACCTTCCTGAACAGAGCTTTAAAACTGAACACCTCTAAAATGATTAAAATCTAACAATTATCCATTGATGATGCAGCGCTGTCGCTAAAAAAACAAAAAAACCCGCAAACTTCATTGGGAAACGTGTCAGATCTTTTAGAATGGTTTTACTGTCAAAAAACAAACCTGTTCCCAATCCAATGGAAAATGAGTTTGACTGAGCGTTCCCTGTACAGCACGATATAAACAGACAGAAGAGCTTCAGCTCACACAATACCCTAATACATAACTCCCCTTTCAGCTTCAGTGTGTCGTGTTCAATCCAGAATGCAGGGCTCTCGTTTCCAGACGATATTCCAGCACCCCTGAAAATCTCACCGATTTGGTAAACGTGACCCTTTTAAACTCCATTACCCAAGACCCTCCTTTCCCACCATGGAGAAAGCAGATGTGTGCAACTGGGAAATGTCAGCAGAATCGTCTGAAGCTGTTTTTGTAGGCTGCTAAGTCCATCTACATATGACAGTTGCTTCTGGGTTGTCCGAATGTTTCGGGCGACCCTGCATGATTTGTGGCGAGTACCAGAAACAGGGGGGGGTTCCAAACTCAGCAGTGTTCCTCACACGGGCTCTTCTCCAGACTGGACGCCCCCCAGCCTGCCCAGGTTTGTGGGCACTCTCTGGGGTAGGAGCCTCGTCTGTTCACTGGTCATCGCCCAGCTGCTGCAGGAGGGTCCGTCTCCTCTTCTCCAGCTCTCCTTCGCTCAGCTCGCTCTCAGAGGTGTCCCATCCTGTCTGGAGAACACGAGCAACTTAACAACCTGCTCATTAACAGAACGAGAAGCTTTCCCCCCCAATCATTCTGCTTCGTTCTTTGGTGTAATTTCAAGAATGTCACCCGAGTTCATGAGCTGTGATTCGGTTCTAGTCGCCTGCCTGAGATCCATGCAACACAGGCTTGATCAGCCAAACCCCAACCCCAAGCCTCCCCTGTTGAACCCGAGTTCCAAGTCTTCCCAAGGAGACCTGGGACTCTCCCACTTCTGTTGAGATTCTTCCTCCCCCGCTCTGCTTACCTTCTCCTTCTTGCCGGAGCGTTTGGGTGATTTGTGCCGCACCTCGGCCTGCTCGCTCTCCCTCTCCTTGTCGTTCTCTTTGTCCTTCCTGCTCTTCTCCTTCTCCGGCTCTCCCTCCTTTTCGGGAGTGTTCTGTGGGAACAGAAGCTCATGGTCACTTCCCTGCCAGCTCCCCTCCACACACGCTCCCGACTGCGCGAGACTCACCGATCTATGTCTTCTCTTTTTGCTCTTCTTCTTCTGCTTCTTGGATTTCCTGGAGCTGTGATCTTTAAAAGAAACAAGGAAACCACGAATAGTGATCTGCAGTGTTGAGGGCTGATTAAATGCGTTGTGTTTTGCGCTGCTGTACTGGATAGCAGCCCCCGGATCGGTGCTGTTTTAGGGACAGCGTCTCACCCAGGAGCGCCCCTGCTGGAGGTACCTGATTCCGGGGAGGAGGAGCGCTCGGACCCGGACTCGGAGCGGTTGTGCTGCTTCTTTTTCTGGGAGCGGTGCTGGTGATCGTCATCCTCAGACTCCGAGCCCTGGAGGGGGAAGCAGTCGACAGTGTGAACACATTGACGGCATAGAGAGGATTCGTGACGCTTTCAAATCGCTGGCTTGTGCTGCAGAGGCTCAAATTATCGGATAAAGCTCTCCACACGTCGGGGGTCACTGGTGTTGATCAGGCTGATTTATCAAGTGAAACGCGTGAGGGAAAAGCCGCGTGGGTTTGTGTGGATCGCCGTTCTCTGTAGAGTAAGAAAAGCAGCAACCATTGCAAACCCAAGCAGCTGTTACTTCACTTGTTTCACGTGGAATGGTAAATCACCAATGATTGTCAGCTCCTGATTTCTGTGGAGAGCTGAGCGGTTCCCGCAGCGCTATCGGATAGCGTGTGTGTTTTTTTCATGTTGGTCTGCATGAAGTTTAACATGCTTTGATTCTAGAAGCAGCTTTGCTAAACCCTGGTGAAGGGCTCTTACCGATCGGGAATGGGATCTCTTGCGATGGTGTTTCTTTGACTTTTTCGAGTGCTTCTTACTCTTGGAGTGGTGGTGCTGGCATTCGTTCTGCAGGCGAAACAGAAAGAGAAGAGGTAACCCCCTCAACACAGAGAAGAGAGGCACTGCTGCTGTAGAAGAGCTTCAGCAGCCTCACAAAGTAACCCCTCCCTGGCCCCTGGCTTTACCTCGAGCACCTGGGTGAACTCTTTAAAGAGCCGGATCCGCTCCGACTCCAGCGTTATCTGATCGAAGGCAGAGTCAGTGAGAAAGCGCTCCCGCACCTGCGAGAGGAAAACAGAGGATTACAGCGACCCAGCGTCCAGACACAGTAAAACCATCCAACACTATTCCTTTACATCTTCCACACAGTGTGCCTGCGTGTGAAAATAACCTCTAAGGAATGCAAACACGCCGAGACGGAATCGTCCTGGAAATCAGCCCTCACCTCCTCCCAGCTGGAGCCTGGCTCAAGGAGGGGCGCCGCCTGTTTCAGCATGCTCTTGAAGGCCGCTTCCTTCCTGCGCAGTTTCCGCGCTTCCTCCTTCTCCCTCTCCCTCTCCCGCGCCTCTGCCTTCTCCAGCAGCTGCAGAGCAAACACACAGGACTTGAGCAGCACCACCCAGCAAGAACACAAACAGCCCTGCCTTGCCCCAGCAGCATGGCATCACAGACCACAGATCATTACAGCCAACTGGTTACTGATTAAAAGCACTGGCCTGACACTATGCAGACTGCACAGGACCGGGCACGTTCTATAGTAGCGCTTTTCAAAGCCTTTTCTAGACTGGCTCTGGCACCACCCCTATATTGAACAGTGTACCAACAAAGGAAAAGTACAATAATTCATATTGGATTGTATCATGAATAATACATGAAGGTGTTCTACTGCAGTATTCTTTGTGTGATGATGTTTAAATGCAAAGCCATTTAAAAACCCTGCTGCAGGAACAAGCCTGTCTCTCTGGGTTTTTAAAATTTTTTTTTAGCAGAGATACTTCGGGCACTCACACTGTTGAAGGTCAGTTTAATGTTGCCAGCGTCCAACGTGGCAGCTCTCTTGTCGAAGCTGATGACGTGGGCAAAGTCTTCAAACGTGGTGCTGACCTCCACTGCGAAATCCCTGTCCTGCAGACAGACAGACAGACAGACAGACAGACAGACAGACAGACAGACAGAATGACTTGCCTGTATACACCACTGTCACAGACAGAGTAGAATGTGTTGGTGCCTCCAATGCCTCCAGATCATCAGTATAAATACCAGGCATAGAGGTGACACAGACAGAGAAGATCACAATGCCTCCAGATCATCAGTATAAATACCAGGCATAGAGGTGACACAGACAGAGAAGATCACAATGCCTCCACATCATCGGGTGTCAGTCCGAGGGCTCTCTCCAGGGGTTCAGGTAGGCAGTTGATCGGATTATCTCTGTTAATGCTAGGTGACACGTATTGTATCTAAACAATAACGTTTAATGTAGAATGTAATGTGGGGATTTGGAGCACATTGTTTTTTAAATATTGTTGCACTATAAGGCTGAGACCAGACCATTTTAACAAAGTACTTGATTCCATGTTTACTTCAATTCATAAAGCTTACACTGCTTGTAAAAGAGACACTGATCCCAATGCTATCACATCGATGATAACATCAAAGAGAGCAGAACGAACACGGACGCACCACGCACTGCACAGGCTCGCAGGAGAGGGGCTGCCACGGAGACAAAGGGAAGCGCTTACCTTCAGAATGTCTTTTAGAATGTTCTTCTCGTCATGGAAACGGGCTTTCAGATCCTCAACGTAAAACTTAAACAGATCTAAGGGGGTGGAGCCTGGAAAGTGAAGACCAGGAAGAGGCGTGTGTGTGTGTCTTGCACTGTATAATTAGATCAACTCTGCTTCACCAGTTTGCCACATGAGGGCGATATTGTGCCACTATCTTTTTTTCTCACTTCAAACAAATGGAGTCCCCAAAAGTGACAAAGACATGTGCAATTGAACTGTAAAATCGATCAATTATATTGTATAATTACAACCGTGCAGGTGTGCCATGGTTCAGCTACAATTACATTGCAATTAATGTGTTGCTGGATCCTCGGCTAACGCACTCTTTGCATTACTACCTCATTGTAAATTGAACTTGCTGCATCCTAGTTCATATTGTATTTTTTGGACTTACTATAAACTACACTGTAGTTAAATATGAAGCTTGCATTGTAACCCTGTGCTGCCCTGTAACAGCTGTAAGTCCCCCTGGATGAAGGCGTCTGCCAGATAAATTTAATAATACTAATTCCCAGCTGCTGTTAACCCTTACCTGGCTGTCCCAGCAGGCTGGCGAATCGGAAGTCGCTGCTGACGGAGGGGTAGAGCTCCACCCAGGTGGACATGGAGTGCAGCTGCCCCGTCTCATGCAGCTCATCCAGGAAAGCCTGAGAGAAACGGGGGCCAGCTTTCAGCTTTTACAGCATTGTCTACCATCCAGAACCAGGGATGGAAATAAGACTCCTATTGCACAGCAGTTTCACCCATTCCAGGTTTTACTACCAGCTTGATTAGCCCCCAGTGTACAGGTATTGAATGCAACAGGGAGTCTTATTCCCATCCCTGCGTAGCTATTGAAAACAGCAGTTCTCAATTACAATGGTGAGCTCGTGTTTCCTGCTCTGACCTGGAAGTACTCTCGGTTCTTGCGTTGCTGTCTCCGTTCTCGGAGCCGGGTCTTCTCCCTGTCCTCCTCCTCCTCCTTCTCCAGCGTGCGGACGTGCTCCTCGAAGCAGATCAGAGCATCCTCCTTGTCCATGTCTGAGGACACAGGCAGGGAGGCAGTCTCTTAGAAACGTTCCCCGCACTAACAGCACAGCAAAGTGTAATAAAGCACAGTGAAAGTATGGTAAAGCATTGTAAAGCACAGAGGGGTCTGGTAAAGCATAGGGAAGCATTGTAAAGCACAGAGAGGCCTGGTAAAGCATAGGGAAGCATTGTAAAGCACAGAGAGGTCTGGTAAAGCATAGGGAAGCATTGTAAAGCACAGAGAGGTCTAGTAGAGCATAGGGAAGCATTGTAAAGCACAGAGAGGTCTGGTAAAGCATAGGGAAGCATTGTAAAGCACAGAGAGGTCTGGTAAAGCATAGGGAAGCATTGTAAAGCACAGAGAGGTCTGGAATTTGAAGACTTTATCAATACCTTTTTTTTTGCTTTTATAAACTTCAAATCAAGTCCCCTCTTTTCCCTTCTTTTTTCTAGGCTGAAGTCATTATTTTAATCTTTCCTCTTTGTTCCTATCTCAGAGTCCTGGGATCAGCCTAGCTGCCCTTCTCTGCACCTTCTCGAGTGCAACAATGTCTTTTTTGTAGTGAGGCGACCAAACCTGCACATACTCTGCATGTCCTGGTCCCCTGCGAAGGTGGGGTTGTCCATGAGGTTCTGCTGTGCCTCTGACCAGGTGGTCTGGTAGCTCACGCTGGTCATGCTGTCCAGAATGCTCTTCAGCTCCTGGATGTTCCTCTTGCGGACGTGCTTGGCCTCTTCCTAGAAGAATAAAACAGGAAAGGCTTCATCAGCTACAGCGGCACCTCGACTTAATATAAAGCTACAAATCATCAATCAGTAACCGTCGTTTTTCCTGTGACGTTCTCGGAAGAGAAACAAAGTGACCAAAGTTTTTATTTTTGATGCTCCAGTTCAGTCGTTCTAGTTTCTGGCAGGAGAGGACGTTACCTTCTCTTTCCTGGCCAGGAAGAAGAGCACATCGTCGTAGATCTCCTTGCGCTCTCGCTCCGGGACCACCGCCCACACCTCCAGCTCCCCAAACATCTGCTCTGCTTTCCTGGGGCAAAATGAAACAACAAGGACAGCTTCTCAAATCGAGCAGGAATCAGAGCTGTGGCTCGTTCGTGCGTGAGAGGACTTGAGACTCATGTGTGATTTTACCAACTCCAATTTCAGAATCCCACTCCCTCTCTCTCTCTCTCTCTCTCTCTCTGTCTCTCTGTCTCACCTGTAGCGCGTGGTGGAGGTCATGCGTCCGTGTTGCTCCAGGTTCTCTCTCTCTCTCTCTCTCTCTCTCTCTCTCTCTCTCTCTCTCTCACCTGTAGCGCGTGGTGGAGGTCATGCGTTCGTGTTGCTCCAGGTATCTCTGCAGCCTCTCCTTGGCCTCCTTGGCTCTGAGCCGCGCCTCCTCCTTCTCCTCCTTCTCCCGCTGGGCCTTGTACGCGTTGAAGGCCTGCTTCTTCTCACTCAGCTTCGGGAGGGCGCTGTGCGGGAAGCAGGAACATGGACCATCACCCTGACTGTCTCCTCCCCACGCAGCACACAGAGCCACCCCCAACACGCTTTCAACCTGTACCTGTATCTGGGGTTGTTGATGATCATCTTCATGGCCTGTTCCCAGGATGCGTTGGAGGGTACCCCCTGTGAGAGAGACAGGAGACAGACAGAGAGAGAGAGAGAGAGAGAGAGAGTGATGTAGAGAGGGAGAGGGGGGGGGCAGACACTGAGTAATCTCAGCCTCCGTCCCACACCTTATCCTTCAGCAGCTCTTTGAAAGCCTGCTTGGCTTCCTCCTTGGTTCTCCAGGTGTAGGTCCTCTTCTCCAGCTCCCTCTTCTCCTCCTCCTCTTCCTCCCTCCTCGGCTCGCTGCGTCCCGGCAACAACCAACAGAAACAAAAAAACGTTCTTACTGCCCAAAGCATATAACTTAAACACTCGATCACGCAGACACTGACACACGCACACACTCACAGGAGTATACACGCATGCACAATCTCTCTCCGTCTCTCTTTTCTATCGCTACCCCAGCGCTGAGCAGCCTTGACTTAGTCTGGGAACAGTCTGAAGTTCTGTGGTTTCAGATCCCGTGCTGATGGAGTGTTTAAACCCGAGGATGATGATGATGATGTCTGCCTGGGTACCTGGCTGCCTGTTCCTCAGGCTGCCACGCTGTCTCCCCCTCCTCCAGCGCAGCGTTCCCCCCCTCTCCACCCGGCAGCGAGGACGGGGGCTCCTGCTGCTCCTCCTCCCAGGGGGCGGGCTCGGGTTCCAGCGAATGGACGGACACCACAGCACCCCCGGAGGCCACAACTGGGACTGCAGCCGAGAGCTCCGGGGACTTCCTGGAGGAGAGAGAGAGAGGGTTCAGACGAGTTTAACAGCACACGCCTGATACCTAAACACACTGCGGTTAATCAGACTCATAGTAAAACCCGTCCCAGAAGTTAAACACATGGGCCACACCGAGCAGCCCTGAAAGGGTTAAAAGACGGGAAAAAAACTCACCCAGCTGCTTCCTCCTGCTTGATCATTCCTGCGGGGAGAGAGAGAGAGAGAGAGAGAGAGAGCGAGGGGAGTTACTTTCTGATTCACCGACACTAAAGGGGACAGAACAGAAGCTGCACTGCTGGTGCAATCCTGTCACTGTTCAGACTCCTGCTGTCAGAGCTGTGCAGTATTCCCAGCACCAGCATGTTTCATACCTTCCAGCTCCTCCAGGTCCTTGGGCTTGGTCCAGCGAGACTCCTTGCTCTGCGAGTTGTAGTAGTAGGGTTTCCCCGTGTCCGATCGGTACTCTTTCCAGGGGCACTGAGACAGCAGGAGCTGCAGAAGAGACACGCGATCGCAAATCGCAACGCTTCCATTCGGGGGTGGATCAGCTTACACCATGTAAACCGCAGCCTGATTTTACACAGTGTTTTACAGCACTGAGGAATCAACCTGGGCTGCATCACCCAGCGATCTGTGGTTATCCTGAGATTACAAATAAGCCAGGGATGGAAATGAGACAGTGTACAGGTAACAAGTGCTGGGGTGTCTTATTAAACTCATAGTGAAACCAGGACTGGATCAAACCGCTATGCAATGGGAGTCCATCCCTATAAGAGGCTGATACAATCCAAGGGGACTCCTTGATGCTGTAAAAGCTCTCTAATAAAATCTAGAGTTATCCCAGCCAGGAACACAGAGAGGCAAGGAGAGGAGAATCATGAATGGAACCCGCCCCCAATTTATTTATTTTTTTACCTCCACTTTAGACTTGAGCTCGTCTGGTTTCTCCCAGGTTGACTGCTTCGATTCCGAGTTGTAAAAATACGTTCTCCCATCGGGGGCCTTGTGCTCCGTCCAGAGAGACTTCTGCAGACACAGAGTTACAATGAAAGCAGAGAGGGAGGCACGCACTGGTAAACACTGCAGTGGTGTGACTGTCTCTGACCCGGCAGAGCCACGCTCCGTGGAGGACTGAGAGACGAGCTCCGGAAGCTCTTGGACGTACCTTCCTGGATTGCTCCTGCACTGGAGAGCTGCCCGCGGGCGCTGGCTGCTGGGGGGCGCTACCCGCAGGCTCGGGGGTCTGACAAAACAGCAACAAGAGAAAATTACCAGTGGGTTATCTGGGGTGGGCAGAAATGTCAGTTGTAAAAAATATTAAGCTTTGATTGGATTGCTTCGAAACATCGTGATTGAAAATACATCGGAGCGCATATACTGTATATAAAGCAAATGGAAGGGGGAGAGAAAGGCTAGTGAATCAACTCAATGTATCTCACCAGAGCTCCATGACACAATGTAACTCACCAGAGCTCCATGACACAATGTAACTCCCCAGAGCTCCATGACACAATGTAACTCCCCAGAGCTCCATGACACAATGTAACTCACCAGAGCTCCGTGACACAATGCAACTCACCAGAGCTCCATGACACAATGCAACTCACCAGAGCTCCGTGACACAATGTAACTCACCAGAGCTCCATGACACAATGTAACTCACCAGAGCTCCATGACACAATGTAACTCACCAGAGCTCCGTGACACAATGTAACTCACCAGAGCTCCATGACACAATGCAACTCACCAGAGCTCCGTGACACAATGTAACTCACCAGAGCTCCGTGACACAATGTAACTCACCAGAGCTCCATGACACAATGTAACTCACCAGAGCTCCATGACACAATGTAACTCACCAGAGCTCCATGACACAATGTAACTCACCAGAGCTCCATGACACAATGTAACTCACCAGAGCTCCGTGACACAATGTAACTCCCCAGAGCTCCGTGACACAATGTAACTCACCAGAGCTCCATGACACAATGTAACTCACCAGAGCTCCGTGACACAATGTAACTCACCAGAGCTCCATGACACAATGTAACTCACCAGAGTTGCTGGAGAAAAGAGGAACAAAAAACAGGAGAGAGTAGATATCAGAAAATATTTTAGAATTAACTTTCATTCATCAAAAAGCTGCAAAGGTGACACTATATATAGACCAGCCAGGCTACCTGAATCTTACCCTAACCCTTACCTTAATCTAACCATAACCTTACTCTTACCATAACCCTAACCCTCAGCCTGAACAATTTTCAAAGAGATAAACGCAATATTAGAGGCAGAACTGTCCATGGCTGTTTTATCGTATGAAAAGTTTATGAAAGTGAATGTAAATATTATCTTGAGGTACGATTCCCTGCTTGACTAGGAGGGCAGATTCCTTTAGCCAAGGCAGGAGAATGCTGGGTTTGAGCGTTCCTCACGCAGAGATTTTTAAAATGTCAAAGTCATCATTTTATTTTATTTTTTTTACAGTAATGTCTATTGCTTATCAGCTGATCCCCAATCTAACCAGCCAGTAAACAGAAGCTGTTTAGGAAAAAACAAAGATCTCTGAGTAAAGCCCCTGAAGCCTCACCTGTCACAGAGTCTGATCCTGATGCAGACGCCTGCAGTGGAGAGAAGTATAAAAAGAGAAACAGTGTTTAAATCATCAGCTCTTCTGAATGCAATTCATAAATGTATCAAGTTCTGCATGAGCATACCGCTAAACTATTTAAAATAAAATACATGGCAGGTTTCACAAACTTAGGTAAGGCAGTCCAAGATTAGGGCTAACCAGGGTCTGTGAAACCAGCCTGAAAGTGTAACTGAAAAGCTCGAGGAGTCCTGTGTTGTCACTGTGGCAGACAAACTAATACTGTGGAACCACCATTTGAAAAATCAAGTGCTGATCGTCATGAATCTGTTCAGTAACAATAGCAATGCAGGGGTAGAAACAAGACTCCCATTGCACAGCAGCATGATCCATTCCTGGTTTTATTATAAGTCTAATCAGACACACCTGAGCTTGTTATCTACATAATTGGAGCTAGTCATGCACATGTTAAAAGCTGGAATGGGTGAAACTGCTATGCAATAGGAGTCCTATTTCCATCCCTGCAATGTTCTTTTTACAAGACCTATCAGTGGAGTATGTCAGGAGTGGGGTACTTACCGGTGTGGGGGTGGCGACGGGCCCAGGTGGCATAGCTGGCATGATCATACCTGGGATCATTGGGGGCATCATGCCCGCCATCTAACAAGAGAGACACAGAGGATCAGATGTGAAGTGAAAGATCTGAACGGTGTCTGTGAATGTGGTTCTGTGCAGGGGGTTCAAGGCCTCCTTTTTCCTCACCTGTCCCATGGGAGGGGGTCCGCTCATCGGGGGCATCATGCCAGGGGGCATCATGCCAAGGGGCATTGGGGGCATGGCCGGGGGGCACTGACCCATTGGAGGGATCCCTATCGAAGGGAAAGGAGGCGGCATTCCTGGGGGAGGCATCTGAAAGGGGAACGGCAAACTTTTTAAATTGAAACTTTAAAATGGTTCTAAAACACTCAAGTAATAATGATCTATAGTCGGCACTTGAACCCTTTGTTGGGGGGGGGGGGGCAACCCTACTTACGAAAGGGGGGGGCATCATTGGAGGGGCGCTGGGGAATGGCGAGGGCTGTCCTGGTGGTCCGCTTCCAGACTCCGTCCCAGACTGCAACAAATAAATAGAGAAGAGAGACAGAGACAGAGAAAGGTGAACTCCATCGCAGACACACACCTGAGCACAGTGTCCCATTCGCATTTACAGAACGATACGTTTAGCCTACATAAAACGTACTCAATATATCCCACGCTAAATATAGCACTGAATGAATGAATAGCTGCCGTTAAGGTCTGGTCTACAGCAGTGGGGTTTGTAATGGGTTTCTCTTCCTGTGATTTATGGCTCTGCTTCTAACAGGTTTTTTCTTTGGGGAAATTGGAATGACAGAATGCGGTTGCGTTTCAACGTCTATTGATCAATTCTAGCATCTTCAGTGGGAGCGGATGGATAAATACAGTATCTAGTAAGTGTGTTGAGGTGCTGTGTGAAGTGTAACAGTGCTGCAATTTGCTAGTGTTGGGAAACAGCCTCAGTACCCCTCTGCCCTTCGGAGAGGTATTTATTATAATATAGCACCGACCCGACATGTGGACCCAAGAACTACCCCCATTGCAAGGTTCTTCTGCATCAAATGGTTCAATTCACCCACTGGAAACAATGTTTATTTTTTATTTGAATGGAACTTTTGATTGTGGAGCGCTTTGAGGTGGCTTGCTAGGAAAGGCGCTATATAAAAATAATGGGACTGATTGAACCTGAACAACATAACGCTTCCAGAGAAGGTCCAAAGAAATTCTAAAGTTCTACACAGAACGCTCAGGAATGTTCCTAAAAGGGGTAACTTACTGTGCAAACACAGCACTGGATTTTTAACTGTGTCACTCACAAAAACACAATTTTCTTAACAATTATTTTTTAATTTAGGATATATAAAGTTAAGAAATATCAAATAGAAATATCTATATATTTATCATATGTGCTGGTGTTGCTCCTATCCAGTGCTCTGGTCGGTGACTGGACCCTCCCCCTACACCAGTAAATAGTATATTGTCTCAGTCTATTCATCCTTGCGTGTTCCAGTGTGGATTTTGGAATGCATGACTTCTCAGTCTATTCATCCTTGCGTGTTCCATTGTGGATTTTGGAATGCATGACTTCTCAGTCTATTCATCCTTGCGTGTTCCATTGTGGATTTTGGAATGCATTGATAAATGATGACGTTTTGTACATACCCCAGGCAGCAATGCAGAATGGTCTATGTTAGCTGTGTGCGGTATATTATTAATTATGAGCATGCATTTCTATGGATGTTGTCTGTATGTGATCTATTTGCAAGCATGTCTGTGAAAACTGGCACGACACTGGAAGAAGCATACAGAAAACTAGCAAACCATTATTACATGCCATTAAAAAAAAACACACAAAGCTAAAATACAACGAGCAGTAGAAAATTAAAAGCAGCGAGATGTTTTCATCGTTACCATTCTGTGAAGTTTGCAGAATCTCTCAGCCGGTGCAGGTACAGCCTACTCTGCAGTAACGCGCAACTGCATTGGTTCAGACACAAAGCCGCTGAAAAGACCAGACAGAAATTTCCAGGAGGGGGAGAGAGTCCAGCTCTTTCATTACCGAATGTTATTAAAGCGATAGCAGACTGCAATGAACGCGGGTTCCAGCGCTGTATACTGTGCATAACATTTCGTTTTTATTTTCATTTTTAGAAATTGTAAATTGTACAAAACTTAAAACAAACAAACAAAAAACATACATGCATTTATTCTACTTTGTGTACATTCATCTATATTTAGTTATATCAAATGTACATTTGTATTTGTAGTTATTGTTTTTGCTCAGGGGCTAATAGCTCATTATATACATAATAATTGTAGTGAAATTAAAAAACAAAAAAGAAAACGTCATTGTGCTAATTAACATACGGGATGTCATTTTCGACTATTGCAGTGTCTACCGTTTTTACCTAAAGGTGGCGCTATTTCCCGAGGTTAACAACCCAACCAAAAAATAAATAAACAAATCCTATAGCACTGGCCCTGCCGTCGCGCGGTGGATAATGTGTTTCTGGATCCTGTATCAATATAGAATGTGCTCTTGGGATGTCAAACCATTTCATTCGCGGTCAGCTGAATTTCATTTTGATTGACTTTGTGTTTTAACCGTGCGTTGTTCTCCTGTGCACACGAAGCTGCACTTTCTTTAGTTTTTTTGTTTTACAGTGAACTTTATAACTGCAATGTGACCTTACTTCTGTGTCCGCATCAGAAAACACGGGCGCTCTGTCTGCTGGAATCCTAACACGCATTTCCAGTGTTGGTTACAAAACGCATCTTGTGGGTTTTTAATGCATTTATTTCTATTACATCGATGAAATATATACAATTTATAGCACTGTCTGGTTACATTAATTAGTTATAATAAAGTCTTTATTTTCCAGGATCGGTCGTTTTTATCCGATTGGGTCAATACTGTGCATGCCTAACCAGACGCGTTAATTGTATTATGAGTGTGAACATGGAGTGTCCACCGCCTATCAGCCGTGTCAGGTCGCATTGAGCCCGGCTAGCAGCGTCCCGGTGGAGCTGTCCTTCTTCATTGTGCTTCAGATCCCACGCTTCTCCCGCGGGGCTTATCTCCGCTCACTCGGCAAAGCGAGCGTGGCAGCCGTGAAAGGCCAAGCTTCCTCGGGATCTCAAGAGGAAGTTAAGCGCACAGGCGCTAAACACTTGCACGCTCCCCGAACTCATTTCTAATCGTGTTTAACTTCTGATTGCATTCTGTGACACATGCAGATGCGGGGGTTCTAAAGTAACAGCTCGGCGTTTAGCAAATTTGATGAAGTGGTCTTTCTGTTAGATTGTGAAAGAAACTTTAAAATCGGATAATAACGATTCCCTTCATAACTTGATCTATTTTTTTTCTGAATATAACACACACACACACGCACACACACATACACATACATATGCACGCACGCACACACACACACATACACGCACGCAGGCACGCACGCACGCACGCAGGCACGCACACACACACACGCACACATCATTTTATATTTTCTTATTAGAAATGCAATTGGAATCACTTCTCTGTAGATAAATTTGAATCCCTGTACAGACTTTGTCAAACCCAGTTGACACCGTTATTACCTTATCAAAAAAAAATCAGGTAAGATTCTGCATTATTGCACAGCAATGAGGACAGTTGGGTTGTATTGTGACGTCACCAGAGGCTTTCTTCAGAACCACGGACAGTGGCGTCGTCTTTATAATGTAAAAATAAACTAGTATTTCCGTGCCAAAGAACTGGGGCTCTTAAGAGATCCAGAAGCAATGTAAACACGACAGCTCTATTATTGAATAGACACGTTATGTGTGTGTATTTAACAGTTTAGAAAGATGAACGCCACATCATTTCAGCTGTACTTTCTATCAGATGCTTCCTATTATACGTTGCGCTCTTTGTGATCCAATAGCCTTGGATGGTTTTTTAAAAAAAGAGGCGTAATCTGGCGGCGGCTAGCACGTGTTAGAATATATAATCTTATTGTCGCGCTACTTCTTCGGGGCTTAGTTAGAGCTACGTGCCCCTTGGAGGCCGCTAGGAGACTAATTAATCACACGTTTAACAGCTGTGTGGTCTAGTGGTTAAAGAAAAGGACTTGTAACCAGGAGGTCCCCGGTTCAAATCCCACCCCAGCCACTGACTCATTGTGTGACCCTGAGCAAGTCACTTCACCTCCTTGTGCTCAGTCTTTTGGGTGAGATGTAGCTGTAAGTGACTCTGCAGCTGATGCATAGTTCACACACCCTAGTCTCTGTAAGTCGCCTTGGATAAAGGCGTCTGCTAAATAAACAAATAATAATAATGATAATAAAGTGTGATGTCAAAGAATAACGATCATAAGCACAGGTGCAGCACATGGCAGATAGCGGACGATGTCATTGCTGGTCACATAGCATTTCTGTTCCCGGGCTTGATGTTTGAGCGCCGCAGGGTGAATCGGATCAGAAGGATAGAGAGACACACATCGTGTTCTGCGCGACGCCAGTGGTTACATGCAAACGGGCAGCTTCTATTTTTAAACACGGGTAACCTTGGTTTGATTGGAGCGTTGCAAGCGCATTAATGCTGTCAGCATGGGGTTGACTTTCTGGGAAACTTGTGTGCTCTGCGAGTTTCGCGTGGTGTTTGTTCACTTCCGCCACGCTTTTCCTATGGTTACACTCATGCGTTTGCCAGAGTTCATCCTGGTTTACCATGTTTTTTTTTAAATCATGCTTTGCCATACCTCCCTGTGCTTTACAAGGCTCACCTGCACTTCATCACATTTTAACTTTATTACACTTTACTGTGCTTTTACTGCAGCAAATGCTTAGTATACATGTACAATGTGCCAGCAGTGTTTTAGTACAGCCCTGGTCCTCAAATAAAACAAGCAGCAAGGTGTTTTCAACCAGAAATGAAAGGTCTCTTTTAAGCGCGCGTTATTTTCCAAGACAGCACAGAGACACTGAACAGTGTGGAGGTTCAGTGCTCGTTCTAGCGCTCACCAGCAGACTGCAATACAAATTAATACAAAGAGGAGAAAAATAAGGGACGTGGTTTTGAAGAGAAGCTAGACATCCGGGGGGGTGAAAACCATCGGCTTTAGTTTACCATCTCGTTTTTCAAAAGAAGGGTGTTGTGCGCCTTGGTTGTTTACCGGCGTGTTTCTTAATTAGCTACTGCAATTAGCAGGCAACACTCAGCCGGGAATCTGCTTTTCTCTAGTTTGTAAAACAAAGCGGGATCTGGATGCAGGTGTGAGCCGAGAGAGCATTCGCCCAATTACTGCTGCAGTTCATCAGCGCAGATGGGAGAAATTACGCAGGTACAGTACTAAGGGATTCTGAACAGCATTCACTGCGGTTCTTAATTAACTTGGGTACCCAAGGGGTTGTCTCTTTTATTAAAGTACTGAGCCGGTCATGGCTTGTATATTTTTTCTTACAATTAAAAACAAAGAATCACCACCTGCCAGAAGTACATAAGAAAAAGCAACGCATTCAAATGGCAAGAGAACTAAAATGTAACCCCAGCACAGTCAAATACATATTGTACTGGGCAATGGCAAGGATCGTCCTTCTGTTCATTTTCAGAGGGGTGTGTGAAGTCATAGCCGTGACGACATCTCAGGGCATCTCCACGGTTCTTTAAATTCAAATGACCTCACAGCCATTGTATAAATCGCAATGACCCTTCACGTGGCTTTGCCTCGTGACTCACAGCCCTCCCCTGGGCGTGGCGATATCCCACAACGACACACACCCTGTCGTGCTGTATTGCGTAATCGTTCAGAACGTGAACACGTTTTTATAGAGTTAACAAGTAAAAAAAAATACCATTGACATCCGGGACAATAGAACTACGACCCGATTTTAAAGAATACTCGTGCACTAATCCTGGGCTGTCTGGTTTGGGGTAAGGACTCGGAGCCTCATGACACTCCACTGGTTCGCACAGAATGGTTTTTAACTCTCCTGGACGGACCGTCAGTATAAAAAACCACAGATTTTCTTTTTCTTCTTCAGTGAATTTTAAACGCGTTCTCTTTTCTTTCACACTTAATGAGTTGAGCTCAGTTTTCAGGGGAGGAGGCAAAGGCTATTTTTACAGATCCAAGGCGGTAATTACACTGCTGCGAATTACCATCCCTGCAGACAGACCGGCTGTCAAAGCGCGGCGGCACTGAGGAGCCCAGGAGCTCAGAAACAAGGGCTTCTCTATCACACAGCTTCTTTACTGTCACGCGTAACTACAAACACGACACAGTGCCAAAACAAACTTCAATGAATTAAATGACAAGCCTTTCGAGTAGAAGCCTCTTTAAAAAATGCCTGGTTGAATTTATTTATTTTGGTATTTTTTTATTTTTTACTTGTCTTTTTAGTTTCGCTGTGAAGTCTGCTTAAAAGAATCACTGGTGATCACTGATTAACTGTATGTCGAAATCCAAAAATTGAAAATTCACTCAATAGAATAAAATTAAAAATTAAAATAAAAAAAGCCTACTACTTTACTGAATCCTGAGTAAAGCATGACAAGGCACGGTCTTTGATTTTCCCATTCCAGAAACTCACAAGAGGCTATGACCTATCTCATATATATATAATTAGTTTCCCCTGTTGCTTTTACCGCAGCAGTGCTCTGAGCAGCTGCCGAGTACAAACAGGTTAGCCGAACCCCTGGGAGAGAGAGAGCGCTTGGGTGGAGAGCTCATTAAAACTAACACCCCGCTGAAGTATTTTATATTTCAGCTGCCACAGTCAGCGCTGTGCCTGGCGATGTCCCTGGAGAGCTGCCGTTTCTGCTTCCCCGCTCCACCAGCCCTGGGCAATCTGCACACGCAGGCAGGGTGTCTAAACTACCGCTAGTTAACCCATTATTAAACTGCATTATTGGAATTCCCATTGGTTTAAAATCAGTTCCCATGCCCTACATAAGCTCCCCGCACCTCGCAATCAGGAGCGTTGCCAATGCAGCGCTCCCGGCGTGACCCCTAACCGCAAACTTGTAATTTCTGAATGCATGTTCTTCGCTTGGAAGAAGCTGCAGCGCAATGACAGCAGCGCTCCCAGCTCAGAACACATGCACATCCAAGTCCCATTTCCCTTAAAACCTCTGCAGGCGCAGAGACTGCTCAAAACACATAGAGACAATGGAATCATACGTTTCTAACCACAATCACTCCAAACACGAACCCTTACGCAGCGACCGCCTGTCTGCCACGGTGAGCTTCTACATCAATTGCTCTTTTAGATTCCAATCACAGGCAAACCATCCTCTCTGTGGTAAATGCAATCAGCCCACAGCGGAAAAATCAGGCCCCTAGCCTTCGACAGACCCCTCAGGTTGCATTTGCATTCAATCAATGGACTAAACGGCAGATTTCTTACATTAAGTCTGAGTTTATGAGGAGCCCCCTGTGTGGCTGAATTGGTTTTCCATCTCTGTACAGCTCACGTGGCTGCTCAGCTCTCAGACTGGCGTGGCTGCTGACCAGGACGGGACTGCGGGCCTTGATTTAAAAGTTTGAGCGTTTGTAAAGAACAAGGGTCCGGGGAGATGGGGAAGCAGGCTGATTCCCACGATCTCTCGTTAAGTTTCCATAAACAGGTCGAAGATCCAGTGCCGAGGGTGTCATCGCGTGTGCATTTACTCCTGCATAATGAAGTCCTTCGGGCTTTCTGATGCAATAACAACAGGTTCAGAGCAGCTTTTCCGGTCATGTCACGGGTATGGATTATGGAGCAGCCAGTTTTCCGGGTCTAGCATAATTTGCCTGATTCAGTGCAGATTGAGAGAGCGGATTACAGTGGGGCTTTAATAACGGAGAAGAGTGAGGGACCAGGGGAGAAGAGGGGAGGGGCCAGGGGAGAAGAGGGGAGGGGCCAGGGGAGAAGAGGAGAGGGAGGGGAGGGGCAGGGGAGAAGAGTGAGGGACCAGGGGAGAAGAGGGGAGGGGCCAGGGGAGAAGAATAATCTGTTGTATTTCACATAAGTTACATAAGCACTCTATTATTATAAAATCAAGCTCAGGGTTTCAATTAGGAGAGGTGAAGGTACATGAGCACCAACCTGCTGTATTTAGAGGTTCACTCGTTAGGTGAAAAATATAGATTACATTTTCTTTTATTCCGATTTGATAAATAACGTGTAGAACGGTTTGCCTAATAAAGTGGAACATGGTAAAACCAGGAATAGCTCACCGCTATATTTCATGTAACCATGGGTTTATCTGAAGACATCACAAGACAATGAAGCTGAATCCAACAGCTAGACTTCCTCGAGACGTCTTTACGATTTCTAATCGGCTCCCTCGTCCAATGAGCAGAGCGTGCGGTCTTGCGTCACTGGCACGCACGCGGCTTTGGGAAGGAATAAGAGGACAGAGATAATCAATCAATCAATGAAGCAGCAGGGGCGCCGCGATTCATCTCAAAGTACAAACCGTCACGTGTACTCTGTCTTTTAAACACCCCTGTGTAATTGATAGTGACACAGGCGTGGGTTTGGAAGCACAAAACGCTGTTCTGCAGAACCACGAGAAAAGATGACCCTGAGAGTCAAAGACGGCAAGCAATTATATTGTAACAGGACTGCGGGACGCTGGATTCAGCTTTGAGACGAGATGACAGCGCGGATTTCTGCATCAATATCTGCATCAATATCTACCAGTCAAACAGGTTTCTTCAGTTTAATGATTGAGCGATTGATTCAAACCATTGCTTAAAAACAAAACAAACAAACAAAAAAACTATTCAAACGGTTTCAATGTTTTATTGGTGTTCTGCTTCCAATACATTTGTACATGCGCTTAACTTTTTTTTCTTTTTTTTTTTTACAAAACAAGTACAAATGATCAGCCAACTTGTTCAAACCGTGCAGCAACAAATGGACAAATAAACTACAATAGTACATTACATACACATTATATAACTTATATAGCAGGGGTTCACATCACTGGTACGCAGGTACGCATGCGCACCAATAAAGAACAAGGCGGACTTCGATATTGCTCTTTTAACAGGAAAGCATTTTAAATAAAGGCAGGGAGGGTGCTCGCGGTCGGGAGGTGAGCTGTACCTGCGTGACGTATAGATTATTACAGGGGGGGCTCTGGGCTCTGTCAACGATCTCCGTAAAGCTCGTCATTAAATGAATTCTAATTGCAATTGGACTCCAATTGTCTGTAATGCATCGATCCTTTAATTCTTCACGTGGTTAAAAGCATACAGTATCCGGAGAACTGTCCCTCACACGCAATCCTAAGAGAGCGATTTGTTATGCAGTCTCCAAAAGAGACCAGGGGTTGTAATTTTAAGGTTCGGTCCAGGGCAGGTTTTGGGGCTCGTAGTCTGAACAGCCCCCTTCCTCAACCCCTAGGAGAAGTGGTGCTCCCTCCAGTCCAGGGTAGGCTTGCGGCATTGTGACTGCTCTCTCACCCCTTAAGAGAAAGCATAGTCATTCTGCATAGGGCAATAACTAAGCGTTCAAAACGTTTTCTTCTGGAACACAAAATGCATGCCCGTTTTATCATGCGTTCCCCATAAACGCTGGTATTGATGCATTATTGAAAAACTAACAAAAGACCAAAAAAAAAAAAAAAAAACGGGATTACAGTACCACCATCAATTTTGACAAGAAATAAAAAAAAAAGTAATTTCTTAATAATTGCCGATAAGAACCGCCTCCACTTCTTTGGACGGTCTCCTGTCGTTCACCAGGAGGGCGATCATGCTCTCCGATTTGATCATGAGGTTGCATCCGAGGAAGAAGACACCGAAGACCACGGTGAGCGACAGGACGCACAGAACCGCGATCTGGACCACCCGGGTGATGTACAGGCTCCGCTCATCCTGGATCGACATCCCGAACCCGTCGTCGGTGCTCACAGAGCCGGTGAAATTGCAGCACCGGAGAACCGACTCCACTACGTCCGCTCCGACTGCGGGGTTAAAAGCCCCTTCTGTCCTGTTCACAATGGTCGTTGAGTTCATGCTGTGGTTGATTTAGTGAAAAATGTATGTGTTTCCAATGTGTATTACTGCATTTACTATCCCCCGACTTCCAGTTTTGATGTATATATGTTTTAAACAGCAGCGATTGTTCTTGATTAGAGTTGAGAGCCCAGTCAGAGAGGTTTCGAGATAATGAACAGACTGTCTCTCAAGCTCTTATAAATGTAATGACGGAAAAAGGAAGCTGAGCCGGGTTAATTCAGTCACTCGCGCGTCACTGTCCGCCAAATGGGCTCATCAAGCAAATTCATAGCAACCATGTAAACGGCTACACCACTGCATACAATCCTTCCTGTGGACTAGACAGGACTAACTAGAATGCATGTTCCTGCCGTGCAGTAATCGCTTTCAAAAGACAGGCTGCTGCATGTGATTCCATTCAAGCACAGCGGGTTGAGGTCTTTTGAAGCTGTCGTTCATGCCAGTGGTAAGACACTCTGATGACGGTGTGCGGTTCTGGAGGGCTGATGGCTAATTAACCCTTTAGTACCCAAATGCACTCAGAACAAGTTCTGTCTTCTTAAGACCCGGCGTTCCGCCAGCACCCCCTCAACTGAATCAACACACTGTGTTCAAGTAACCCAGAGTCCTGCATGACACGTGTCATTCAACCAATGCCTTCCAGAGAAAGTGAGTTAATATCTCTTCCATTACTCGCATGAATTACCCGATACTGGTAATAATGCACCCTACCCTGCCTCAGCTCAACTCTCCTTCATGTGACGCTATTCAGAGCCAGACTCTCTTGCTACACAACTTGCACGGCTTTATATTAGTTTTGGTCGCAACCATTACAAAAAACAAAAAACAAAAATAGGGATTTAACATAAATACAATGACCAGAAGACTTATTCTATTGTTTTAGTCTACTGTATTAGTTTAATAAGACACTAACATTTAGGAATTGGTATATAAGTATTATCTTTATTATACGACCCTACAGCCCAAAATGTATTTGCTTTCTTAACGCAATTATACTAACCAATAGACCACCCCTCTACTCATAATTGGTACGAGCTGCACAGGAGCATTCTGTTGCACGCTCTATATGTACATCGATCGCGTGTGGAGTTTATTTGTGTATCGTTACCTATGATGAACACTGTTTAAAACAGCAAAGCATCGCTGTAAAACAGTGTAAGCAATGCACTGCAGCAATCTTAGTAAAGCACACAGATAGGAGTTCTTTAAGCCATGGTAAACTGCGCGTTTTAGTTCATTCGACATTCTTGCTTCTAGAGAACATTAACGCTTTTTAAAGAACCCACATCTCTTTTACGTTCTATAAATCATTCTTGTACATTGTACCCGTATTGTTATTATCGTTCTATACAGAACGCCCGCAAAAAGAGAATAAAGCCACGGTGTGTATAATATAATAGACAGTTGCACGAAAGGTCCACTAGATGGCAGTATATCACTCCCAGTTTTTGCAACGGGTCGGGGGGATAGGGAAGCTTACTGTATTCTCAAATTGTATTATTTATACAGGAGCTTATAACTGAGCTAACAAAACAGCGGTTACCTGCAGTGTTACTTACCCTGCAAATGACTGCCCGGGGTCTATGCCTTTATACTGTACACATGGGTTAAAATGAAGAAATAATGACTCGTGGTGTAGAAACGTCATGCATTGTGTCAGCAGCGCGTAAGGCAATTAATTACGAATTGCAGATATCATTTTAATTGACCCGGGTCGGGGGTGTATCGTATTTCTGCTCATTTTCCTATCTAACTGCCCAAGGTCTTATATACAGCTCCGGTCAAACGTTTTGCATCACCCTATAGAATGAACTGATTTTGCTTCATAAAGTCGAATGAAACTGGCTGAATAATGCTATGTTAACATACCGAATTACAAACCGCTTTGTAGTTTTTCATATACTTTTGCGATATCATTTTGTAGTTTCTTTGATTACATGATGTTAAATAAAAGATCTAAATTATGTTCGCATCTTTTTTTAAAAAAAATTGTCTCAATCTTAAAATTCTAGACGATGCAAAACTTAGTACTGTACTGTACTGTACTGTGCCAAATGGCTCCGTTTCTTTGCTTCAGATTGGCTAATGATATAATTCCTCAATGTTCAGAAGATTAAGTCTTGTGCATTTGCAGCCGATCTGATTAGAATCAATCGATTTAATGAGACGCTAAATCATCCCATAGGAATGGGCCAGTAGGTACCTACTAGCCTCCTAACCCCAAAATCTATCCTCTACCCCTAAACCTAAACTCTACCACTGACGTAATCTCTACCCCTAAACCTAACAGTGTTACTATTAAACTAACTGTTACTATTATTTCAACACTGCTTGTTTGGCGCCCTCTAGCGGCTACTACACCCGACATCCATCAAAGCGCTTGATTCAGACCTACTCTGGGGTGATTTTCCTTGCTAACGTTGCATTCAATCGACTTGAGGTTGAATATCTATTGCTTAAAGCACAGCACGCAGCGGACTGGCCAGGTGCAGTGCTATTAAACTGCCGTCCCGGCAGGGAGCAGACAGTGTCTTTTTAAGTGTCGTGATGAATTAACTGTCCTGCTATTTTTATAACACAATCTAAAGTTAGGTAATGAGACTGTAACTCGGCTACGGGTTTTAATATTAGCTCTGGGAAGAAACGACCGCTGGACTGGTTCCTGGGACACAGTGTTCAAGATTAACCCTGCGGATGAAGATAAGACTGCATACTCGTTGTGTTGATGAGAGCTCTGTATAGAACGGCATGATTTAGCTGTGCTATCTGCATTGCAGAACAGTATGTAACACTGAATCTCAGACCTCGGTGATCATCGCTGCAGTTTCTGTTTCTGTATTCAGAACAGGGTACATGTGTGTTACTTTTTTAGTGTAGCTGTAATTATAATTGGAATTACTGCAGCATAATTGTACCTGGAACTGAACAAAATAGCGCTGGAATGGGACTTGCAATTTAAGCAAACAGTTGCGCTGTCTTTGTAATTCTAATTGTATGTATCATTCTAATTGACCCCAGGTCTGCTGCATGGCTCTGCCCAGGCGCTTCTTCTCCCCCTTATGTAATTACATACACACAACATCTTACATAAGTGTCCTCTGTCACTCTGCATTGATGTATCGTTACTCTCCAATCAAGCCTTATAAAAGCCGAGTATAAAAGCACATTTAATATAGAGGTTTATTCACCGTAGCGTTGTACCAGACACAATGAAAATACTAAATGCTCAACCATAGTGAAGACACTTGCAAACGTGGAAAATATCTGGGATATTTTCTTTTATTTAAGCACCTAGTAAAATCTGGCGTGGACCAAACTCAGGGATGGGAATCGGACTCCCATTGCACAGCAGTCTGATCCACTCCTGGTTTCACGACGAGTTTAAGACTACACCCCCGCGCTTGTTATCGATACACTGAGGCTAATCAAGCGCGTATTAAAACCTGGGATGGGAGAATCTGCAATGCAACAGGAGTCTTATTTCCATCTTTGAAAATGCTTTGCAAAGGGAGTTCAGATTCCTGTACCAGAATAGACGGTAGTCTGCTGCAATCCACTGATAATAATGAAAGATCAATCGTGATTACACTGGAACAGGATAGCGCAGCCCTGCGATTCTGCTCAGTGTTCGCTCTCCCTTCGCGCAGTTAATGCTTCAACGGCACTGCTTGTTTTGCTGGCTTCCATCCCACCCCTTTAAAAGAAAGGCATTGTGTTTGGCTGCAATGGGAAACTTGCATGGATTCGCACAAGCACAGCAGTTCCAGGCGAGGTCTCCCTCGGGTAATGTATGAGTCAGGGTTTCCTCAGCCTACGCACTCAGGAATGCCTCGCGTTTTCAAACCGTTTGGTGTTTCTGCTTTCTGACCTCACCCCCCCCCCTTTAGCCATTGTGCATTATGGAGACGGGTAAAGCCAATGGAACAGCGCCTCTGTTATGCTGCGCTGCGTTAATGCCTCGAGTTCATTTACCACGCCATCAATGGCCCTCTTGTCCGGCTTTGTCCGACTCTCGATTTCAATTTCAGCTCCTCGGCCAGGCATTCCACTTCATAAAGATGTTGCTCTCAGGCCTTTCATTGTTCAAGTTTCAAGTTCTTTTCTTTGCAAAAACGATCACGTTCCCAATGGACTTGTGTTGTTTCCCCGACTTTATCTTCACTTCAGTGTCCGTTAAACCTGATGCAATGTCAGGGCGAGAAACGTGCACTAGCCCTGCGCCTTAAGAAGGCGACCCTTTTCCTCTCTGATTGTGTCCAACCATCCACCTGTCTGTCTTTCTGTCACACGCTATCAGTCATCTTCACCACAGTTTTCTCATACACTCCCGCAGCCTCCTACGGACGTTTCGGATGGCATTACATTTTGCTATGAACCGATAAACAAACGAAACAAAAACTCAAACTCAAAAGATTTTTAACCCGTACATTTGGTTTGGTTCAGCTTATTCACTTTGTGACCTCAGAGCCAGCACAGGTACATCTCAATAGCGGAGCACTAATACAAAGAGAGACCTAGGCGGACCATACTCAATAAAATAACAATACAACGAATTAATAATATAAATAAATATATTATTATTATTATTATTATTATTATTATTATTATTATTATTATTATTATTATTATTATTATTATTATTATTATTATTATTATTAATTTCTTAGCAGACGCCCTGTGCGATTATGAGGTAAACTGTTCGATTATGAGGTCCCTCTGAATGTGTTGCATTGGTTTATAAAAAAATCTCAGGGTTTGGATCTGATATTGAAGTTGACAGCTTTATTGCTGGAGTCCTTGCAGTCTCGTTACCTGAGAAGGGACACAGTGTACAGCTTGCTAAATGTGCCCTGCGATGCAGCAGACATATGTTGGCACCTTCATTCCACCCTGCAAGCTGCGATGCCAGTGGGGCGCACTTCAGCTATCAGCCTGGCTTAATGGTTAAGTGCTGTGTTCTGGATGCTGGCGGACTTGGTGCTCACAATACTGTTTAGGTTTTTTTTGTTGCTTTTACTGCATGTTGACTCTGGCAGTGATGACTATAATACATATAGTTCCCTCTTCAGACAGACTGGCCAGGAGCCATCCAGAACATTGGAAACTTAGATCGCCCCACTGTAAGTTATGCCTCTTAATGGTAATCGAATAGCATTATATAACTCGTGGAACAGACCTCATAATTGCTAAAGGTCCCTGTCAATTTGGCCTGCCAGTTGCTTGGCTCTTAATCCTCTCTGCATCTTGATATTAAATGCTGATAAACACATTCCGAAGGGAGTGTCGAATTGGATCTGACGCTCCTGCGGGTTAGGGATGCAAAACCGGCAGGGACTGTTTCTCCTGCATCACTGCAAAACTACAAACACTTACAAGGGCGTTCCTTTTTATTTTTAGATGACTGTCGTCACCGATAACATATTTTCAGAGCGATAATGATCAAACAGAACAAATTACCGACAATATCACGCTTATTGTTCCAACCCTATATGACGCCGAATGTTAACACTTTAAGCTGTACAAGGAATCGAGCGCTGGCTGTTCAAACGGTTTCTTCTTGAAACACATTTGAGAGCGACTCGAGCATCGCGAGGAGGAAACTGACAATTCAACCCGTCGGTACATTTTAAACCCTGTTTCGTGGAAACCTTATTGCAAAAATGAGGACGTTAGCACTGTTTTGATTTGTGGGACACACACATATGTCCCTCGTATCTTAAAGGGTTAAAAATGAAAGCTACTCATTTCAGCCACAAGGACAGTCTTCCGCGAAGCTGAGCCTAGCATCAAACTATACCGTGCCCTCTATAATCTCTCATATGTGCCTCAGGGAGCACGATCTCGGGTCGAATGCCAGCGCTACTTTCCATGAGTGAAAGCCGAGGCGGCCGGGCACTCTCGTTTATAATTATAACATTCTCATATTCCGTGGATGTCTGGGGGGTCTAGTTTCCAATCGAGTGTGTCTGCCCGAATCGCAGGGACAAATGTTGAAATCTCATATGACGGCTGTAAATCCACGGCGCGTAACAACGTAGCGAGCACATCTTATTTTCTCAGCTGCACAATCAAGCCGGCGTTGCTTTTACTGACGAGATATAATGTAAGACTTATTTCTGATACGACCCCGCGATCAGTTATTCCACCGGGGGCTGACATTTCAGTGACTTTATCCAATTACTTCCGCATGACTCGCTGGCACCGGACCTTAAGGTCGAGCTGCTCTTTATCATAGAAAACGATGTTAGATTCTGCATTTTCAGAGGTTTGCTGTGTAACCCGGAGCACGTGCTTTATTATTATTATTATTATTATTTGTCCTTTATCCAAGGCGACTTACAGAGACTAGGGTGTGTGAACTATGCATCAGCTGCAGAGTCACTTACAACTACGTCTCACCCGAAAGACGGAGCACAAGGAGGTGAAGTGACTTGCTCAGGGTCACACAATGAGTCAGTGGCTGAGGTGTGATTTGAACCGGGGACCTCCTGGTTACAAGCCCTTTTCTTTAACCACTGGACCACACATGGACCACACGTGCTTGGCTGTGGGGTGTTGCACTGGCTTCTAGGGTTGCTGATCGATGGCTTCACCCCGGCCCCGGTAGAAACCGCCTTCTATGAAAAGACCCCCCCCCACTCCAAGCCCCAGCCAATCCTTTCAGAGCCCCTCGAACTCCATTTAGTGTCGGCGGATTGTCGTTTGTTCTGGATCTCCTTTCACACCGGCCTCCATCACAGCCACGGGGTTGTCTTACAGTCGACTTTGCGTCCTCGTGCTGCTACAATGCAAAACTCATTGCTGCCACCCAGTAGGGGGGTAATAAAACAATTACGGTTGACAATTCAGTCCACAAGAACGATTTATAGCCGCAGTCCGGTGAGTTTCGCGTCTTTCTTTGGAAATTGCTTCCCTGCGATTGGTTTATTAGACGCATGCCCGGGTCACGACACACTATTCGCTTTCTTACTGAAAACCATAAAAGGCAGCGTGAGGGATGTGACTGAATGCAAGTCACGCAAAGAAAGTCCACGAGCAGCTTGTGACACCCCCATCGGAGCACTGCGCTGGTGCTGCAAATCCAGCTCGAGAGGCTCTGAACGCTTCTACTTTGCAAAGCAGCTATTCCTGCACCTCACATCGTCCCCTACCTTTAAAGCGCGGATTGGATTATACAGTACATATCCATTTTAATATATTTACATAGATCTATAATCTAGAGTTATAAACATATCCACGCATCAATTATCCGTGCATGTATGCTTTCATACCATATAGAAAACCCTAATTGGGTTCATTATGTGGTTTTACCTTTTGTATAAATAGTTAATTCATGGTTTCTCCTCCTTTTAACAAAGCCGTTTAGCTTTCGTCTTTTCTCTTGTAGAAGTTGTTCAGTTTTTAGTAAGTTAAATCACATCATGTTTTTCACTTCTGGTTTTTTTTCTCCTCAATATTTAATTAGTCGGTTTTTTGTGCCATTAAAGATGCATAGGATGTCATAGAAAATAAACTGGCAAGGTAGAGAATGGATCAGTTAACCCTGAATGTTTGTCTTGCTTTGTCTGCGCCTGGGCTGCAGTCCTATTCAGCCAGGCCATTGCACTTGGGCTGTGCTTTTGTGTTTTGTTTGAGTAACTGTGATGCGAGGCGGGGTTATGTACAGTACTTCAATACAAAAAGGTGTTGTCAAGGTGAAGCAAACATTGCGATGTCAGCAACGGTCCTGACCTTGGTTTGCCCGTCGTGTTTGTGTCGCGCGGGCGATGTTATTCAAGGACCTGCATTCAGTTCTAAACGTCACCGCCGTTCGGAATTGTGTTTTCATTTAAAACCCCTTCTAGTATACCAGAGATAGAAAGAAGACTCCTGTTGCATCGCAGTTTCACCCGTTCCAGGTTTTACTACGAGCTTGATCAGCCACAGTGTGTGCAGGTAACAAGCTCAGGCGTGTCTTATTAAACTCATATAGCAAAACCAGTAATGGATCAAACTGCTATGCAATGGGAGTACAAACGTTGATTTAAGAGGGTGGTGAAAACAAGGTTACACATCTCTAGTTGAATTCTCATCTCTGGTTAAGAATCTTCTTGCAAGAGTCGATTTAAAGACTTTATTTTCACCACCCACCAGCGCACTGCAGATTCACCACCTGAGCAGAAAGCAGCAGGATCGTCTCCGTAAGTGTCAGCATTCACAGTCCTGTGAGAACCACAAGCAGTATAAGGTTTCAGGTCTGGTCAATGCCAGCTGTTGCACAGGGAGTGATAGGCAGTGCGTTTTGGCAGCTTGAGTGCTTCATCAGACTCAATGAAACAGAGATCTATTCTCAATATTTAAGGGCAAATTTTATGACAGTTGTTCCAGAAAAAGTTCGAAGTTGATTTTTCCGAGCATCTTTTGATCTACACACACACACACACACACACACACACACAAAACATTCCTTAAAACCGTCTTTTATAAAAACCGAACCTGCTACAGAAGAATGATAACGGACAGTTCCCTTTTAACGGACGACGTTGAATTGAACAGGACTAAAAGCAGGTTACAGCAAGTTTATTTTTTAGCTGGCTTATATCTGTATTAGAGCATTTTGACAGTCCTTCACCACACAGGTTTCAGCTGCTTATAGAAACAATCACATTCTATAAATACAGGCATCAGGTCTTTAAATGGGAGTTGCTGTTCCGCACCTTTATAAATAGACCCCACTAAAAGGAACTCTTTTCAAAAGGCAGACAAAATAATTCTTTAGATCTCACCTGCCTTAAATGTGAAGTTTTGAACAAAAAATAGGTTTTATTAATTTAAAACTCCGGTTCTGCCTTAGGTTCTGAAAAGTTGTTGGTTTTGTATACTGGTTACACTAATATTGTGAGCACACTTTAGAACACTGTGCTTCAGCCCAGGTAAAAGGTAGACTACTCAAGATAAGGAACGAGCTTCACACGCACATTTAGGCAAGATATATAAGACAGGCATTAAGATCCTCCATGTGGGCTTTTCATAATGGCTGTTTGATTGTTTGCAAATTTCCCAACACGTCTGAAACATTTAGGAAACTAAACAGCATATCTATCTTAGAGAAAATGAAACAGGATCTCTATCCTAGAGAAAATGAAACAGCATCTATATCCTAGAGAAAATGAAACAGCATCTCTATCTTAGAGAAAGTGAAATGAGACAGCATCTCTATCATAGAGAAAATGAAACAGCATCTCTATCTTAGAGAAAGTGAAATGAGACAGCATCTCTATCCTAGAGAAAATGAAACAGCATCTCTATCTTAGAGAAAGTGAAATGAAACAGCATTTCTATCCTAGAGAAAATGAGACAGCATTTCTATCCTAGAGAAAATGAGACAGCATCTCTATCTTAGAGAAAGTGAAATGAGACAGCATCTCTATCCTAGAGAAAATGAAACAGCATCTCTATCTTAGAGAAAGTGAAATGAAACAGCATTTCTATCATAGAGAAAATGAAACAGCATCTCTATCTAGAGAAAGTGAAACAGCACGTCTCTGTTCGGGAGCTTCACTCTACACACTCCCATTCTCCCCTTCCCTCGAATTTAATCCTGTGCAGGCCCACGCCCACCTAATAAAAATGAATCTCTTGAGCCCCGAGCGTGTCTAGTGCTGTTTCTCAAGCCACCCTGTGAAGAAATGTGTTCTCTTGAACCGGGAGCTGCCGAAGATGACCAGGTCTGCCAATCATGCCCCCTCCCCATGCTGGCATCACCATTCCCTGGCTATTTCAAGCGCTCCAATCAACAAATAACAGGTGTGAGGCCAGAGGCTCTCAAAGAGGGGATTACTCCCCCCGGCAGCTCTGTGTCTCAAACATCGAACGCAGGGAGTGCACATGCAAACTACACGGTTCATAATCTCTGCATGCTAAGATGATAACCTCCTTTATGGGCGGCGGGCTAGAATGCTGCAAAGTTGTTGTTATGATTATGGTTATTGTTGTTTTTGTTATTACTGTTATTATTATTTAAAATATGTGTCACAATTTGAATCATTTTAGGTAAGAAAAAAATTGTTAAATGATGAGAATGGTTCGTGTCGGCTTAATGAGCGTAACCTAATGATCTTTTTTTTAAATTATTTGATATATTTGGGTTTTTCATCATAGCTCAACGAACACTAGATAAATCACCCCTAAGCCAAAATATATATACTGCTGTTTATTCTAAAACTATATTTAAAAAAACCTTCATCAAGCATAGAAACGCTTGGGCTGATATAACTGATGGACGGGTTTGAGGTTATGGATTATGGGAAAGCCCAGGGTCAGAGTAATTCCTGTTTTTCATTTCCAATTCCTTTGAACAAATCTTTTAGAAATTGCTTTGATGGTTCAGCTGCTTTCATTTGAAGCCAATTTAATTGACAAAAAGCGACTTCAATTGGAGTGATTTGCTGCCACAGGCAGAATGCTGCCTAATTGCAGTTCTGATCAGGGATGTGTTTGGAATTGATTGAAAGGGAACAGGAATTGGAAATGGATTTTAAAAAGGAATTGGAATTGAGAAACAGGAATTGACCCCAGCCCTGGTAAAGCCACTACTAATTTTTTTTTTCTTTTTCACAGTGGTTTGTTATTTGAGCCTTTAGAAGGAAGGAATAAACAGGAACAGAGAAAAAGAAAAATGTCTTTAACCTTGACATGTTTCACTTGGGTTTTCATTTTTAGACACATTGACAAACATGGCCATAAATTTCAAAGCAGCTTGTCATTGGGCTGTATTGAATGTGTGTGGGGGATTGTATTTCAACACGGTAACCTTGTCACAGGGCGTGCTGTGCTGCCTGCTCTGTAGCATTGGCAGGAGCTGCAGAGCCATTTATTTCTTTGATTTATGTATTTTTTTATTTTAGTTGACAAATTTCTTACCAAATCTAAATGCAGTTTCAGTCTTCATAATGCATTCTTTTTTTAGTGGTTTGCTCAAGTTCTGCTTTCATTTTTGGTGAAGATCTAAATAGATGTAGATCTCCAAAGAAAGCCGATCCAATGTCTCTAATACAATGGAGTGGTGTTATTTAGTGAGTGAGGGGTCCAGCTGGGTCTGTGTGTCACAGCTCTGCAGGCATCTCTAGTTTGGGTTCTGGTGGGTCAAGCTGTGTGAAAAGATGTTTTATAATAAAAGATTAGCCAAACATTGCGTATTAAGATGAAAACTCTACACTCAAGCACACAAACACACGAAAGGGACTTTTTCTTGTATTTGTCCAAGCCCTTTATTTGTGCAGCAGCATTGCTTTAGATCTGTCTCTGTAATAATCAATAACCTTCAGTGTCCTCACCTCAGAGACAGCTGCACCATAGGCTGGAAGTAGTGTCAGCACGCCATTGGCTGGAACATCAGCCCACTTGAAGAATGACTTTGTTGCCATAGCACCATGATGTCATCGTGCCCTGGAATGCCACCCTCATGGATGATGCCGGTGTTTCCTTAGTTACTCTCCAGTTACAGATTTAAAATGTGTATGCATTCAGAGCCTGCGGTTATGTAAGGCTATACATCCTGAAACATACATACTCCATATTGAGATTGGAGGGGTTCTGGTGACATATACACCCGCTTGTTACCATCCATATTAGAGAACAATTGCAGAGCTGTAGGTAGGCCTACGGTGTGGCTGGACTTTATTTTTTATAATCACTATCGCTTTTCCAGTCCGTCACTTAAAACCCTTAAAAACCTTAAAAACCTGCACTCCGTTTGCTCATGAGCGGTGGCTGGCTTGTGTTCGTGTGCCGTGTGTAACGGATCACGTTCTAACAAGTAACTGGACTGGGGGTCAGTTTGCTCTTTATGTCATGTTGGCCAATGCCAGCAGATACATTGAGCTGGCATCCCTTTCCAGTCTTCAAATACACACATCATTCATTGCCCAGCCAAAACAATATGGGGAAAAACTGACAACAAAAATATGGTTCTGTCACTGATCGACATTTTCACAGGGAACACACAGCACTTGGAGCTGCATCACTCAAATCACCGGAATACCTCGTTCTCAAAGGGTTTTGCATTGCTGCAGGACGAAGTGAGACAGGGTGACTTCCACCTGTTTACTCAAAAAGTAATTTAATATTGACACATACAGTGGTGGAAATAAGACTCCTATTGCACAGCAGTTTCACCCATTCCAGGATTTACTACCAGCTTCATCAGCCACAGTGTGTAGAGGTAACAAGCTCAGGTGCGTCTCTTCAAGCTCACAGTAAAACCAGGAATGGATCAGCTTGCTATGCGATGGGAGTGCTATTTCCATCCCAGACGTATGGAATAACAACACAATTTATGGAGAGTCGCATTTGCACTGCTGCCCCTACCTGACTGTTTCTTCTAGTTTTACAGTAGTATTCATACTCAGCGTTTCAAAGCGATCATAAACCGTAACAAGCTGAACTGGTGACCTGATTTAAAAATCGCAGACGTGGCGTACAGTGTGGGGTGACAGAGCTGGCTCTTTCTCCTGCGTCTCCTGGCTTGTCTTCTCTGTGCCTCAGCTGCAATCGTCTGCTCCAGCTGATGAGCTGTCGACTGCAAGATATATGGCTGTGCTAGGTTTAGCGCACCAGAGCTGTCACTGACACTCTGTAATCCACAGCTCCAGGTGTGCTCAGCATGCGCTGGCAGCGGCCCGGCCGTCTCCAGTCTCCCTGTGACAGGCTCTAATCCACTCCCCATGAGGGTCCTGCTGGCACTGGACTCCCCTTCATTTAGCTGTGCTCCCTTCTACTGACGAATCATTCGTTTTTAAAGGTAGCACATTATATATATATATATTATATACAGGTTTACCAGTGTGTGCTTTTACAGTTTTACCCCCATGCTTTTCCCGTGGTTATATTGTTTATTTACCATGGTTTACCCTGGTTTGCCATGTTTATTAATAAGCTTTGCCCTATCTTGCTATTCTTTACAATGCTTACCCGTGCTTTACCATGCTGTCACTGGGCTTTATTACACCTTGCTGTGCTTTTACTGTGGGGAACTTTCATAAGGGTAAAATCAGTGCCGACTCTTTATTTGTATTTTTGACAATGTATTTTAAGTTGAGAGGAGCTGTTAACATTTAGAATATAATAATGAAGTTGGAATTAGGAGGGAGAGTCGAACAGATGGACACGATCAGAGGGGAGAGGCTTGCGGCTCCAAGTAACCACTGTAAATTAAAACAAGAATTCAAGCCTTCTGAGAAACGAAGGTGTTCAGACTGAGACCTCAGTCAAAAGGGGCTGTCTACTGGGAAAATGAATGGGATCTACAATCCCAGGCATATAGAAGAAGAATTATTGGTGTGCAAAGCAGAATTGTTCTCAGAAATGAATGATTAAATGTTAAAGTGGCTTGCCAGAGTGACAAGCTCGGGTTCCTTTCAGGCTGATCTTTGGGCTTCGGTGGGCTGCTTAGCTGAAGACACTGAAAAAGACTTCTAGTCAAACTGTTTGTCATTGAATGTATTGAGTTTATTTCAGACCTGCTGTAGAGTGCTTTTTTTTCACCACTTAGAAATGTTATCCGTAAAGAACCAATCGATAGAGAGAAACTTCTAAACCCCCGATCAGAATTCAAAGAGAAGAATTGTCCAGACGTTTGTCTACTTGACTCGGCATCATAGAAATTGAAATAAACTAAAATAAACTCTGAGAAAGACTTGATGGTTGTTATTTTATTTTTTATAATACTTTTTAAAATCGAATATTAAATATATATTACTCAGGGAGAAAAAATAACATGTCACGTAAGCATAAAACTGCATAAACTTTCACAAATATAAAGTATTTTTTTGTAATATATATATTATATACATAGAGAAAATAAAAACATAAAATAACTGCAAAATTAATTTGAAACAAAATGTACAAGCGGTTAGCTGCTGTACTTGTAAGTGCTTATAGCTGCTCATGTTTTGTCACATTTAGTCATAGTACATACGACCGTTAAAAAAACATTTAAAGGCCTTTTAAAAAGTGTGTACTGCTTATTCCCCTTCACGGGAGAACATCTGTAAGGCAACATCTGTAATATTAACAGTGGTATTCCCCCAGCCAGCCCGCCAGCCCGCCCGCCCATATACTGAATGTCCACAGAGTGACACTTTGTACACCCGCCCCCTGCCTGGGCCCCTCCACAGCAAGGCTACTCGGTAGTTACTTCAGAGAGGGTGAAACGTACAGTCTTTGAAACATCCTTTTCCAACCGCCAACTGCAGCCTGATTCCTGGTCCTCTATGAACAGCCCCGACAGGTTCTCCCGCACTATCTATCAGCTTGAAATCCTTCACAGTTTTTCTTCCGAAAAAAAGGGGTGGTAGGCACAAGAATAATGTCAGAGCTACCCTCTCTTTTATATATCTAGGTACGATTTTGAAATTCACTGAGTGGACCCCCTTCAGTCCGTTTTTGGAAAGGCGTGGCGGGGCGCCGAGTGCGTGTCGCGGGCCGGTGATCAGAACGGCAAGGTGTCCATGAAGATCTTGTCCACGAGGGGCGGAGGCGGCACCAGATTCGCCAGTTTCAGGTAGAAGATGCGCTGGAGCCCCTGGGTGCACAGCGTGCGCAGCTCGGGCAGCTTCCCCAGCAGCCTGGACAGGAAGTTGGGCCGGTTCGGCTCGTTCATGCTCGTGGTCACGTGGTCTTTGAGGCAGGCGATCAGCCGGTTCTGGAAGTCTTCCACTTTCTTAGGCTCCTTGAGGCCGTGGCGATCTGAGCAAAGAGGAGGGATAAATGAAAACGAGATTAGATTCGGGTCCGATTTCATTGGATTACAATTTACTGTGCAACACCAGGTATGGAAATAAGCCTCCCGTTGCACAGCAGTTTGATCCATTACTGGTTTTGCGGTGAGTTTAATAAGACACACCTGTGCTTGTTACCTAGACATACATACATACATATATAACTGTAGGCAGAGGCCCCTACCTGTGATGATGACGAGCGCGGCCAGGCAGGAGAAGGATGAGACGTCCATGCTCATGCGGTGCAGGCTCTGGGAGAAGTCGATGATGGAGTCGATCCACTCCCCAAAGCCTCTGAGGCACTGCAGCCGGTGCAGGACCGTCCCATTACAGAACACCAGCTTGTCCTTCTCAGGGCTCGACCTGGAGGAGACAGGGAAGGGTAAGCATCCGAGGGCGTCTTTTAATTCCCTCTCTGACTCTCTCTGACTCTCTCTCTCTCTCTCTCTCTGACTCCCTCTCTCTCTCTCTGACTCCCCCTCTCTCTGACTCCCCCTCTCTCTCTCCGACTCCCTCTCTCTCTCTCTGACTCCCCCTCTCTCTGACTCCCCCTCTCTCTCTCCGACTCCCTCTCTCTCTCTCTGACTCCCTCTCTCTCTGACTCCCTCTCTCTGACTCCCTCTCTCTCTGACTCCCTCTCTCTCTCTCTGACTCCCTCTCTCTCTCTCTGACTCCCTCTCTCTGACTCCCTCTCTCTGACTGTGCTCACCTGTAAGCCAGCCGCAGGATGAACAGCTCCACGAAGGCAGACTCCAGCAGCAGCTCCTGATCCTCCAGGGAGAAGGAGCTGAACCCCGGGATGTTCACTGCCCACTTGCGGATCACGTCCATGGAGTCCGTGAGCAGGTCGTATAACTGCTGGATGTCGCTGGCGTCCTCCTTGTCAGACAGGCTGGCCATCGTCTCCTGATACTGGGGGAGGGACAAGGGTGAGAAAGACCTGGTTTAGAGAACCAAGTGACACAACTGTGCACAGATTTCAAGAATACAGAACAGAGGTGTAGAAAACAGAAGGAGGAGAAAACTCCAAATGCATTTCCTGGGCAGGGATTTTAAATCTGGACACATTTCCAAATGTAAAAGTAAAAACTAAATTTAAAGTTTAGAATTTTATAGCAAATTTAAAATAAATTCTGACTAAATACAAAAACAAACTATTCATTTAAATACAAATGAAGTCCTTTTCAATGTCTTCAATGAGTTTTGATTTCAATACATCCATCACCGGGGGTTGTAGAATCCACGCCCCCCATTGATAAAGTGTGAAGGATCTCTGAAACGGTCCCATTAGGATGAATGTCCTTGTGACGATTTTGCCCTCATTAGACATTTAACCTCCAGAGGTGTGAAGGACTTCTCTTCATTAAGATCAGCATGTCTGAATCTAGCACTGCTGAGCGTTTCGTAGTTCTGGATGAGTAAGTAAGAGGAGCAGCAGTTACCTTGGAGTAGTCAAGCTTGCCCAGGGCAGGGTTGGAGTCGATGTGAGCTCGCACCAGCGAGGGGATCATACTGACGGGAGGGGCGGACGAGGAGCCCCCATCCAGGACGCTCTTGGGTTTGGAGGGCAGCCTGCCCCGGCGCCCTTTCAGACTGTCCGTTCGCACAACTGTCCAAGGAAGAGAAAAGACACCGTTAACCTGCAGGCTCATCTGAGAGTCCTGTAGCAGATACAGGGCTTCCCATTAGTCAGGCATCAGAGATGTTAACATTGGTCATCTCTCGGCTCCTTTCAGGTGCGAAACGTCTTCAAGCAAATTCAGATCAGTGTGGTTCAGGCTGTCAGAAAACATCCTAACCGGCTTATCATACTGCCTATGATGCGTGACTAACCTTTGTAAAAGTTTACCATGGTATTTGTGCACAGTATCTTTACAGTTTTACCATGGTTATATGAGGCATAGTTTACCCTGGTTTGCCATGTTTATACACATGCTTGACCATACCTGGCTGTTCTTTACAATGTCTACCAAGCTTCTCAATATGATTTATTGCACTTTGCTGTGCTTTTACTGTGGGCAGGGGAAGATCACCTGGATATAGACTAGATGCAGACCACCTTAAGACGGTCCATTGGGAAGTTGTTAAACGTATGGGAATTTGACTTGCATCTATTTCATTTGATTTGGTTTTTTTAAGTACAAGTAGTGTGGTTTATTATTTATCGTGCCTGGAGCCATAATGACTGCTAGAAATTCCTGCAATAGGAGAGTCGAGTGGCTTAGTGTGTCCCTTCTGAGAGGGCTTAGCAAACCAGTGAGGAATCTGTAGACTCCCTGGAACATTCGAGTGCCAAAAGAAAGTACCATTCTAGAATCCTGGTACTCGAGCCAATCGCCCCTTTGAAGAGATTCCAACGGCGTTTGTTCTAGAAATAAGTTGGCGTATACTGTAGTTTTTTAAAATTTTATTTAGCTATTATTACCCTTATTAAAGTGTCTCATAGTAAAAGCATAGCAAGGTATAATAAAGCATGGGCAAGCACTGTAAAGAACAGTGAAGTATGGCAAAGCATATTGATAAATACGACAAACCAGGGTAAACTATGGTAAATGCATCATATAATTATGGGAAAAGCAAAGGGGGAAAACTACAATACAAAAATACAGTGTTCACGCACACGCACACACGTTCACGCACACGCACACACGTTCACGCACACGCACACACGTTCACGCACACGCACACACGTTCACGCACACGCCCCTATCACAGTGATCGTGACCCTCCTCATCCTCACCTTCTTTGACCATCCCCACGTTGAGGCACTTCTGGAAGCGGCAGAACTGGCAGCGGTTCCGTCTTCGCTTGTCCACGGGGCAGTCTTTGTTGGCCAGGCACACATATTTGGCATTTTTCTGTACGGTACGCTGGAAAAGAGAAAGGGCCGATTTATTAAAAAAAAACAAAAAAACACAAGCCATCGCAGATTTACATTGTACACAAAAGGCATAAATATATATATATATATATATATATATATATATATATATATATATATATATATATATATATATAATTTTTCTATTGTCGCATTACAGTTTTCAACCTTTAAGTTTGAAAGAATGAGCTCCAATCTTTTAGACAGCGGAATCCCTTGAATATGTAAAAACGTTTTAAATAGAGATCTGGCCCAAAACAGCTTCAGATTGTGCAGATTGTGACAGTGAGGTCTTGTGTGAGATCAGCTTTATATCAAGCGAGGAGGGAGCTGTACTCTGCATGCAAGTAGAGCACAAACCATCAGCATCGAAGCACACGTGTTTGTAAATCCCAGTGTAATCCCAGTGACTGTGCATGTGTGCATCTTTATTCACTCTTATCTAGGAACCTTGTTCTTGTGATAGAATAGTGGTCCGCTTTCCCCATTATCGCCAAGCATAAACCTGTAACCTTATGACTGAACTCACAAGAGAATGAGAGAAGTGAAAAACCCTGACCAATTGAAAGTTATTTTTCCATTGGGGAGCAGCGAATCACAGTTCCTCAAAGGACACCGATGTAGGCGTAACTGCTATCTGTTATCTGAGTACACACTGTCTTTTATATAGTAACATGAAACAAGCGTACAAACAGCAACGCATGAACCTCTCCACAACACTGTGCCCACATGAGAGCGACTGCTGCACTGTCGTCGTGCATTCCCTCATAAGAGTACAAGGAGGATTCAATTCCAACTATCAAGCTTGCCTCTTCCTTACACTACGGGAGATACATGGTTAAATGCACAGGGTCCCAAATGCCAGTCACTGAAGGGAAGTGTGTTATGGTTCCATGGTTGCTAAGCAACTGTAAGGAAAATCTAGAAGAGGGACGGGGGGGATATCTCTCTGCAAACTATATTTAGCTTTAATATTAAAATTAAACTAAAGCACTTTGTTTGTGTGCTATCAGTCTACCTCAGCAGTACAGTGTGTGTGTGTGTGTGTGTGTGTGCGTGTGTGTGTGCGCGTGTGTGTGTGCGTGTGTGTCTGTGTTTACTGTTGTTTACCAGCAGGTTCACAGAGTGCATGATCACACTGGAATGCAGCAGCAGGAGGTCACCGCAGTGTCAGACACAGCCCTCTATATTTACACTCTCTCATTCTCACTCACGTTACCACCCAGCATATGAACAATGCAGGATTCAAACAGCAAAAGAGTTACACCACCGCAATAAAATACATGTACCAATCATGTACGGCAAGACTGCGCGTCGACAAACACCAGCCTGCTATTAAAATGAAATTCTTACTGGCATGGGGAGCAGGTTTGGAGACAGCAGCTTTTCACATTTGAAATATTTTTATAAAAACTAGTTACCTTGAAAAAGCCTTTGCAGCCTTCGCAGGTGCGCACCCCGTAGTGCTGACAGGACGCGTGGTCCCCACACACCGCACAGAGGCCCTCGCTGGAGCCGGGACTGCGCACCTTCGGGGACGACAGAGAACTGTCTAGGACCGGGGAGGGGTGATCCAGGGGCAGGGCTGGGAAAGCCAGGGGCGACTGGACAAGGCCAAAGACCTCCTGGTCGATGAGGTGCCGCTCCAGCCCGTGCACGGGCGACTGGAGCCTGCCGTCGAGCTCTGCGAAGCTGAAGAAAGACGGCTGGGCGGTGGCGTTCTTCTGGGGGTCGGCCACCCAAGAGTTCAGGCCGTCGTAGCCGGGGGTGGGGGAGTAAGGGCTGAAGGAGCTCTCCCAAGCCGGGACCTGATGCTGAGTCTGAAAGCCGGGGGTGGAGGGGGATGGGATGGAGGCGGGGCTGCCGTAGTAATCCGAGCCGCACGAGGATAAGGTCTCGTCCACGAGCCCGGAGGAGGTGTTGAAGGCACCGGGGTAGCAGCCGAACACTTGGAAATCCTCCAGCTTGAAGGGGGTTTGCTGGCTGCTTGTGGTGGTGCTGGTGCTGGTGCTGGTGTTGGCGGATGAGCCTATCTGGCACAGGTAGGCATCGAATTCCCCACTGTAGCTGTCCACGAAGGTGTTGAAGCTGGGCAGGGAGGTGGAGGCGGAGGCAGACAGGCCGTGGTTGGTGAGGTCCATGGAGAACTTGTTGCAGAACTCGGGGGTCAGGAACTGCTCAGAGCTGTAATTCTCATATGCTCCTCCGGCTGCCTGGGGTAATGTTCCATACTGGGCTTGAACACAGGGCATCTCTGCAACAACACAGACAGAGAGAGCTTCACAACACTTGCTTTCACCCTTTAAAAGGTACAAGAGACATATGTGTCCCATAAATACAAATTATACAAACATTCTTATTTATTTATTTTGCAGTGAGAGGCACAAAACAGGGTTTGAAAATGTACTGACAGGATGGGTCTGGTCATCCAGATTGTCAGTTTCTGCCTCTCAATTGTTTTTTTGTTTTTTTTAAAGAAGAAACTGTTTGCACAACCGCTCAGTTCCTTGTGTACCTTAAGGGGTTAATAAAACAAAATAAAAGGAATGCAATGAATCTGTGTGAAATGCTGGTGGGTGCACGTTTCAGCTCACAATGGGGGCTATTTCCCTGAAGCGCTGTTCTCAGACATGAACAAGACCGGGACCTATGAGCACTGACATAAGTCTGTGCCGACCTGCATGAAGTTCAAACTAATGCAAAATAGTACTGCCATTACTACTACTAGTACTACAGTAATCTCGCAAGTTCTTCTGACAAGACTAAAAAAAACAAAACAAAAAAAACCAAAATAATAATAATAATAATAATAATAATAATAATAATAATAATAATAATAATAATAATAATAATAATAATAATCAGCTCGCTATTTCCTGGACCTTTGAGAAGGTTCTCAGTATAAGTTCTCTATTAGAAGTCTTGCTCTATACTGCTCCCACATCACAAGCAGCCGATAGGGGTGATTCCAGTGCAGAAGCCCTAAATAGATGTGTTAAGCTGTCCAGGCAGTTTCGGGTTGGTGTTTCTCCAGGAGCATTGAAGTGTTTGGATGCCGATAGGGACTCCACAGACCGGGTGTCGTGTTACGACTTAATGTACTGAACAAATCTCACATATAAACGCAATGCGCCAGGGAGCTAGACAGGGCTTAGAGAAGGGGTAGTTTTTCAATGTGAGGGAGAGGGAGAGGGAGAGGGAGAGGGAGTGTTTGCTTACCCTAATCTTCCCCTCCTCCCTGTACCTACATCAAAACATCCCTTTTTTCAATTTTATTAATGTTGTTTTTTAAATATTGTTACAAACTGTTTTTTCTTAGTTTATCTAATAAATACAATTAAAACCACATTTTATATCTCTTTTGTAAGTTCTGTTTTTTTAATCACATTCCGTATTGTTTGTGTGTGCGTGTCTGCGTGCGTGTGCGTGTGCGTGCGTGTGAAGCGCTTTAGGATCTTTGTGATTAAAGGCGATATAGAAATGTGAATCGCGGCTGTTGTTAAGGACATGACAATACAAAGCTACAGAGAACAGCACAGTTAACAGAACCACTTGTGAACAGCATGCCAATGGTTCAAATGGGGGAATTCCTTGTGTGCCAGTGAGAGACAGGTTTCCACGCCTCGGAGAGTCTTCAGGTGATACTGGCTACTCCACAGGAGTTTTAAACATGCCTCATCAGCTCAATGCTAGGAACCTGCATTTCATCTCTGATTTCAGTGTTTTCCTGAAAGGCTGGTTAAAATGAATGCGGCTTCTCATTCGGCACTTCCAGGCTATTAAGGGTGCCTCTTTCTTCTTGCAGAACTGCAATAGAATACAAAGCGCTGTATCAGCGCGAGTCTGCTGTTCAAACAAACCGTCGTTATAGTGGCACGCCAATTCATTGAATGGTCTGCTTTAAAATAGGGCTCATTTGACCCTTTAATAGTTTTTGCATGAACGTTTCCATCTCCACACAGCTCTCTGCCCTCTCGAGTTGAAAGTGAGCGCACACCCCCCCCACCTTCGCTCCCACTGTACGAGATCAACAAGGACGGACTCCAGAATCTCCGCACACGAACCCTCTCGGGAGGCGGAGCATACCCGCGGAACACACCGCGGACTAGACGACTCGAGGATACATTGAAATGACCATGAATGCAAAACCGTACTTGCGATTAAACCTTTCTGGAGAAAGAGAAGCGCTCGATCCGCGCACGCACGCACGCTGATCAATGCAACAAGCGCAACTCGCTCTTCTGAGGGAAAATCAATCAATCTTATATCAAATGGGAAGTGAGTTAGTATTGCCTGATTTTTTTTTTTAAAAGCTGGGATGTGTATGGTTTATTTTTTATCAGTGTAATCCAACTGACTCGCTCGTTTCTTTACAATAGTATTACAGTTATGTATACCCAAATATTGAGCAACGCTACGCTTATTGCACATAAGAACTGTGCAGATGCACAAAGCAATAGATTACATTACATTACATTATTATTATTATTATTATTACAGGAATTACGAGGACATGATCATTCAGAAAAAGAAAGTTGATTGTCATTCTGCTTGATGATGATGATAATAATAATAATAATAATAATAATAATAATAATAATAATAATAAATATTCCACACCTGTGTTATTTCACATAGATCCGTGTCTAGTAATCGTGCCCCCAGTGACCGCTGTTCAGCTATCGTGTCCCACCTCATCATTAAACGAAGCCTTCAACCCTACTGTACGCTACGTGTCCTATTTCACGCTTTCTTGCTTTACTGTTGAGGTGGTCCAGTCTTATATATCATTTGAATACATTAAAACACATTAACATGACTGGACTGTCGATATGAAATGTGTAGAGAGTAGCTAAGCATAGCACGCCCATTGCAAGAAGTACAATCACATGCGAGTTAGTTACGTTTAAAACTTATAATAATAATAACAATAATAATAATAATTATAATAATAACCACATGAACTCACCTGCGTCTATGTTCCTTCTCATACAACGACGTGCAAGAAACTCTGCAACTATCTTTAAATCCAACGAGCAGAGTGAGTTAGCGCCTGTACAGAACTCGCTCTCATAACATCTCCCGGCTCAGAGCTGCTCTGTCATTGAGCTTTTCACTTGCAGCGCAACATTATTGTATTAAAACACAAAGCCCATTTAAGGATACGGGCGGAGATCTTTCCGGCAGCGGACCAATGAGGAAGCCCGGCACTAACAGACGTCCTCCAGGCTGACGCACAAACGGGGTTCCATTGACGCACAAACAGGCGGAATTGTGTGATCTAAAAATAGCCCAGAGCGACAAGGCTACACGAGTGATGTTATAACTGCCGGAATGAGCTAAATTTAGACGTGGTATGACATAAATAGGCTCCGGCATGGCAGAAAAGGGATAGCGCTTAATTTAATCATGCTGTAACACGAATACAGGGTTTACAAACGTCTGTGACGACAGTAAAAGCAGATCGCATGACTGGGCAATGAAACGTATTATTACTGTATTATTGACATCCTACACTGCCGGTGTTTGCTCAAAAAGGGGTTCCCTGCGCGCTTTGGACTGGAGCACAATGCACGGCTACGTGCGTGCTGACAAGGAAAGCCACCGCAAACAAACTTGCGCTGACGACAAACAGCAAGCGCGACTGCTAGTCCCAGACGCTTTTGAACAGTGCCGACCGTCTCCATTAAGAACACCCCCTGTCAGTATTTTGAACAGGGAGTGTTCTTCAAGTCAACACAACGACTGCTACAACTGCTACAACACTGCGCCTCTCCCCCTCCTGCGCAGGCGCATTAGCTGTGGAGGGGCAGCAGTAATATACAATAGGTATATACAGAGAATGAGCTCTTAAAGGGGCGAGGGCAGTATAACATGAGCAGAGGTGGAAGTGAGACTCCCATCGCAGAGTAGTTTGATCCATTCCTATTCCATATCTGACGTGTTTATAACCAATCACAAAAGCCATCAAAAGAAGTCATCCATTACTGTTGATGAAATAGTGCAGCATGCGTTGCGTGTGCATAAACTGGTTTAAACTGTACACTCACTACCGTGCAAACACCTAGATACATTTTTGCCCACATGTTTAAAGCTTTTACATATTCTGCATTAGAGGGTAAGGAAAACATGTTGATAAAATGCACACCTGCCATTGTAAACATCAGTATAATGCTTGGCTGTTGTCCACACATCATTATTTATAAGGGTTCCCTAATCCTAACAGCTGAAAAAAGGGAAGTGCTCTTATCATGTTTCCTCAGTGAATGAAAACAACCACTTTCCCACCGCTGCTTTGCATTTTTAGAAATGAATTTAACAACTTATTTTTCAGCAGAGAGAGGATAGGCCACAGGTATCGTACAACCGCCACGGAAAAAAGATAGAGAGGCGGGACCGGGGCGGGGCGGGGGCGGAGCCGGGGCAGGGGAGGGACCGGGGGCGGGGCGGGGCGGGGGCGGGGGCGGGGGTTAATCTCTTTCTGATAATAAAAGCACTTTTGACGGATTGCATTACAAAAGAAAAAAAAAACCTGTTTACACACAGAGAGGAATTACATACACTAGCAGGTTGAGAAGATACCAATGATCGCTTCTCAAACGTTTCCAGTTAACCAAACACATCACTATTACATATTTCACTTTATTTATTTAGGTAACCAGGTATACAGGGTGTCCTCTGAGGAAGGCATCACAGATATACAGGGTGTCCTCTGAGGAAGGCATCACAGATATACAGGGTGTCCTCTGAGGAAGGCATCACAGATATACAGGGTGTCCTCTAAGGAAGGCATCACAGATATACAGGGTGTCCTCTGAGGAAGGCATCACACATATACAGGGTGTCCTGTGAGGAAGGCATCACAGATATACAGGGTGTCCTCTGAGGAAGGCATCACAGATATACAGGGTGTCCTCTGAGGAAGGCATCACAGGTATATAGGGCATCACACACATGATTGCCAACATCGGTGGTGTCCATTTCTTTCAGGTGTGAATGTCTTTAAGCAAAGTGGAAACAAATTCGGATGATTTTGATCAGTCAACAGTTTGCATGATTTAACAGAGGACATGCTACTCGACGCACAACATTGCCGAAGATGCCTGACCACAATATGACTCCCTGGTCTAAATAGAGTCCCTCTGACAGCCGCTCTGCTCGCAGCGAATTCACATTCCAGGAGTTCTCCAGGAATGGCAATGGCAGAGTAGAGCGGGCCTCTATGTAATAGACGGGGACAAGAATGAGAAAGGATTACAGCAGAGGCCTGGGAGAGCCCTGAGAAAAGCGTCAAAGCCATCTGCTGCAGGAAACACTTTCCACAAACTCCTAAAATGGAAAAGCTATAAATACTGACACACCTCCCGCAGCCGAGCTCGAGTGAGCGTGCTGGACACAGTAAACATTGCCCTTACTAGGGAGGCTCTGCTAGCTCGTCTTCAACTTGAAAAGTTGCCCATTCACTCAGACAGTGGATTTCGACCCTGGTCCTGAAGACCATTCTGGTACTTTAAACTTTTTACTCTGGTGTAAAACAGGCAGAAGCAAAACATAAATCAACAACTAATGTTAGGGAACTAGCAATAACAAAATAAATAAAAAAACAAACATAGTTCACATAGCTTACATGCTTACTGAATTGATATAGCACAAATCTTCTTTCTGTATGCAGGCAAACACACTTAAAGCTGCATAAGAGTCACAAAAAAAAAATTACGACTGGTTTCACAGACCCCGATTAGCACTAATCTTGGTCTACTTAATGTTAACTTAGGTAAAAAGAGACAATGTAAAGCTGAGGGGACACAAAGCTACTTTTTCAGGAGCAGTGGCTTGAAACCTGGTTCCAGGAGACTGGGAGACCTAGTTTGAGGCTTTGCTGTATCCAACCCCAAGTCTCTCCTGGTGGTCCAAGCCACAAAGTGGCTTTGTGTTCCCTCGACTTTAGAGACCCTACACGTGACGTGTTAGCTTACAACATCTATTGTGTTTCGTGGTTGGATGCATTGATTTCGGAGGGGGCGGAAGGGCTTTGGTTAACATTGGGTCTGGTTACAGCACCCAGGTGTTGTCACGTGTTCCCCTGGTTCTATTAATAGCTTGCAGCAGGCAGGGAACACAGAGGCGGATTGTGCAACCCGTCCACCTGCTGACACACACAATTCAAGCTTGGCAGGGAGAATGAATGAGCGCTTCTCATCTCTTCCTGGTTTGCTGGGTAACCACAGCCATTCCCCAGCCAGCACATACCTTAAAATCAGATGCAGGTAGATCAGTCTCGTCATCACCTGCACACAGGCTTCCAAAAACAGCCTGCTGATGTGCGTGGACACAACTGCATAGCTTTGTCCTTCCACCCCCGTCCAAAATCAGTGTCCCATGAACCCCACCTCGAAACACAACAGATGCTCTGAGTTCACACGTCACGTGGAGGGCGGGCCGTAAGCTGCCGTCTCCGTGCATTTAGTGACCTCAAAGCAAAGCTGAGGCTACAGGCTCAAACTCAGACACCCTGCTCATAACGTATTCACTTATTATAAAATCATAACAATGAAAAGTGTACACATGGACTACTGCTATTAAACGCAAATACAATGGGTTCAGAACCCGGTCCTATGTTCTAAGCACAGGATCGCAATCCTTGCACAGGATACATACATTTAAGAGTGAGTGAGGAGGAAACTAACAAATAGGATGACCAGATCCAACCTGCCAGTACATTGTAAACCCTGTTTCGTGCCTCTCATTGCAAAAATAAGAGAGTTAGCATCATTTTTATCTGTGGGACGCGTATGTCCCTTATACCTTTAAGTGTTCAAGTGTCCAAGCAGCGCAGATTAAATTCACAGTCTTACTACTAATTACAGCACTGGATCTTTGCTAAAAGAAACGAGATACAGAAGAGCTTGAACATGCAGTAAAAATAGCCCACTGGAGCTTGGGGTTACGAAAACAGCTTTACAAAACTCGATAAGCACACAGAAAGGGGGTGGCAGTATTAAACAGGATTAGGAATAAAGGCTTGTCCATTTGACACCCCCCCCCCATATGAAGTCTTGTCACTCACAGTCTGCAGAAGTCTATGAATGGCAATACAGCTCCCATTGCATAGCAGTTTTATCCATTCCTGGTTTTGCTATGAGTTCAATAAGACACACCTGAGCTTGTTATCGGTACACACTGTGGAATGGGTGAATCTGCTATGCAATAGGACTCTTATTTCCATCCCTGAAGTCACTTCACCGTGTGTGACCATATTTATCCTGAGGAACCTGCAAAGTTAAAAGCAAAGTTCCTGTGTGAGTTCTGTCTGCAGCGACGATGACATCATAGGGGTTGTGTTATCTGATTGGACTGCTACAGTCAGCATTCAGATTGTCTGAGAAGCTTAACTTGTAGCATTGGAACTGTCCTATCAAACCTTCCGGTGCAACACTTCCTGCAAAGCGTTTCCATTCATTCCAGATCATAGTCAGGCCTGTCTAATTAACTATGTTACCTATACCAGGAGTAAATTTTGGCAAGCATTGACTATCGGTCACTGTATTAATAAGACGCCTGTGTTTTATTGAGCAGCACCGGGAGGTGTGATTAATGAAGCTCCCAGTGCTGCCTGGTGAACGGCAGTAATGCTTGTCTTAACTGGGGTGTGATTTTTGTGAAGCTCTTTGGGATTCTTGTGATGAAGGGCGCTATTGAAATGTGAATACCATTGTATTGTATTGTATTGTATTGTATTGTAAAATGCAGTATTTCGGTCTGTTACTGTAGTAACAGAAGTACAGATAAGTTGATTTTAATCTGTAGATGGTTAAAGAAGCTATGCACGCGATTTTAACAATTATACAAATGAGTTAATTAAATAAAAAGGCAGGCGAATCACCAGACAGGTGATGTGATATGTGCAGGGTTATCTGTACAGCGCACACCCACGTGTGGAGCTGTGACCGTGGACAGCAGCACAGTACTAGTTTTACACGAGTAAGACTTTCATAAAAAGCGTAGATAGGGTTTAATTATTATGATATTATTCATAGACGCTGAATGATATTCAATAAATGCAAAAAACTCGAACCCCGTCTAAAATGAATAGAATGACCCCCCCCCGTGGGTTATGAGTGCATTGATACATTAATGAATAAAAATAAAAATTAAAATAAAAATACAAAATAAATCAAATAAAAACAAAAATAAAACAAAAATAAAAATAAACAGACAAACAGCACCAAACCAAAAGTAACACAAATAAAACCTCTTCATGCGTTTCTCAATTCGGATGTACTGAGATGCTTCGCGTGACTGCACAGTACTCACCGCTCGCTCCTCATCTTGCCGAGGTATTCGGGTGCACCGCTGGTGTCTGCTTCATAAACGCTCCTGATAAGAGAGACTGCAAGGATTAGGGTACGATCGAGAGCTGAACGCAAAGCTCTACCCAGGCACCAGCATCCGAAGCGCTTTTTCTTCACTCTCTTCCTCGCAGCGCGGATACCGCTACAATGCCGCCACTGTCTCACAATCGGCCCTTTCAAACGCTTTGCCATTGCAATTTGCATCAAGGAAAACCAGCCCGGTAACAATAGATGAGGGTTTTCTTCTCCGCCGCTGTAATCTGACGCTCCCGCCTCAGTTTTTTCCAGTCGCACACACTGAGCTATGCAGTTTTTCTGGCCAGAAACTACGAGATCATTGTCTTTCGCAGTGCAGGGGCAAGTCTCTCCGATGACGTCAATTCAGGGCTCCATTGACGTAGGTGGAATCCCTTGTGGTTAAGTCAATGGGCTGCGAGCACAAACACGAAGTGAACTAAATATACGCACTGAAACAATGTGTCTTGTGTCTGCCGCGGCTCTGACACAAAAGGAACTCGGATCCCTATAGTATACCTGTTATAGGATTTCAGGGATTTTACAGAAGTAAGCAGGTACAGTTACATCAAATCTCCATTCTATTTTTGACTGTTCGTTTTCAAAACAAGAACATCAAATTGCACACGATTACAAACACGTTTTCATTCTCTAAAACCAAACAATTAGTTTCTGATAACTCTATTAAGAATTACACACACTATTCTTAGTTGGTGAAAACACCTCATTGGAAAAAAGTTGCGTTTGTGGTGTAAGGGTAAGGAGGAAGCAATGAGCTTTTCTTTAACTGCGTGTCTTATCAATGTATTTGCATTATAAATAACCATTATTTCTTTTTCACCAAATAATATTTCCTACACGGAACGACGCGGAAGGTGTACTGGACAATTCTAGACGGGTCTGGTGCATCAGAACAATAGCGAGGCGTTTCCAGTTCCTTATGTGAACCCCTACTGGAACAGGGCGGGTCTATAAACTATTTTCTCTGTCGAGTTCTGACTCCCATGGAAATTGTAATTCATGCAATTTAAAGAAAAGCGCCTCTCGCCCTCTAGCGGCAAAAATAAACTACATTTATATTAGAACATAAGAACGTTTACAAACGAGAGGAGGCCATTCGGTCCATCTTGCTCGTTTGGTTGTTAGTAGTTTATTGATCTCAGAATCTTAATATTGCAGTTGGCTTTACACTGCCCTCAATAGATGCACATCCATACTGTAATAAAAGTGCCCTTTTATATGTTAGGGATGTATAGACAGATAGACAGACAGACAGATAGATAGACAGACAGACAGATAGATAGACAGATAGATAGACAGATAGATAGATAGACAGACAGACAGATAGATAGACAGATAGATAGACAGATAGATAGATAGATAGATAAATAGATAAATAGATAGGGTGCTTATGTGAAAGTTACATAACTGTCCCCAGTTTAAAAATCCCCAGCTTGCTTTACAAGTAGAGTGCGTGACGTATGGATTTCACAAGCCGCGGATTGCTTTTCCACATGGTCTCCACAGGACGAGTGACATCACCAGAGACACGGGCTTGAGAGGCTGAGATGTGGCTCGTCGCTCCACGGGCTGTTCTGATTGGTTGGTTGAGTGTTCGTCCGGCGGCATGCCACGCTCCAGACTCTGTAATACCCGCCGGCCGACACTCGATCAAATCGGCGACATCAGAAAGTCTGGCCGAGAAAAGCAGATGTGGTTAATAGCAGACGCTGACAACACCGGGAATGGAAGATGAGTGGAGCACACAACTTTACTTGTGTGTAACTTCTAAATTACAACTTCATTTTTTTAATAGTAAGAATAAAATGTGTTTTTTTAACGTTTGGAAATGCAAATTTAGAAAAAAATAAAAATAGAATGAATGTATACATTATTTTAATGAAATAAAATAAAATAAAATAGCTGGAGATGCCGGGGATTGAACCCGGGACCTCACACATGCGAAGCGCGCGCTCTACCACTGAGCTACATCCCCATAATGCTTTACGCGCATGTGTGCCAATAACAAGCTAAAAAAACACATATAAGAGACTCAAGACCAGAGAATCAAGTTTTCAAGTGGACGTTTTTAAAAAATGCGTTGTTTTTTGTTTTGTTTACTTGCATCGTTGTTAAGTTTGTATTATTAGATAAAATAAACAATTGATAAACAATTCAACACATTTATTGAAGCCGCTCACGCAATGCACACTCTCTTGTTGATTTAAAATCGATTCATTAGCATTTGTTGTGTTTTAAGGCGACTTAAAAAAATAAAAAAATCCGACCTGTCTTAGTGTCCCGGAATGTGAGGGCCAGTTGGTGACCCTAGTATATCACACATTTTTGCATGCAAGTTTGATCAATTATCTCGTGATCTCGATGGCCTCAACGAGCCGCAGTAAATGTACTTGCTTTCACTGACGGAGCAGTAACTGCAATGACAATAGATGAACACTAGAGGACGACATATGCCAAACATTCAGCAGCTCCTGCATCATAAAACGAATCCGCGCTGAAGACGGGGTTGTGGAGGGAGTCAGAGACTCGGTTAATTCCAGATTCAGTTTTACATTTTTTTTTAACACATAAATGAATTGATAACATATGTAAGATTTCTTTCAGGCAATGGACTGGAAGGCTGCGGAGAGGCGCGTGAGGGAGCAGGTGCGCGGGGCGAAGCACCAAGCAAACAGATAGTCGGATAAACGCATTTGTTATTTGCCGGTTATGAATGACGTAGAAGAACTGGCTTAGCGAGTTCCATAAAGTCCCCTTTACTTCAACAAACACAGTGACGCTTTAACGCATTTTAACAATAGAAGGGATAAACAATGATAAAACACAAAAACAGCCGCGGTAACAGCCAGCGCACTTCCAACAGGAGCCAATCCGGGTGCTTTGTGTACCAGCTAAAATTAGACTCCAGGCGCGGATATAAAAGGAAGCTTTTAACCCCCTTTGTATGATCTCTTTATTAGCACAAGCAACACAGTCCCCTGTCCCCTGTGTAGAATATTTGTTTGCAAACATCTAAAGAAAGCCGTTTCCTGGAACCTGATTATTTCGTCGCTGTCTATCACTTTGTTTTAAATGTCCCAGCAGCAGGTTCCACAGCAGCTATAGGGGCGACACGATAACATTTCAATTCCTGATCATTTAAATAATATACTGAAATAGGCAGTTCTGAAACTCAGGACTGGGAGCAGGGAAGCAGGGTAAAAAAAGAAAAGAAAAGAAAACAGACGCTTGCCCTAAGTATGGTCCTAACCCATTCATCCACAAGGTGTCGCCAAAGGGTCATGTTTTGGTGGTCTTTAACCCTGTAATGTCCAAGCGATCCTGACGGGAGAAAGTGCGTTGAATACGAAATCATTCATCTTCTACACACTCGTGCGCTGTCCCTGCACTACTATGTTATTGTAAATATACCTTGTTCTAGTCCTAACTTTTTTTTTTTTATCCTATTTCATATTATTATAGTAGATTTATTTACGCTTACTGTAAACTATACTGGATTTAAATATGAATCTTGCATTGTAACCTTGTACTGTATTGTACTGCCCTGCAACACCTGTAAGTCGCCTTGGATAAACGCCTGTGCCAAATAAATAAATGAATAAATAAATAAATAAATTAGTTTAGCTCTCCGGCTAGTGGTCCCGCATACCGGCAGAAATGCACAGGAAATTTGAAATGGTTCAGACTAAAAATAAAAAATAAATAAAACAAAAACCCATATATCCCCAGCACGCAAACCCGCACACACCGACACGCACACACAGACCCGCACACACAGACACGCACACACAGACACGAACACACCGACACGCACACACAGACCCGCGCTGTCAGAGCACTACAATGCTGGCTTCTTGAGAGGATTCTGGGTCGACTTTCAACACAGAGACGTCACATTCTGTACAGGAAGAGGCGCTGGGTGGGATCTCCTCTCGACGTGTTTCCCAGAATCTCACAGGAAGCGGGGAGAGGGGCCAAGCGGCTGGGCTGAGCGATTGGGAAAGGACTATTGAAGAAACCCCCAAAACAACACTATATACATACACACAGGCTCTATAAAACTCACAATCGTGGAAAATTCACAAATACTAAAATAAATTCAATAACTCCAAGGACAAGTTATTCAATAACGTCAAGGACGAAAGTCTGTTTTTCAATGTTATCGTGACACGTCGATAGATGCATTGTGATAGATTCATAATAAACTATACAATACACTGTACACTCGAGTCATCTTTGGATATTATCTCACGGAGCAGCAAAGCTGTTGCACAACGTTTTAATGATGTTTCAACGAAGAGTCAGACCAACACAAATGTGTTACTCTATAAGGAGCGCGCTCGATCGCTGCACTGTGAGGTCGCGTCTTAAAAATGAACAGAGAAAAAAGAACCGTGCATGCTATAGTCATGTTGGAGTTACCAAAGTCCAAGAGTAGTGTTCTTCAGTCTATGAAACTAGTCAACTCAACACTACGCAAGCCCACTTAAAATGAAGCATTATCCATCTGTCTTTCTGCAGCACTCCCAAGTGCATTAAACTTGGATAACCTTACTCAGTCCGTTCAAGTTTCAGGTTCTCGTTTCTTGCACAAATGAAGCAATACAGACAGTGTCTTGCCTGAAATATCTCTCCACGCTTATTTAGTTCAGCCTGCTTATCTCACATCCTGTCAGGTTTTGCAACGCTGCCTCGCTCCCCTCAACCCCTTCTTTCCCAGACAGGAAGTGGTCTCCATGTTTCGAAATGGCCTGCTTCCTCCCACGTGGCGACCCGGTAGCAGACAGCATCTCAAATATATATGTTTTTCATTCCATCATAAGAAACTTAGAAAGAAATACAGATATAAACTTAACAACACATGTTCCACTTATTAACGACCTGCAATACAAACACAGTGAAATCCATGAAGCAAACCTGCTTTATACAGACAATACAAGCACAGTGAAATCCATGAAGCAAACCTGTTATATACAGGCAATACAAACACAGTGAAATCCATGAAGCAAACCTGCTTTATACAGACAATACAAACATCCATGAAGCAAACCTGCTATATACAGGCAATACAAACACAGTGAAATCCATGAAGCAAACCTGCTTTATACAGACAATACAAGCACAGTGAAATCCATGAAGCAAACCTGTTATATACAGGCAATACAAACACAGTGAAATCCATGAAGCAAACCTGTTATATACAGGCAATACAAACACAGTGAAATCCATGAAGCAAACCTGCTTTATACAGACAATACAAACACAGTAAAATCCATGAAGCAAACCTGCTAGTTATATTTTAGGGCGGTGGTATTAAGATCCGTCACCATTCAGACCATTAAAATAGGCAGGGGGCAGCACCATATACAGACGATGGGTCCAAGCTGTTCTGCAAAAGCCAGCCCAGATCGGATGTCACACTTTTGGGGTGAGCGCTGGAAAGCCAGCAAAGCGAGCAGGAAAAAACATTCCTCAAGTTTCACAAGCCCCCCACCCCCCCACAGGAAACCCGGCCGTCCAACTGAATCAGATCAAAACCCTGCAGCACAGAGGGAGGTTTAGCTAAGTTTAGCCTTTTTAAAATCAATTCCCAATTCCAATTCCTTTAAAAGGACTTGGAATTTATATTTTAGAGCCATAACAGTGCGATTGTTCAACTGCTTTCATTTGAAGCCAGTTTAATTGACTGACAAACAGGCCAGCGAACGCACATAGTGGCCAGCGAGATTACACAAGGACAGAATGACGGAGCTATCAGCTCGCTGCAGACAGCAGGCAACGGGCTATTTCTTCAGGCTCAGCACTTGAGCTTTCTGAAAATATCACTTACCAGCAGCAGGGTGTGGTTAAACTGACAAAACACTCTCAGAAAAGTTCAGCTACACTCAGGCAGAATGAAGAAGCTTTTAACTTGCAGTGTTAGATATTTTACATGTTTCAATAACTGCCTGTGAATAACATCTGGAACTATAACATCTGGAATTATAACATCTGGAACTATTACATCTGGAACTATAACATATAGAACTATAAAACATTCAGCAGTGCATATCCTTTTCAGTCACTGTGTGTAGAATTGTACCATGTTAAGTTCCCTACTATATCTATTTTATATAACATACTTTTTTTTAAAAAAAGTTTTGGCAAGGCAACTTCTTGAGCTCCAAAGAGTTCACAAGCGGATTTAAAACAATTGTGACTGAAGGGGATATGGGAGGGGAAAAAAGAAGCTAAGAGAAGAGAAGAGGGTAGAGAGAGCCAGAGAAAATACAAGTTCATAATCGTAATATTTGTTTTTAATATAAAGCGTTTCTACTGCATTTGCAACTCTTTTGAGAGGACGCAGTGACAAAGCCAGCTGTATCACTTCAGAGGTCAGTGACCTTTGCAAGCACACTCTGTACAGGAAACTATAGGGGCCGCCAGATGGCAATTAAACAAAAAAGAAAAAGAAACAGGAGTCCTTCTCTGCCATCATCCTTTACTAAGTACACTGCACACAGTTGATTTTAGTATTTCTAAATGCAACGCAAGAGGACAGTCTGTCCTTCAGCTGTACAGCCCATTTTTATTTTAAACGATTTCTAAATCACTTATGACAATCCAAGCGCTGCGTAAGCTTTTTTTTGCGTAATCTTATTCTGTGGTTACGTCATCCCGTGCATAGAACATAGATCACAATTTGAAAGTTAAAAAAAAAAAAAAAGCAGAAACCATTTGTCACAGTTTGAGCAACCAGCATGTTGCTCCGCCCCTGTATTAATAAGAGGCGCCCTACACACGAGGTATTGACGAATAAAATAGCTACAAAAAAACTACTGCATCGGAAACTCTGTCTGTGTGTGTGTGTGTGTGTGTGTGTGTGTGTGTGTGTGTGTGTGTGGGTGGGTGTGGGGGTGGGTGTGGGTGTGTATAATCACCCTGTATCTATGATTTTCATATAGTTCTTATTGTCTGTGCTGTGTAACGATTTCTTAACTTCCATGAACCGATTCCAAGTAAAACTGAAATATAATCTTCCTGATTGCAGCTCCGAACTTCCTCGCAGGACAGTGTCCAAACGTCACGTCGACTCCGAGCGATCAAACACAGTGTTAATATCTGAACAGCTTGGATTGGAGAATATTTTTAAAAAGTAACAACTTCGTTCGCCATGTTTTCTCTCTGGATGTACAGTATCTCAACATTCTTCTTCTTCTTCTTCTTCTTCTTCTTCTTCTTCTTCTTCTTCTTCTTCTTCTTCTTCTTCTTCTTCTTCTTCTTCTTCTTCTTCTTCTTGTCGCACCTTGATTTGCACTGCTCCGATATTTTCCACTTCGTTAGCCTCATCCTTCGCATCAGCATTTAATTCAACAGCGAAGCGAATAAACATTTGCACATCTGCTGCTAACAGTAAAACCAATACAGAGGGAAATTAAACCTCCTAACAGGTGTATCTGGTGTTCAGTCACCTTGAAGTGTCCAGGTGCACTGATCCTTGTTTACTGAAACACTCACTCATAAACTGGGGAGCCGGGCTGATGTCATAATGGGGCTCATGACATGTGGCGAGGTGATGTCACAATGGTGTAGACGACACCCAACATTGTTGGTGTTCTTAGTTCTAGAGCCCCAGTCTAAAAGTCTAAAAAAAAAAAAGTCTAAAAAATCTCCCATAACTTATATCCAATGCCATCCTTAATAATAATAATAATAATAATAATAATAATAATAATAATAATAATAATAATAATAATAATAATAATAATAATTTGATGGGGTTTATAACATGCTGTGTGTAGGGAGACTCATTAGGAGACATCATTTCAAGTTTGATCAGACAGAGCCTGCACAATAAGAGACATCCTAAAATCACCTTAGCAGCTGTGTGGTCCGGTGGTTAAAAACAAGACCTTGTAACCCAAGCGGCCCCCGTTTCAAATCCCAGTTCACTCACTGTGTGATCCTCAGCAAGTCACTTCACCTCCTCGTGCTCCGTCTTTCTGATGAGACGTTGTTGTAAGTGACTCTGCGGCTGATGCATAGTTCACACACCCTAGTCTCTGTAAGTCACCTTGGATAAAGGCGTCTGCTAAATAAACAAATAGCAATTTTGGCGCAGGTGCTCTTGTCTACCGTAAGAGAAACAGGGTGAACTGTGCATAATAACTTAAAGTAACATTATATATCATTTTTTGCAACAGTAACAGATGGATTTTTTTCCTTTTCACAAAAAGTAAATTGAACTCCAAGACCTAAATAAAAGTGCTCCGCTGTTTCACACTGCTTCTCAGGTTTGGGAATCACCTGAGCCGCAGTATCGATGGAAGCCACACCACGGCTGCTGTGCTGGGGGTTTTACAGTTGGTCTTTCTCAAGCAGTAAACTGGTAAAGCTCTCTTAATCCAGCAGCACCTGCCCCGTCGAGCTTGGGAAGCACAAGTGTCATTTCTGAACATGCATCTGTTAAGAGGAAAGCCATCAGCTGTGGTAGGCATTCCCCTAGCGTGCAAAACTCACAGCTTTGATTCATGAGAAGTATAAAGCCATGCTGTTTCCTGTAATACCGCTGTCTTGCTGTCAGTGCAGCCTGTGTTAATGCTTCATGTGTGACTGTACCTGCATTCTGTGCTTATCAATTGTTGAAATCAGTCTTTAAACCACAGACCTTGTATAAGGCCACAGAAAATAAAGCACTCTGAATTCTTTAATCTTGAGAGGGAAATTTAGTAACCCACAAAAAACCCTGAGCATCATTTCCCCTGGCTTCTGTTTTAAAAAAAACAGGGTCAAAACAAAAAATCTCAGACACAGCTGTTTTTTTTGTACACATTGCAAAATTAAGTGAAAAATCACCATGTAATTGCTGTAAATAAGCTCTTATGTTTTGTAGCTGGAACGCTGAACATTCATTTCTGTTCTCATGACCAGCTACATTTAAAATGGAAACACTGCTTTTAAATCAATTTAAGACCCTCTTGCGTTGTTTACATATTTGACATACAGAGAATTACACGAAATAGAGTCACATGCACTGTTACATGTTTGATTTGTATAACCTTCGTAGACAAGGAATTATCTAATCAGTGGCAAATACATCTTTAATAAAGTGACCCCCCCCCCCACGCTTTCACTGTGATTCCTGACACCCCCACACTGTAGATTCACTCTCCCTGTGCAACAGGTATCAGGGACCCCTCATCCTCACCCCCGACACTGTAGATTCACTCTCCCTGTGCAGCAGGTATCAGGGACCCCTCATCCTCACCCCCCACACTGTAGATTAACTCTCCCTGTGCTGCAGGTATTAGGGACCCCACATCCTGACACCCCCACACTGTAGATTCACTCTCCCTGTGCAGCAGGTATTAGGGACCCCTCATCCTCACCCCCCACACTGTAGATTCACTCTCCCTGTGCTGCCGGTATTAGGGACCCCACATCCTGACCCCCCACACTGTAGATTCACTCTCCCTGTGCAGCAGGTATTAGGGACCCCTCATCCTCACCCCCCACACTGTAGATTCACTCTCCCTGTGCTGCAGGTATTAGGGACCCCACATCCTCACCCCCCACACTGTAGATTCACTCTCCCTGTGCTGCAGGTATCAGGGACCCCTCATCCTCACCCCCCACCCCACACTGTAGATTCACTCTCCCTGTGCTGCAGGTATTAGAGACCCCACATCCTGACCCCCCCCCACACTGTAGATTCACTCTCCCTGTGCAGCAGATACTAAGACCCAACATCACATTGCTACTCAGGACACAGAAGAATAAGGGACTTGCGAAACCTGTTCCTAAAGCCTGAGTCAGCACCCCTTAAAAATTAGAGATTCAGCAACACAGGGCTGGCACCCACTGGCCGTCAGAGTGATTCTATTTTGGGGCACATTTGCAGACAGACCGTGCTTGACATTGCAAACGGGTTGTATTACAGGCGGGTGGGATTCTCATGACTTGCAAAGGTGAAAGCTGCTACAACGCTAACCTCAGAGGTCAGTTTCGCTTTCTGATCAGCCACACAGGTGCTAACTGCTGCTTCACGTGAGCAACCACTGAACCCACCTGCTCGAAGTGCTTCAAATCCTACTGCAGCTTGCTGGTAAGCCAAATACAAAAACGCCTGGGAGTTTGCCTGGACTAAAATAAAATAAATCATTAAAATAATAACACTTTAAAAAAAAAGAACACAACATTACACCAGTACCCCACCCCCAAAACATACACACACTTGTTAGCTGTTTGTAACAGAGAACAGATGGAGCATTGACAGTAAATAAGCAGAAGCATACTGCCTGTACCCCCTTCTATCTCAGCACACCGAGGTATTCATGTTCCTGTTGAGACAGACTCATCCGTTTATGTTGCCAGGCTACTGAAAACAAGGCTTGTTGCTGGGGTGGTTGAAGTCTGATGAGGTACAACCATTACTCCCTAAACCCACAGAAGGGCAAAAAAGCCAATTGTTGGGTGCATTTTTCATTTAGGAAGTTGGGATTATGATGACTTGGGGTAAGTAGCTTTGAGAATCTAATCTAAGAGGTTACCCTTTACCCTTATACATATCAAAACAGCTGACTCCATCTGTGCAGGCACGTGCTAACTTGATTATCCTGACAGCAGTAAAAGACGTGTTGCAAACTCGACAGCGTGTTCCGGAACACTAAGAATAGGAATCCTGCTATTGTTCTTTGGAGGTTCTATTGGGAGATTGGGGGAGGCTAAAGAAGCAGAACTCTAGTAGGAAATGAAATGCAATGCAACAATATTTCTGCAGCTTAACGCGGTTGTATCAGAATCACCTTGGTTTTATCATGCTTTTTGTGCGACACCCGTAACTCTAAACTAAGGCTGTAAAGCTAAATGAAAATGAAAATCCTAAGCGGCTGTTTACACAAAATATATATTTTAACTGCAGTCAACCCCGATATTGATGCAATACAGCCATCTGAAAAGTCTTCGCATCAGAAGGCTTGTATCATGCAGTTGGAAAACCACATGGCATTAAGATTAGCTATATGTTTATTCTTAAATAATGATATATTATAAAATATATATAGTACACAGGAATGCTGTGCGAGATGCTGTTGCCCGCACTCAGCCCAGCCAGGAAGCCTATAAGTAGTTCTCTGAGCTGTCGTAGTGTGGACACCAGCTTGTATCGTACAGCACCCTGCACAACACAGAGACGCACAGGCAGTGGACGAAGTGTCTTTTTAAAACGTTTCTTTCATCTCTAGTGAACTTTGTAACCAGGCAGCCACACTGCCTCTTGACCTCTAGCACCCCAAATAAAACTTCAGTTCAAGTCCTCTGACTCAACCTTGTTATGAACACTTCAGAGTGGGTAGAATGCTGGCGCTAGGCCGGCAGTGATGCGTTTCCTGCCGTGGTTTCCCTGGCGACGTGTCTGAAGTATCTGTGTTTCCCACATCCTCTCTCGGCGCTGTTCTGGTCGGCTCAGATGACACTGATGGCGCTCCTCACATCCTGTAACGTTAGTCGAATCTAGTAGAAAGAATGGCGGTCTTGTCAGTGTCAGACTCATCTCACTCACAGCTCTGCACCCCCGGCCTGTCTGTCTGCCATTCAGTCCCGGGCCTCTCTTAAAATCAGACCCAAATCATGCTGAAGAGTGCCCAACTGTTTACTATTGTCCAATGGGAAACAAGTCGAGGCCACAAGATTTGAACCCCGGCCTCCTGCGGTGAAAGGCACCACAGATTTAGCTGTTACTTTGGACTGGACTTGGCAGCTCGTTGAGATGGTCCTGAGATTGACTTAGAAGCGATTTGAATTCAGACTTGTTCATTTCCATTAGCAACAGCAGATCGAGATCAGTTCGATTTCAATGGGGACTCTGTCTGTCAGCCGCAGTCAGGATGGCGGGCTGGCAGGACTCCATCTCTTCACACTGATGGTGGAAGATATCAAACGAAGGACGTTAGAGGCGGGGTTTTAAATCTGCAGAAAAAAATCTGTAGGCAGAGCACAAGTGCTGTGGATGCGTTAAACAGACAGGGAAATACCGGAGGCTGAGAATTCATTGATAAACAGCGGCTACAATGTGATCACACAGCCGATGGCTGAGTTTGGTCACAGATTGGATTGTAGAATGATTGCACACTGCAGATGGAACCGGCTGCAGCCCCTGTTAGATCGTGGAACGTGATGAGGTTGAGTTTTAGTACAGAAAGAAACGCAGAATAAGAAACCTCGTTTTATCTACCGTAGTTCACACACCCTGACTGATTCGTATTTAACACATCTCGATTTATCCGTTAACGTAATTCAAATGTACAGTCTTCAAAGCCCAGCAGTTTATAAACAATTGACGTAAACGGGACACACGTCATTGTTAGGGTTAGCTGGGATTCTAATTCAGTCCAGTTTTAGATCACGCTCAGCTTGTTGCATGTTTCGATTAACGAGCCACAGGCAGCATCTTGTGACAGGCGGCTTTGTTTGTTTTGCACTTTGGAGAAACACGTCATTCTCACAACAGAAACGGACACTTCCTCAAACAAGCGCGGCTTTGGCTACGCACAAACTAAATATTATCTATCTATATCTCATATCATTTTTTTATGCTGTGGTCTCAGTTCCACTTCCTCTGAAACGCTCCCACGCTGCCTATCAGAAGTATCTGGTGCCTGCAGTGTCACGCGCACACGCACACACATTTGCATTAGTGAATTGGTTGCCATGCACCTGTCTGCACGAAACGGAACTCAGCCAATAAACATATGAGCTGCTCAGGTTTGGTTTGGTTAGAAGTTAATACAGCTACTGTAACCCTGTCTCTTTGGGAGTGCTTTTACAGTAAACTCTCAGTACAGTCTCTTCAACACAGACCTCAAAAGCAACACAAGAGACACATCAGTGCCGTTCTCACATAATGCTACTGCTGGGCCAAACACGAGTGTTTCATTAATTCAAAATGCAAAAGAATACTCTTCAGAATTATCTGGAAAACAAAAGTATAATTACAGTGTCTCTCTGGATTCAATTAAACCTAATTATTAATGATTAAGTATTAAAGCAAGGAGAGAAACACACTGTACACAACCATGCGTGTGTTTTTCCCCCTCCCATGTATGCATTGGGTTCCCTTTGCATGATATCTTTCTGATAGTCATTTAAAAATGGTAGATATACTAATACATTTCAAGCAGAGTTTGCATATTCGAAAATATGTCCCAGCAATACAGAAGACAAAGATGCAAATACAAAACGAAATATAGAAAGCTCTTTACTCAGACTGGCAGCGCTCCTGTCTTGACTGCGAGTCTGATGAAAGCGATAACGTTTGCATAAGTCGTTAATCTGGCGAGATCATGCAAAAAAGTTACATCACATCCTACCATCAAATTTACAAGCGCATTAATGGAGGTAGTGCGCAAGTACGTTTATATGGAAGGAAGCACTTTTTGTTTTTAGACTTTGTTATAAATGCATGGACGAGCCTAGCAGGTGAGATCTCTAAAACACTAGAAACACACAAAAAAAAAATGTTTAATGAGACTCTCTTATTAAGATAAACGGTCTGCTAAGAAGGGGCTAGCTTAGGGTCACCATGTGACTCCATTTACACTAAGACAGTTTGTATAAGCTCAGGCTTTTCAACTCTCATCGCAATGAATTCCGATAACTTTCACAGCTAGACTACACTTACCAGAATGCACTGGAGCGCGAGTTGACAAGCCTGAACTGTCTCAAACTGTCCTAGTGCACACGATGCCCCGCGGTAACCCTGCGTGCTGCTAGTGCACACGGGGCCCCGCGGTAACCCTGCGTGCTCCTAGTGCACACGATGCCCCGTGGTAACCCTGCGTGCTGCTAGTGCACACGATGCCCCGTGGTAATCCTGCGTGCTGCTAGTGCACACGATGCCCCGTGGTAACCCTGCGTGCTGCTAGTGCACACGATGCCCCGCGGTAACCCTGCGTGCTGCTAGTACACACGATGCCCCGTGGTAACCCTGCGTGCTGCTAGTGCACACGATGCCCCGTGGTAATCCTGCGTGCTGCTAGTGCACACGATGCCCCGTGGTAACCCTGCGTGCTGCTAGTGCACACGATGCCCTGCGGTAATTCTGCGTGCTTTGCCTCTTGCTCTTCCCAAGCTTTTGTTCTTATGTACGTCTGTTCGTCTCTGCTTTGTCATTATAAACCTCAGTTGATTGTTTATATGAAATGCTGCTCCCTCTTTGTGAAGATGTATTTGAACTTCCTCCTGTTATCAAAGCCACTGTGATGTGAAGTGAAGTTCAGTCCACGAAGGCTTCCAGCTGGACCAGCGTCGGCAAACACGCTTAAAACGGAATCCGCGCCCTGCATTGTTTTCTGAAGCCAGGTTTCCTTTTCGTCATGCTTTTTTTTTGCCTTCTCTGAGTTTGTCTCGGATTGCCCATCCCCAACTAGAAATACCTACTATACTCTTATAAACAAACAAACAAAAACACGTTTTAAAAGTGTACCATGAATACTGTGTTTGTTTTTACCAGGAGACCGTTGTCTCATTAACAGAAGGGGTCCTGGAAACCAATACAAACAACATTACAGAGATGGACATGAACATCTAAGAATACCATGCAGTCATCTACATAAACACGTATCATACTTTTACGCAAAAAATACTTAATTGTTTTGAGTATTCAAATGAGTTTGAAGTTTAAACGCGGTTTTACGCAGTATAAAATAAACGTACTCACAAGCACTGGCTAGTACTCTTAACAAAACACATAATACGGCCTAATAAAACAGCGTTTCCGGTAGGGATATTGACATGTAAACATTAATAGTAGGCCCTATTGTATCTAATATTTAAGTAAAGGATTTGCATGTTAAATTTGCTGTTTTATTTATGTAGCTTGAAATTGCTGTTGCAAGAGGCCGGGCGTTTCGTTTTCACAAAACCGCCTGACCTAATTAACAGCACAGTTTGTTTACATTCTCACAATGTTGATGTATGCTCCTTGATCCTTGACAGAGCGCTGGAAGCTGAATAGGACGCTCCGGGCAGGACTTACAGCAGGAGGCGGTCTAAATGATATTGCCCGTGTTCCGTAAAGCTCTTTACTATGACATCATAACATGGAAAGTTCTATGGGATTCTGTGATTACGAAGGTGGCCGCTATTATATAAAATCAGGTGAAGAGTTTGTCAAGTTTTATAATGGACCAAGAAGGTCAAACAGAAATATGTTCCAGATGAAATGGAAGCACATCGTGTTTGTCGCTAAAAAAAAAAAAAACTCTCGTTAAAGGGTACGCAAGGCGAATCAATTTTTTTTTTGTAGACGCGGTGAAAACATGAAAAACAAAAGTGAATAGCAGAAGCGCCTTGAGCGTTTAAATTGCATTCCTCTCGCGCTTGTGAGGCTGCTTTAGATTCCAAACCGTGAACATATTTAGCTGAGAAGCAACAGAACCATCGTTATTGAAGTACGGTGTTTGTTAACGTAACTGCATTGTACCCACGTGAGCCTCATTTCCATCCCTGTAATCGGTATGAAGAGACTGCAAGGGCTGCGTCTGTAGTGTTTGGCAGAAGCAAGCAGAGTCTAAACGCAAATAAACAGATGCTGCGTGTTTATACTAAAGCTGTGGTCTCTGTGTAGTCTGGTTAAATCGAATTAAAATTGTTTAAAGTTTTGCTAATATTCAGACAGCTCTTTAGTTTTTCAGTAAACAAACTCGGAACTGGAGAAGAGAACTGGTTTATCTGTGTGGAACTGGCAGCGTGCCACCGCCCACTGAACAACTGCAATACAGACAAGCTGTCGTGTCAACTCAAGAGGGGATTATACCGGACAGCAAACGCTTGAATGTATGAAAGATTAAATGAATAGCATACAGTGTTACTCAATGAAGCTCGGAGGCACTCCCTGCTATTAGCGTTGCTCCTTGCTGTTGCCTTTTTGTGATGGCTTGCCATGATTGGTTTTGGGTTCTGTTGATCCAGTATTGAGTTGCCATTTTTTTGTTATGAGTTTGTCTGGGAAATCCTAATTTCCGGGGACCGGACAGTGATTCCACACTAAATAGAGTTGAAAAGGTCACATTCAAATGGAGTGTTACAACGAGGAGGCATCCATTTCTTTGTGTTGCTATTAAAAAATCAAACTCACAATACGTTCAGATGCCATGCATTTATTATTTTTAAACTGAAAAGAGAACACAGCTTGCTTTATATATATAATAAAAAAATATATATATATATATATATATATATATATATATATATATATATATATATATATATATATATATATATTTATAATCTGAACATGTGTTGGCATCCTTCTTTTGAACATTGTTTTTAAAGAAACTATTTACAACAACCAATAAAACAAATAAATAAATAACTTAAAAATGTTTTTAAAAAAAAAAGAACTTAAAAGGTTTACCAAAAAAATAAAAACAAACCAGAAAGCAGCAGCTAAAATTTGCTTTCTTCCTCTTCCAGCGAGCGATTGAGTCCCGGGATGAACTTTAAGAGAGTGCTGCGGAAGCTCTTCTGCTTCTTTTTACGCGGCAGGGAGCCGTAGTTGCTGCTGCTGCTGCTGCTGCTGTTGCTGGTTTTGTCCCAGGATCGGGTCTGGTAGCTCCTGGTGCTGGCGCTCCTGCTCAGGCTGCTCCTGGTCGTGCTGAACAGGTCGCTCAGACCCTTTTTGCACGGGACGCCTGGCTGCTTCCCCTTGTCCCCCGCGGAGTCATGGATCCCCTCCTCGAAGAAGCAGGTCTGATACAGCGCATCCTCGCTCTCCACCGTGCTGCTCCTCATGCAGCTGGTTGAGCTGCAGGGGCTCCCGGTAGAGCAGCGCTGCTGATGGGAGGCTGGACTCTGGGATGGGACAGGGTGCTGCAGGGGTTCCCTCCTGGTGGAGTAGAGCTGCTGATGGGAGGCTGGACTCGGGGAGGGGATGGGTTTGGTTCCACTGCTGGTGTCGTAGATGCAGGCTCTCACCGACTCCAGCGTTTCATACATGGCAGGGTCATTCAGAACAATCCCTGAAAAAAACAGTTATAGATTCTATTTAATTTCCTAAACTTTATCTGGGATATGCTGATAACCACTCGGATAACCCCTTTAAAAATAAAACAGAATTGAAAATAAATATGTTGACAGTATTAATGTGCAGGGATAGAAATACTGCAAGGCTCCTATTGCTTAGTTATTTCACACATGCCAGGTTTTACTACGAGAGTAATGAGCTACACAGTGTTTAGGTAACAAGCTCAGGTGTGTCTTAAACTCGGCAAAACCAGGAGTGGATCAAACTGCTATGCAATGGGGGTCTTGTACACATCAGGGATGGAAATAACACTAATGTGTGTATGGAACCGAGTAAACACACTTTCTTCAGTACCCTGCTTGCAAGACCATTTATTATCATAACCACCAGGCATCTGGTTTTCCAATGTCATTTCACAATGTACACCCAACCCTCCTGGGTTTGAGTTTCACCACAAAGTCTATTAATAATATTATGACGTGCTGCTAATGGATCTTCAATACTTAAATAAGCTAAATAACATTTTATAAGAAAATTAGAGCAAGTTATCATAACAATATCGTTTGAGAGTTTATATAGCATGTAAATTCTCAAAAAAAAGCACACCTACAAAAAAGTAGCCTTTCCTCAAATGAGGACAACAGCAGTTAATGGGTTAAGTTTCCCTAAACCAACAGAACAAGTTTCACTGTTAACCCGAAAGTACAGCACAGCAAAAACCTCTGCAGGAATTCAGTGTGAACTGCAATGTCATGTAGGAATGCAGACAAAATCAACTCGTCAAAAAACTAGCAAGTAGAATGAACAGCTTGCCCATCTGCCAAACCAGTTTAGCTGAAGCGCTTGAGGGCACGAAACTTAGTACACAGGTTTCAGGAAACTCGAGCAATCTTTAACTGTACGGTGGACAAATACCTCAAATCGATTTCTACACAGCACGCTAATCTCAACCAGACTTCCTCAAAACCAGGACCAACTCCCTATTAACTCTTATTGGACCAGCGTGCGCTCATCTTATCTGTCTCCATGTGAGCCGGGACTATTGAAACAAACACCAGCATGCTTTAAATACGCATTGCAGTGGATTGTCACGGTACCGAGAAGAGTCAGCTACACAAATCTCTCTTCCAAACAGGGTCCCAGAAAAAGGTATTAATTTGTCATCCCATCGAGCCCTCATTCCCTGTGGCCAGCGAGATGGTTAGATTCCACTGTACTGTTGCAGCTACACTTCAACCCCCTATGCCGTACCAGCAAGAGGGGCTGCCAATAGCATTTAACAATGATACGCAAGGAATCAAGTGCTTGCTGTTCAAGCGGTTTCTTCTTGAAACACATTCAAGAGCGACTCAAGCATCACGAGGAGGAAACTGACCATTCGGACGACTGGATCCAACCCGTCGGTACATTTTAAACCCTGTTTAGTGCACCTCATAGCAAAAAAAATAAATAGTTATTTTATTTGTGGAACTCATGTCCCTTGCACCTTAAAAAGGTGCAAAGAAAAGCACCTTGCGATACGAGAAGCGAGAAAGAGAATGAAAGTGGACTCACCGTGAACTAGTCTCTGTTCCTGCACCATTAAGGACCTGTACTCTCCCCACTTCTCATGAAGGGTTTGCTGGAAAAAAGGAAGCAGAATTGAGAGCTCACTCTACAGGCATTAACACTTTCTTAGCAGCATCGATCCACAGAATTGTTAACAGGAAATTAGGGAGTGGGGTTCAAAACAGAAGAGTCTGTTACCTTTAAATACTGTAGTCTGGTCTCCAGTTCGGCTTTCCTGATCGAATCTCCGTACACAGTTTCCAGCCTGAGAGCAAGGATATTGTTTGTTAACACCGAAGCAGAATCAAGTGCATCTTAACGTAGTGTACAGATTGAATGTTGCTCAGAAACACATGCTGCTCCTGGATTATCGTCTTGGAAACATGGCGTATCCCATTACCACGTCCACACCAGGGAGTATCAGTTTGAACTATTGCTCCATGTGCTGGCATTGCACATTCCTCATGGGTCTTAAGATGGGAATATCAAAGGCTGAAATGCATACCATGCAACTTGTATTTGGATATTTTAATGCCCACAAAATTGTGGGGGAATTAATTTTTTGGTTTCAACCAATCAAAGCGTCAGAATTAAGAACATTGCAGTTCATCTTACACAGGCTGCTAACCGACATTTCAAAAGGTGCAGAAAACAGCATTAACAATGTTATAGGGTTTCTCTTTAAAAGATTTCTAATAGGTTAATTTGTACAGATGATCCTGCCCCTGACAGTAAAATTGTTTCTTCACCACCCAAAAGGCTCACAAGAAGATGATCTTTCAAAACAGTCAGTCTGTCTATTACCTGATGTAGTTTCCAGCTGATCGGATGAGCTCCACCATCTCCTTGTGCTTGTAACCCTCCACGCTGGCATCGTTCACACTGGCAATGGTGTCTCCTGAAACACACGGAATGGAAGGACTGTGTTAGGGAACAAATTGAGGAGGTTACACATTAAAATCACACCTCTACAGTTCAGAGGGGGAGCTTTTCAAAATGATCCAAACCATGGCAAATCTTAACACTGTCCCTGAATATAAAATCGGGGCCAAACCGGTCATCTTACTCGTACTGTTAGAGATGTTGGTTCTCAAAGTCCCCTCTCATGATTTAAAACAAGAGCAGAGTTTCGAGCCCCACTGTGTTTGTGTGCATTATTAAAACCAGCAGAAAGATTTACTGGAGATTTCCATTTAGAAGACAAACTGGCCCCTCACAGCCAGACTCCACATACAAACACTTGTTCAGCAAAGGATGAGAACACATTGGGATCCAGAGACATGCGAGATACACATGGGAGATAAACAGGGATCAATGTGTGTCCAGCCTACTGCTGCTGCTCGGGTCACCACCACCACAGGCCACCTCAGAAATGTAGAACGTTTACAGATTTGAGTAAAACTAAAAAGGCACAGTCAAACATTTTAAAAGCACCAACTTGTCTCTCAAACGTCTCGATTTAAATGAGCTGGAAAACAGAGGTTTTCACTCAAGTAACTGACTGCTTTCATTGTTTCAGCTGCTTACCGCATGGGAAATACTGGAGAGAGAGAGACTGCATTGGACCTGTCCCCAGTGAATCTGGGTTACCTTCTTATTACATCAGCCAGCCCTACTCACCATGAGACTTAAAACCAAGTCCTCTCAGCACTGCTTGTCTATATAGAAAAGTAATATACTGCGACAGTGAAACTGGTTACAGACTACAATCCATTCTCTATATACAGTACATTAATAGCTGTTGACAAATTGATCTGGAAAATATTCTGCGGTTTAACAAACTGTAGCTCGACTCATGTGTCACAATTAGGTAATTGTTTTTCCATTTTTATTGTTTGTTTTGGTGTGTGTGTGAGTGGCAGGCAACCTGCATGACTTCTGACCACAAGAACATTAGGAGGTCTCTGCCGAGATATTTGCCACTGTATGAAACCACAGCAACAAGGACTGTACTCAGAGCCACCTCCAAGCAGGAAGTGAAACTGGCAAACCGAGAAACAAACAAACCCAGAATGCAATCTGACTGCAGTGAAGACAGGAAGCTCACGAGGGTTGATGTGGATTTCAAAAGGGCAGGGATCTAATCTCTTCATTATTGAACTCTTAAAAAGGGAGAGACAGACCGTCTCAAAACAGACCCCCTCCCCACCTCTACAATGCAGAGATAATTCCCTCTTAATCCAAAAGCACTTACCAACTTTGAGCCCTCCTGCATGGGCAGGGCTGTGGTCATGCACCTTGCACACAAACGTGCACATCTCCAGCGAGTTTTCATCCTGGTGGTGCAGGCCGTACGTCTGGAAAACAAAACACACTGCAGTAAAATACCGCCGGCTTTCACTTCAAATAAATTTTTTTGGCAAACAAAACCATTGGAACTGATGTCCAAAAGCTATTGAAATGTAATCAGGGTTCTGCTGTAATTATAGCAGCTTTCAAAAGATATTAAAATAACAGACTGTGAGAAGAGTGCCCAGATATTTCATGTGAACACTGTTTCCCCCAACACCAACTGTCTGTGTCACAGCTGTTAATACATTCCATTCAATCCCGCCTGGTAATTCCAACCTACTTAGAAAACTTTCCCTAAAGAAATGCATTGACGCTGGGCATGGTAATGACACAAAGAACACACAGTTATTCGTTAGAACCTGTACAGTGGAAACCTGTGCCGTGAGTGAAAGTGCACACCAGTGAAGATTTAGTTAATTGGTATTTTTTTTCAATAAAATAATAATAAAGAATGAGGATAAGAACGGCCGACCCCTCACCTGGATTTCAAAGCCAAACGTTTCATTGTCTTCCTTCTCCAGGATAATAATTTTCCTGAAAACAAAAACAAAAAACTGGATGGTAAAACACATGTTAATCAAGCTTACACTTCTATCTAGTCATCTTGTGTTAATTGAAGGGGAGGCAAGGCAGAGACATGATGGGACCTGGTCTTCAAAGCAATGACAGCCACCATCTGCACATTATCTTAGTCAGTGTTGGAAGTTTTTGGCCCCCTGCAGAGCGCTTCCAAGCCACTTTAGGTAATCCTCGAATCTGATAGAAGATACTCTACGACTTCCAGAAGACTGGATTTTAAACTATTTCAACTATCCTTCCAACAGAACAGTCCTGAGATACTTGCACACAGACTCCACTCGAATGCCTCACAGGGAGTGCAAAGCCCAAATCATGTTTTAAATACAGCCCAAATTAGCATGCCAATGACGATTTTAAAAGACAGAGTATCCAGCCAATTGATCGCATTACTTATTTATTTAAAAACTAAGGGGTCTTTAAAATCAGCACAGAAACTAGGACCAGGTGATGCTAAAAAGGAACTAAGTGGAGCCAGACTTGGGACAAGGCATTGAGCCACACAGCCTCCTCTCGTTTGTAAAATGATTATGTACTTAAATAAACAAAAAGAAATACAACAGCAAAGATCTCGCTCCAACAGACACCGCTACGTTTGATATTCTGAGCCAGCAGCAGCAGCACGAAAAGCAGAACAAGGATGCGGACTGCGGCTCCCACAACGGGACGAGCGAGAGGCAGCGCCCCGGGCTGCTGCATTGTTTTCAGACATCGCCACCAACAGATGATATTTGAACTTCTCCACTGAAATTAAAACAAAAAGCAAACTCGCTTTGGAAACTTCTGAACAAAACCCTGGAGCGTTCCAAAGGGTGATTTCCAAAGTAAAAGGAGTCTGATGAAGAGCAAAGACTTTACAGGGCGTTACAGCCGAGGTGCTTCAAAACAGACTTTGTACTGAAAACAACTCCTATCAAAAAGCATTGGCAATCCCCTTTGTTTGGAACAAAACAAAGACGTCACTTCAACCGGTTCTTAAAAAAAAAAAAAAAAACCCAGCTCTGCTAGATGATCTAATAAACAGATTATCAATAAAAAAGTTTATATTATGACTCCTATTGCATCGCAGTGTCACCCATTCGAGGTTTTAATACAAGCTTGATTAGCCACAGTGTGTAGGCAACAAGCTCAGGTGTGTGTTTTTAAATCTCATAGTAAAACCATGAATGGATCAAACTGCTATGCAATGGAAGTCTATTTTCCATCCCTGTATATGCGACTTGCTTTGACACAACACAGCCAACGTAAGGGGAAAGAAGGGGTCGTGAACTCAAATCGACTTCAATCAGGCTCTTGTTAAATCTGCTCTAAAGAACGCATTTCTGGTTGGTGGATTAGGTGTGCAAATGAGGCCTTGTGTACATCATAAAATACCTATTAAAAAAGCGTTTAACCTCTTTAGACCTCAGTTGCACATGGCCTAGTATTTACTATGTGTTGCATGGGGGAAGTCCAATACGCATGGCTTTGCCCTGTATACATGATCTGCTTATTTCTGATAGCTGTAAAAAGGTGTCTTATCAAGCCTCTATTTCCAGGCGAAAGCGGATCGACTTCTCAGATCTACTCAGCAGGTTCAGTGTTTGACCTACATGCCAGTCAATAGAATAAAATGTATTAATCTCTTTTTCAGTAGCCTAAAGTACAGCGCGTGATCGATTACTGGACAAGCTTCAAAAAAATGCCTGGCAACAAAAATGAGGAAAAAAAAAAAGAAGTATCTGGCTGCTCTTGTGGGCTTATCCAGAAAACCGATAGTAGGGATGAAAACAAGCCTCCTACTGCACAGCAATTTCACCCATTCCAGGTTTTACTAAAAGCCTGATTATAGCCACAGTGTATTGGTTACAAGCTCACGTGTGTGTCATTAAAACACAGTAAAACTAGGAATGGGTCAAACTGCTGTGCACGCAGAGTTTTATTTCCATCCATACGATAGTAAATACTGGGAAAGTAAAAAAAAACCACATAAAAACGTCCCCCTCCTACTGAAAAGCACACATTGACGTTTGAAAAAACGTCCCGGGTTTTAGGGATTTTTTTTTTTTTTTTGTGAGAATGTGCGTAACCCGAGAACCACGCAGAAAACCAATACAAAATATAAATAGCCCGTTATCAAACACAAATGAAACTTGCCATTGCGGGATCTGGTTTTAAAACAGAACGGGAGGATTTTACACTGAGCAGAGGAAAATCCTTTTACCTCTAACCACAGTTCTCTGTACGCATTGTCTGCAGGGTTTTCCCCTTTTCAAATAACACTAGCACGGTGCAGCGAGGCTTGAGAAGATACAGGTGAAGGAACCACTCCCCCTTACCTCTGCTGTGCAGGCGAGTGAGTCAGAGATTTCCACTTCAAAGATGCCCCCTAGGCAAAGAAAAGAAGAGCCACAGGTTAGGGGTGGTATCGAGCAAGGAGGCACGCGTCAGGCGGAAATCTGGGACTGGTGCCAGGACAGCAAGCCCTCGTGCCAGTAAACAAACTAACACAAAACTCCTAGTGGTAGCAACATGTACGTTTAGTGTACTCCCTTTAATAGAATATTTGGAATGCCTCCACCTAAATAAACCATTAAAAAAAAAAAACTCATGTGAACAGTAATATGGTCCGTTATGCTTAGAAGGGATAATACAGTACATTGTCTGATGAACCAGATGTATGACAACAGTTTGTTAAGACCAGGCATTGACAGCTCTGATAAGATCATTTAGTATTAAAATATGGTTACAAAACAGAGAGCTGTGTGTTTAAAATGTATTTTCCATGAATGACACACACACACACACACAGCACGGGCTGTACAATAAAACACAGCTTTGTTTAACGTCTCAAACACGGTCACCCCCGCTAATATGTTTAAAGCTCCCGTAATGCGGTGCATAAATCCGTCGGATCAAATTAGCCCGGATACACAATAAAAGCCCCCTTTCACTGACCGTCTTGTATTTGCCTAATTTTGAATTATGAATGTATTTAATGATCTCCATTTCAGGCTCTATTAACGCTTTGCTAAATGGATTTTCTCCTTTGTGCGCGCAGTTCAATCGGCTATTCAGAACCTGCCCAGCGTGAAGACAAAGGGGGAGCTTCTTAACAACGCGGTCGGGAGACTTGCACGTTTCACAGGGCTTTTTTTCAATTCTCTCATTTGTTTCCCTAAATACCTTAAAGACTCCAGAGAGCCGCACGCGACTGCAGTACAATGTGGGTTGTGTGGGAGGCGCGTGTGGGTCCCATTCATTCGCACAGCGTCAGAACTGCACCTGGTTCAACAGCCCCCTTTTAATCACGGATCACTTGAGAGTGATTAAAGTCAGTTTTCTGCACTGCAGCACAAAGAAACGATCTGTGCATTGTGCAAAATGTATTCAAACATCACAAAGGCACAGAGATTTTAAAAAGCTTAACCCTTTAAAAAAAAGAATCAGTGGTACGTCATGAAGATTCCATTCAGGGGGCAGAAATCGGGCTTCATTTAACCCCCAAAAAGCAGACCCCAATTTTTCACCTTACCGTCTCAAAATCCTTGCACGTTTATGGTATGGTCTGTTTCTGCACTAACGACATCAGCGCGTTAAAATTAACAAAAACACACCATTAACCTGTAACAAACCTGTTCTGGGATTTGTAGACTTTGGAAGTTAGCAGGCAATTGGCCGTTTGTTTATTAAAAGACAATCATTTCACTTTTGATTACTTTTTTACCCATTAGGTACCACATTTCTGTGCAGTATAACTGAACGAAATCTATAACATTTGATAATCAAGCTCCATCTTGTCAAAATGTTTGGTCAAAGTCTGAGTTGTTTTTTTGTTTTTCCAATTTTGAAGTTGGGTCTCCATGTCACCAATGCCAGCCCATACATTCTTGGGTGCAGCTCCTTTGCCAGTGTGCACAGTCCCCTCATTGTAAATGACAATGTATAATACCGCCAATAAAATAAAAACCAGCCCACGACAAATGAGGCACCGGGCTGGGGAGCGGAGAGGCATAATGTGTGCCCTGTCCCTGAGCGCTACAGTGTGGTGAGGGGGTGGTCAGAGCGATACGGCTTCAAACCACAGCCCTTTGTGGGCAAAGAATGCTAAACATTTTAGAATATCCATGCAGAATGATTCTTATAAACACAGCGTTTGACAGGCATGCAAACCCCCCCCCCCCACATACGTTCTAGATTATACAAAGCAGAATTCAAATGAACGCAACACCATTAACAGCACGAACCGACAAAGAAATAGTGAACCCCTTCAGGTGTATAAAGAATGAAGAGGTTCTTCAAACGGTTTCTTCTTAAAATACATCCGAGAGCGATTCAAGTATCACGAGGAAAAAACGGACAATTTGGACGAGCAGAGCCAACCCGTCAGTATTTATATTAAAAAAAAAGGTTCCTTGCACCTCATTGCAAAATTAATAGAGTTAGCATCGTTTTATTTTGTGGGACACGTGTCACTTGTACATTAAAGGGTTAACAGACAGGACTGGTCTAAAGGTGTGCATTTGAAAAAAAAGTAAGATGCTGCATTCACATGCAAGCAAAGAGTTAAATATGTAAGCTGAACACACGTGTCTGGGAAATAGTGTTTATTTTCTTCCTCGGAGAGAATGTCCCTTTGCTTTTGCTCTTCTAAAGAGAGCCCCTTTCAGGTTTGTTTCTGTTCTTCGATACGACCCAGAGGCCTATACGAGGACCCAGAGTACATACGTACTGAGATTTCTTCTTCTGACCGTGGTTGACTCCAGTGGTAAATTGCACACGTCTCAATAAAACTACAGCCGTGTATATAAAACAGCACACTTCATTAATATGAGAGAGATACACTATCGTATAAAGTTACAAATCAATCTGGCATCAAACGCCCTTTTAAACTTTGCACATGAATTTCCCCTCGAATTAATAAGGCGCACGCAGTCTTGCTGTCTCTGCTGCTAATTGACTGCAGACTATCATCCCAAACATATGCTGTCAAGATGCGTTACAAAAAAAACAACAAAAAAACACACGAGTCGCAACCCATTGAATTCACACAATCGCGTGTATTTATAAAGCATGCTGCTCGCGCTTTTGTTATGTGTTTACTAGCACACGCCCTTACCCAGGGCGGCTTACAGTTGTATACAAAATACATAAAGAATTAGAGTACAATAAAGAGCAAGATACAAAATACAATGACTTCAGTCCTAATAAGAGCAAATACAAAACACAGTACGATTTGATACCGGGACAGTCCAAGAGCAGATAAGTTGATAGTTACATCAGTGTTAGATACGAGTGCAAGTGAAATATAAAGACACTACAGGTTGGATTAAGTGCAGGATTAAATACAATAGGGAGCAGATACGTATAAATTAAAGCGAATTAAAAAGGCAGAGTGCTATATAGACCAGAAGGGAAGAGTTGAGTTTTACAGGTGTTGTTTTAAGGTCATAACTGATGTTAAATCCCAGATACACGCGCATGCAAAACTAGTCAGGGGAAGTTCTATTCTAGATGCGATATTGTGCTGTACGTGCTTGAAAAAAAGGGGATAGGGTGACAAAGAACCAATTTAAGTTTTTGAACCGACTCTTGTTCAATCTGTAGGAGTGGTTAATTACCCTACATGCAACAAGTGTGCCAAAGAAAAACACGAAATCGTGAGACTTCTATAAAACGTGTGTACAGTATTTAATGTAGAGAGACGATAACGTTTGTTTAAGTACAAAAAACACCCTGTTTCTTACGATAGTTAAGTAACCTGCAGGTTGATGTCCATTGTCCACATTATCATTCTAAATGGAGTACTGCAAAAGAAAAGTTCGCTGTCTATAGCTGGGAGCAGCAGGAGCGGTATAGTATACTCTCGTAGCAAACAAACCTTGTAGCCTTTTAGAAAACTTCAAAACAGAACCTCTTCCTTACAGAGAGTAAGACAGAAAGACGCTGGTATACACCCTACAGAGGTTTACTGAAGGAATACATTGGGTCTGGATGCGCGGCGATTATTAGGACGCCCTTACGAAACCTATTATTGCATCAAGCCCAGCTTTGCTGTAAAACGCGGTGCGCCTCAGTGCGGCGGTACTGATAAAAGCAGCAAGACGTTTACATTTTAAATGCTTAAAATACATTTGATAAAAGTTACAATTATAAAAGAAATGATTAAGAGACCACATAGCTACCTTTCTGTGATTCCTGGGCAGCGTTCCTCCGGAGTAAGCCAGCGTTTTGTAGTTGTAAACGTCGGAGGTGTTTTTGTACGAATCCAGGGTTTTGTATGTCTCTGAAGCCGACTGGTAAATCTCATTCTTCTCCGCACTGTACACATCCCGGTCCCGGGCGCTCCCACACTCCTCTTCCTTGCGGCTTAACTGCTTCAGCCGCCTCAGAGTCATGTTTTTCATAGCAATCCAACACACGCTGCTAATTCACAGACCTCGACTTGTGCTTCTTCTTGTATCACAAACAATCCAATTAGCCAGTCCCAACCCACACTGTTGCGCGCTCTCTCGCTCTTAGTTATACTAATGCAACTCAACTTTGCATGACTAGTAGTATTTCAGTCAGTGCCAGATGGGTGTGGGCGTGGCCTACAACTCATTTCCACTTCTCTCTGTGCAAGCCGACTCTTAAAGAGACAGTACCGCATTTACCTGCGCTTCGCTCCCCCTATTGCAGGGGTGGCCAGCCCCGCTCCTGGAGATCCACAATCCGGCAGGTTTTATAGGTAACCCTTAATCGTCCATTTCTAAAGAACGCAAGTTGTTGATCAATTTAACAAGTTAATGTGTTCAATTAAATCAGGAGTGGTCAGCTCTGCTCCTTGAGCAGCGGCTCTAGCTGCTTGAGTCAAAATGAAACTGCTCCACTTCTTTAAAATCCTGGCTCTTCAGGACCAGGGCTGCCCACCCCTGCCCTAATGTTTCGCTGTAGCTGACTTTTAACACTGGAATTGTCTTTGCAAAAGTGTTCTGGAGTGAATAGTGTGATATCCATGCCAGTGTTCTTGAGTGAATAGTGTGACATCCATGCCCGTGTTCTAGAGAGCTTCTTAAACAAGCCAACAGCAGCACGGTGTCGTTTTAGGAATATCAACTCGTGTTTTGTTCACACCAAAAAAAAAGAGGAGAGAGATTTTGAAAATAAACGTCCTCTCAGTCCTGTAACTCAAGAGTTAAACCCCAGTGAACCGGGCGCTCTGTTTTCAATGAGTTATTAGGAAGTTAATTAGCGCCACCTGCCGTGGGACGGTGGTATTTATATCACAGGGGAGGATAGAATCCACGTGTCGTTCTGCTTTGCCGTTTCGCATTCCGAATCCTCGTTTATTTTCTTACTCTAACCCAACTATACAGTACGTAGCGCTCAAGAAACGACCTTCCTGTTGAGCGCAGTTTTACGCACGGTCGATTATACCTTCTCTTAAATTGTGAAACAATATGTAATAAAACACAATCACCAACACTTGTATCACTGCTACAACTTACAGTATAATATAATAATTGTAACATTATTTTTTATATAATTGCACGATTGAACGGAGGCTTTCGTACTTATTATTTTGCAGTGGACTAAATGAAAAAGTAACTGCATCGTAAATACTGCGCTCGTGTCACCAGAGTATTGACAGGAAATACAGTAATAACAACCCTGCGTCTCTTATAACAGAAACATTCTGCGGCGTGCGTAAGGTATACAGCCCTAACACCACTGTACGTGTGTTTAACCCCTTCAGCTACACAAGTAATAGAGCGCTGTTGTTCAAAAGGTTTCTTCTTGAAGAGCGAGGAGGGAACTGGCCCCTCGCTTGGTCAGATCCAACCCGTCAGTATATTTTAAACCCGGCTTCGTGCACCCGGTCATTGCAAAAATAAGAAAGTTAGCACCATGTTGTATTTGTGGGACATACGTCCCTTTTACCTTAATGGCTGTGCCGCATGGCCCGAGGCTAAGTTCGGGTAGTCAGTGTTGTGATAATTGTCATTTTAAACGCTAATGAGGTCTCTCAGTGTGTGTGGTGGGGAGTGATATAAGGCATGCATTGTTCTTGACGCGCATCTGTTAAGCGCTCCTGTGCGCTATTACGGGTGTTTTGCACTCTGATGTTTTGTAAATCACACCTTGGTCGTGTCCTTTATAACCCCCTTTTAACAGGATCTGTTGCTAACAGGGTGCCAAGTAGTTAAACAGGTTGGGAGGGGTTAACTGAGAATCAAGCAAACAAACCAAATCAAACAAGTCGATCCGTTTCGATTCTCGACCTATGCGTTTAATTGGTTTGCTTCTGTAACATTAATTTAATTACCACAGTTCAAAACTTCATTCAGAAGGCGGGTAGGTATAGAAGCGATTTCTTCTCGTTCTATCGATTCACGTATTTTAATGATTTTGGATTCATTTTGAAATGACTCACACTAGAAAATGACTACCCCTGGCCTCTTTCAAACAATGGCTGTTATTGTGCGTGAGTTCAAAGTGTGGTTGTAAAGCCGAGGGGCGCCTCACTGCGGTCCTGTGTAAACTTCCAGGGGCAGGCAGATGCTATGACTTGGACAGCACGCTGGTTGACTTTGACCACTTTCACTTTTGAGTCCGCAAGTATAATTTACAGTAACTCGCACACGTTTAGACTATTTTAATTGCGTTTGTAGGAAACTGAGACACCAGTAGCCACACCAGATTTGGTAAAAAAAAAACCCAAAAACAAACAACGGTGTGTGGATAGAAGTATAGTTTCTGCAAATGTGTTTTCATTGTTTGCGTGGAATATACATTTTTCTTAACCTACCTGGGAATATTTATTTTACGTAAAGTAACGCAAAGACAATAAGGCTATTGTTAAAACACGGAAGAAGAATATTAATCATCATATCTGATTCATAAACATGTTTTCCCCTTAAAATATAAACCCCCGTGACGCATTTCAAAAGCTGAAAATAGTGTAGCGATCCGTGTATTGTGTTTGCGTACCGTACTCTTGTCTCTACTGTCTGTGCTGTTAATGCCGCTGTATCGTGTTCCTCTCCCCCCGTCTGTATTCCCTGTAGTTGCGGGTTCTCTCTGTCTCTGTGGCTGTGCGAGCTGTCCTACACGCATGGTGCGCCCTGGTCCCTGTCATTGGCTGTTGGTTGTGTGTGCCCATTGGTCCTAGTGTACGGCTGGGGACCAATGGGATAGCGTTCGCTCTGGCACCTGATTAGCATAAAGGGGCGGGGCTAAGCTATAAAACGGGGCCAGTCCAGGGCAAGGGAGTAGAGTAGCAATGGTCTCTGTAGGGTGGTGAGAGGATCCTAAATAAAGCTTTGAACCTTAAAGCAGCGTGTTGTCTCCTTCTGTTCTGCTTGCTGCGTGAAACGCTACAATATGAATGATTATTATTAGCATTATGAATTTAAAGTAACCGCCTCGCTTGTGTGTCATGTTCATTATATTCGCAGTCACGCACGTTCTTGGAAGTGCTCGTAATAACTTTGGTAAGCGCCTATTGTTATGTTAAAACAACAAAAGCGTGCGTGGTATGCAAATGAAAAAACATTTCAGCACAGCAATGCATTTCCACTGTGGCTTCGCATGTTCATTATATTCACAGTCACGCACGTTCTTGGAAGTGCTCGTAATAACTTTGGTAAGCGCCTATTGTTATGTTAAAACAACAAAAGCGTGCGTGGTATGCAAATGAAAAAAACATTTCAACACAGCAATGCATTTCCACTGTGGCTTCGAGGCGTGTCGCAAAACGTTCTGTTTACCGTAATGCAGGAAATTCAACAAACCAAGGAAAACAAATGGTACAGAAACAGCGACAACCATCGTGTTAGCATCACCAAAAAAAGGTTTAATATTTTACAACAGTATTTACATGTTTGCATACAGGAGGAGGAGGAGAAGGTCGAATCAGGTGATCGACATTGCCTGTTGTGACATTGAGGAACCCCCAAACGAAGGGCGGGGAAACAGGAAAGCTCTGTATCAATGCATATAGCGTTTAGAAAAACACTGACCGGAAGCATCCTGAAGGAGCTGGCTCCATGTTATTTTTCTTTTCCCTGCCTAGCTGTAACATTGAATAGACGCGCCGTGCGCCTCTCTACTCCGGCGTTTGTACAGTGCCAGCTTAACTAACTGCACTTCTAAAGGAGCTCTCATTGAACACAGTTACACAGCAGCAGTTTTGAATAATACTAGACACAACAACATAAACTACTGGGCGATCATATTAAAAGGTTTCAATCGTGGCATTGCCAGTTTGATTTGTCGTATTTTAAAATTAGTGTTTGACCCACAAAATCAAAACTATTTAAGCTTCAATTTGTGACGTAAATCTCTGTCCTAAAACTGTTGTTTAGAATTAAAAATGATAAATAATAAATACGTTTTTTTTAAAAAAAAAAAAAAACCTCTGCAAAACACAGCCCTTAACCAAACCTTCGGTTTCTACAGTATTTTAAGATGTACGTTTTGATTTATTTAGGCTGTATTATTTATATGTGCTACTAATGAACAAAGGTTCAAACCCTGCCTCTGTGGCTGAATTTTAATATACATTACCCAAATAACAGCACACGTTTGAGGTCTGGAGTAACTACTGTATCTATGGTACATTCTCTGAGATGGCCAGATTACTGACTGCAATTGCAACATTTTGCCACCAGAGGGGCTATGTGCGCCAAATCAAAATCCCAATCTAACAAGTCCCAATATCCCTCCATATATAGCATGGCGTGCTTCAAATCAAAATGCTTCAAAAAACAAAAACAAAAAAAACAACAACATCAAGCACTACAGCTCCACGTAGTGGACCGGAATAACACAACATCAATTTACTTTACTTTTGGCAGGTAAAGAAAGCAGCTAGGTAATTTTAAAAAACACAAACACATTTACAACAAGTCCCAATCTAAATACAGCACCCTGATGGAGCGATAGGGCCCTCATTACCATGAATACCAGAAAAAAGAGATACTTTTATATTTACAGAGTACAGTGGGGAAGTTACATGCCAATACTTAAAGACAATGCAAGCTGTGAATCTGGTCAACTGAACATCTGGCAAAAAAGCATAAAAAGGCCTATCTCTTCCAGAAATCGTGCTGAAATGAACCTGACCATGCTTTTATGTCCAGGGTCAGAAGACACCTGGCCACAGGCTTAGTTGGGGGTTCCATGCACTGCACTGCAGACAGCTTATCAGGTAGCAACCTTCCTATAGGTCTGTGGTCCTCAATGCTGTGCCTGCCATGTGCCACAGAATCAGCATCTGAACACTGCGATGCAGCTGTGTTGGGAGGGAGACTGAAGCCATTACAATCAGGGTTGGGCCTATGTCTGCTTTTCAATTCCAGTTCCTTTTTAAAATCGGTTCCCCGATTCCGATTCCACTGAAGGAACTGGAATTGATATTTTAGGACATAATTCATGTGATTGATTAACTGCTTTCATTTCAAGCCAATTTCAGTTGACCAACTAACAGGGACTTCAAGTGAGGTAGCGTGTTGCCACTCTCTGTGAGGAGTTCATTTTAACAGAATGCTGCTAACTGCAGTTTTGATCAATGATGTTTTGGAATTGATTGAAAGGGAATGAGAATTGAAATTGGGAATGGATTTTGAAATTGAACAGGAATTGGCTCCCGGACCTGATTACAATCTACTCTGTGCTCCGTCGCTTGCTCTGCCTTTTCAATTTGATAAATCTCCCTTTGAATTTAAATTTCCCATTTTGGAATCAGCAGTTAAACATCACAGAAACCCTCCTGACTGCCTGCCAAACACACACATGCACCCTGTGGCCAGCAGCTTTGAGGATCAGCGCTATCGGTGCTGAGAATACCTGCAGCCGAACACACAGCCTGAAAGCACGCAGATCAGCAGCCTTCAGGCAATCTGCAATGCAAAGGATTCTCCAACAGCACCTGTGATTCAAAGTGCAAAGCAGATCAGCCTGTGGCAATCCACACATATCTGTAACCACATCCAGTGATCTCCAGCAGTCCTGCTCAGACTGAAACCACAGCATATACAGTGTTTATATTAGTAGTGCAGTTTGGGATTTCCAGCTAACAAAACACAACACCAGTGTCTATACATATCAAAATACACACACAAAAAAAACACAAGCCATTTCAACACAGTTTGTGTTGAAAAAGATGCATAAAAATGCACTTTCCACACAATTCCAGAAGAAATCATTTGAAAGAGTTGCTGTCGGTAACGATTTCATCTAGCAGTTGTCTTTCTTTGTTTCCTCTTTTGCAGCCACGATGAAGAAATCAGATTCTAAGAAACCCAATTTAATTGTAATAATCATTATTAATTATACCGCCATCAAAATGTACATAACAGTACAAAGAAACAAAGAGACAATCCAGTGTACATGCGTTTTCGTAACTTCTCTATAAAGGATTCGAGGTATTCATATATTACAACTTACAATATTACAAAAATAAAATACATTAAAAACATGCCCTTCCCTCTACAAATGACTGAAATCTGATCAAAGGTTATGGCTTGTTAGATGGTTTGTTTTGCAGTTTGAGTTCAATTTGTCTACATTAACTGCCTTTAAGATGAAGTCTTCCCTTTTAAACAGTCAAACCGAGTTCTCTGTTAATTTACAAATTCAAGTGTATTCAGAGCAGAGGAAAGGGAGGCATCGTGAATCGCAAAATCATTTCTTACCAGTACCGCTGCCCTCTGCAAATTAAAGGTGTGCAAACAAAACACAAAAATCACATTTCCCTTTAAGATCCTTGCAAACTGCAATTTCAAGACATTCCATGAACAACAACAAGAAGAAAGCAGACGTATGAAGCCACCAAAGTGGGATTGACAAAGTTAAAAACCCAGCTGGTCACCTCGTGGAAGCGCTAGCGTTCTACCAGGGTTAGGGTTCGGGGTGCTGGGGGTCCGCGCAGATTCCTTTTTATAGTTCCCCCAAAAATCGAATTGAAAGCCTTCAAAATGCAGGTAAACAGAAATAAAACAAAACAAAAAACCCAACAGGGACGGAGGCTTCTTCTAAACGTACATTTACCGAAATGTGACAGTGGTGGGTTTGAAAGAAAGAGAAGACAGTAACATTGTGTTTGCTAATGCTTGCTATAAACACCCCTCCATCCCTCCCTCCCTCTCTCTCTCTCCCTCAATTCACAGATTTCACATTAGCTCTAGTTACAGCGTGGCTGAACAGCCTTAAATATTATTTAAAAGATAATGAAATATCACATCCTTGTCCTCGTTCACATCATTTACACACACAGGTGTTTAGTGGGTCAAATACATTGCACATTAGTCAGTTTGTCTGCGTGATATTTGTGTCACAAAACTGTACAATTTAACTGCCAACAGAACCACTAGTTTGAGTCCGGCTTACCCAGTCCTTGGTCCAGAGGGAACGGTGGACAGAGGGGGGGGGGAACGTTTTTTAAAAATATCAGTAGTTTTGGATAAAAAGGTGAGGTAGGCCTTTGTCTCTTGTGGCTTGATGGCAGGTTTTATTTTTGTTTCGTCGTGGTATTTTTTTTTTGTCTAGGTGATTTTTTGTGTCTGGTTTTCGTTGGTCGTTCAGATCTTGACGTCTTCCAGAACGCTGAGGTGGGAGAGCGTCTTCTTGATCCGCAGAGCCGTGAGTCTGGCCGCCCCATTCGAGTACCAGCACTCCCTCATGATCTTCCCCATCACCTTCAGCGCCTGTAGAGATACGAACCATTAACATGCATACAGAGAGACAGACACCACAGAGACAAACTCAATCCATTAACATGCATACAGACACCACAGCTAGAAACTCAATCCATTAACATGCACACACACACACACACAGACACACACACACACCTAGAAACACATTTCATTAACATGCATACAGACACACACACACACACCAAGAAACACATTTCATTAACATGCATACAGACACACACACCACAGAGACAAACTCAATCCATTAACATGCATACAGACACACACACACCACAGAGACAAACTCAATCCATTAACATGCATACTGACACACACACCACAGAGACAAACTCAATCCATTAACATGCATACAGACACACACACACCACAGAGACAAACTCAATCCATTAACATGCATACAGACACACACACACCACAGAGACAAACTCAATCCATTAACATGCATACAGACAGAATCGTTCCGTGTGCACCAACACACAATTCACAACATTAAAACCCCCCGATTGGGTCCAGTTTTGGAAGCTGGACTGGGGTCATGAATACCTCATAGCTCTGCCACCAGTTGGGAACGGTGGGCCGCAGTTTCTGGTCACACACGACCTTGCGCATCTCTTCGATGGAGGGGTCAGAGGGCACCAGCTCGTAGTAGGGGAGCTGGTACTCTTCATGGATTCCTGGAGGGGCGAGTAGAGGGGTGAGTAGAGGGGTGAAAGCATCCCCCCCCCATACAAAGCAACAAGAACTTCACTTCTACCTGGGTGGGTAGGAGAGGGGAGAGGTTTAGGAGGAACGCGAGCGTGCCAGCTTCAGGAGACCTGTCTTGCTGGGGGGGTGGGGGCGGTAGGTGAGGGGCGAGGTTTAGGAGGAGCCTTGGCGCACCAGCTTCAGGAGACCTGTCTTGCTGGGGGTGGGGGGTAGGTGAGGCGAGGTTTAGGAGGAGCCTGGCCAGCTTCAGGAGACCTGTCTTGCTGGGGGTGCGGGGGTAGGTGAGGGGCGAGGTTTAGGAGGAGCACTGGCGCCAGCTTCAGGAGACCTGTCTTGCTGGGGGTGGGGGGTAGGTGAGGGGCGAGGTTTAGGAGGATCACGAGCGCGCCAGCTTCAGGAGACCTGTCTCACTAGGAGGGTTGGTTGGAAGCTTGTGGAAGGGTCTCTCACCTCCTGCACTGCAGCGGCGAGCGATCTCCCAGTAGACCAGGCCCAGAGCGTAGATATCCGCACACTTGAACGAGTCGAAGTGCTTCATGTTGATTGTCTCGTCCAGAACCTCGGGGGCCATGTACCTGTCAATCACACACACACAGAAGAAAGTTTAGCAGCGAGAGGAGGCCACTCGTCACAACTTTGTCAAGTCGGGTCTTAGAGGATCCCAGCGTTTGACTCAACAACACGACTAGGCTGCCCTGTTCCATCCCCTCACCACTCTGTGTGAAGAAGTGTCTCCTTCCCCCTGTCCCAAGTCTATCTCCACTAAATTTCCAGCTGTGTATCAAGCAGGGCACTGGTTTAAAGAAGACTTTAGTGAGGAGCACCTCTTGGTGCCGACGCGCTGGTTGGGTGCGATGTCGATGGTGTCGGTCACAGAGTCGTGCCGCACTGCCAGCCCCAGGTCCGCGATGGCACACATGCCGTTCTTCTTCACCAGGATGTTCTTGGACTTCAGGTCTCTGTGTGCAATACCAGGCTTACCTGCAGGGGACGGTAAAGGCAGGTATTCTTTATGTAGCAATACTGGGCAAGTCATTCACTTATGCAACCGGAGACCCATTTCCAGCCCTGACTCTTGCTCACACACCTTGCGTGCCGACGATCTCCATGTGCAGGTGGGCCAGGCCGCTGGCTGCGGACAGGGCCAGCTTGATCATGCCCTCGATGGTCACCGAGTAGCGGTTCAGGTAGTCAAAGAGGGAGCCATACTCGTGGTAGTCTGACACAAGCCACAGCTGAGTCCAGGTCCCGTTGTCTGCAAGGAAGAACAGAAGAAATGCTTGAGAACGAGACTTTCTCCTCCTATTGCACAGCAGTTTCCCCCATTCCAGTTTTTAACATGTGCTTGATTAGACCCGGCATATAGGTAACAAGGTCAGGTGTGCTTACTAAACCAGGAACGGATCAAGCCGCTGTGCAACGGGACTCATTTCCATGCCTGCTCTACACTGGATTGGGCGTGGCGCCCTGTTGCAGTTACCCTTGTTGTCGGCGGCGATGAAGCCCAGGATGTTCTCGTGCCTCAGCATGATGGTCTGGTAGATCTCAGCCTCTCTGAACCAGGAGCGCTCCTCCCGGGAGGAGAAGATCTTCACAGCCACGTCGCCTCCACGCCACTTCCCTCTCCACACCTCCCCGAAGCGACCCTTCCCTATGATCTCCTGCAGAACGATGGTCCGGGCCACTGTGCGCTGCACGAACAGGGGGAGGCCTGCGGGGGGGAGAGAGACTGCTTCAGAACACAGTCCAGGGGCAGCACAGCCCCTTTAAAAGTGCACAGGAAGCACACACACATTTTATAATTCCCCATCCTGCTGGCTAGTTTTGCAGATCCCGGTTAGCGCTAATTGTTAAGGCAGTATGAAATGAGATCATATATATATCTATCCGTTTACTTGTTGGCTTCTTGTTTTTGAAACTGCATATGCAACCCAGGTGAAATCTGTATTTTGTCACTGTGCAAAAATACTAGGAAGTCAGCATTTCTCTGTGTGGGTCTGCCCGGGTCTCTCTCTCTGTGTGGGTCTGCCCGGGTCTCTCTCTCTGTGTGGGTCTGCCCGGGTCTCTCTCTGTGTGTGGGTCTGCATGGGTCTCTCTCTCTGTGTGGGTCTGCCCGGGTCTCTCTCTCTGTGTGGGTCTGCCCGGGTCTCTCTCTCTGTGTGGGTCTGCCCGGGTCTCTCTCTGTGTGTGGGTCTGCATGGGTCTCTCTCTGTGTGTGGGTCTGCCCGGGTCTCTCTCTCTGTGTGTGGGTCTGCCCGGGTCTCTCTCTCTGTGTGTGGGTCTGCCCGGGTCTCTCTCTGTGTGTGGGTCTGCCCGGGTCTCTCTCTGTGTGTGGGTCTGCCGGGTCTCTCTCTGTGTGTGGGTCTGCCGGGTCTCTCTCTGTGTGTGGGTCTGCCCGGTCTCTCTCTGTGTGTGGGTCTGCCCGGTCTCTCTCTGTGTGTGGGTCTGCCGGGTCTCTCTCTGTGTGTGGGTCTGCCGGGTCTCTCTCTCTGTGTGTGGGTCTGCCGGGTCTCTCTCTCTGTGTGTGGGTCTGCCGGGTCTCTCTCTGTGTGTGGGTCTGCCGGGTCTCTCTCTCTGTGTGTGGGTCTGCCGGGTCTCTCTCTCTGTGTGGGTCTGCCGGGTCTCTCTCTCTGTGTGTGGGTCTGCCGGGTCTCTCTCTGTGTGTGGGTCTGCCGGGTCTCTCTCTGTGTGTGGGTCTGCCGGGTCTCTCTCTGTGTGTGGTTCTGCCGGGTCTCTCTCTGTGTGTGGGTCTGCCGGGTCTCTCTCTGTGTGTGGGTCTGCCGGGTCTCTCTCTGTGTGTGGGTCTGCCGGGTCTCTCTCTGTGTGTGGGTCTCCCGGGTCTCTCTCTCTGTGTGGGTCTGCCCGGGTCTCTCTCTCTGTGTGTGGGTCTGCCCGGGTCTCTCTCTGTGTGTGGGTCTGCCCGGGTCTCTCTCTGTGTGTGGGTCTGCCCGGGTCTCTCTCTGTGTGTGGGTCTGCCCGGGTCTCTCTCTGTGTGTGGGTCTGCCCGGGTCTCTCTCTCTGTGTGTGGGTCTGCCCGGGTCTCTCTCTGTGTGTGGGTCTGCCCGGGTCTCTCTCTGTGTGTGGGTCTGCCCGGGTCTCTCTCTGTGTGTGGGTCTGCCTGGGTCTCTCTCTCTGTGTGTGGGTCTGCCCGGGTCTCTCTCTCTGTGTGTGGGTCTGCCCGGGTCTCTCTCTGTGTGTGGGTCTGCCCGGGTCTCTCTCTGTGTGGGTCTGCCCGGTCTCTCTCTGTGTGGGTCTGCCCGGTCTCTCTCTGTGTGTGGGTCTGCCCGGTCTCTCTCTGTGTGTGGGTCTGCCCGGTCTCTCTCTGTGTGTGGGTCTGCCGGGTCTCTCTCTCTGTGTGTGGGTCTGCCGGGTCTCTCTCTGTGTGTGGGTCTGCCCGGTCTCTCTCTGTGTGGGTCTGCCCGGTCTCTCTCTGTGTGTGGGTCTGCCCGGTCTCTCTCTGTGTGGGTCTGCCCGGTCTCTCTCTGTGTGTGGGTCTGCCCGGTCTCTCTCTGTGTGTGGGTCTGCCCGGTCTCTCTCTGTGTGTGGGTCTGCCCGGTCTCTCTCTGTGTGTGGGTCTGCCCGGGTCTCTCTCTGTGTGTGGGTCTGCCCGGTCTCTCTCTGTGTGTGGGTCTGCCCGGTCTCTCTCTGTGTGGGTCTGCCCGGTCTCTCTCTGTGTGTGGGTCTGCCCGGGTCTCTCTCTGTGTGGGTCTGCCCGGTCTCTCTCTCTGTGTGGGTCTGCCCGGGTCTCTCTCTCTGTGTGGGTCTGCCCGGTCTCTCTCTCTGTGTGGGTCTGCCCGGGTCTCTCTCTCTGTGTGGGTCTGCCCGGTCTCTCTCTGTGTGTGGGTCTGCCCGGGTCTCTCTCTGTGTGTGGGTCTGCCCGGGTCTCTCTCTCTGTGTGGGTCTGCCCGGGTCTCTCTCTCTGTGTGTGGGTCTGCCCGGGTCTCTGTGTGCCTGCGTTACCGGAGCCGGACCCCGAGGTGGACAGGTCGAAGATCAGGTCCTGCAGGGTCTTGTCCTTGGCCAGGTACAGGTGGTCGCAGGAGGGCTCCTCCGCCTCGAGTCGCTGCCGGTTGTGGTAAACGCGCTGGTGGTGCTGGAACAGGAAGACGGCCACGATGAGGATCACGCAGAGCAGGAACACAGGGCCGGCGATCACCACGGCCAGCTCCACCGGGCCCCAGCCGGAGGGCGTGTAGCCAAACCCACTGGGGGCGCCTACAAACAAAACACACACACACACACACACACATCACCCAACCAGCACAGCACCAGCACAGCATGCCAGGGGTTTTCTGCTTTGTTCAAATTTTGCTATAAGGGTTAGTTTACATTGGTTTGTTTGATCTGCTTTACAACGCTGGCCCTTGCTCAGTTACACCATGCTATGCTGTTATTAAGGGGAGCTCTTCTAAGGGCTGGCTAGTACGGGGGCTCACCGCTGGGCCGGCCCGGGTCCACGTTGTTGCAGAAGTCCGTGTAGCAGCAGTGGGTGTTTCGCAGGTCCTTGGCGCTCAGGCAGTAGATGGGCTGGCCGGCAGGCTCCAGCTCCCTGGCTGGGATGCACATGCGCACGTGGTGCTCCACCCCGTTGATGTAGGAGGTGGAGGCCATGCACGCCCCGTCCGTTTCGCACTGGAAATCCGTCCTGTCGCATTGCGTGCAGTTACACCTCAGGCCTGGGGACGGGGAGGCAGAGGGAAGTAAACAGCAGCAAAAGAACAAAGCTCGTTTCAAAACAGGTCAGCCGGTGGAAATAACGACCCATTGCATAGCAGTTTGATCCATTCCTGGTCTTTACTGAGTTTAATGAGATGCACCTGAGCTTGTTACCTACACACTGATCAAGCTCATAATAAAAACTGGACTGGGCGAGTCTGCTACACGAGTCTTACTTCTATCCCACCAAATGCCTTTGGATTTCAAAGCTGAAATGCTACTTGATGTAATTCCCTGTACGGCTCAGCTTTGCTTTAATGTTACAGGGATTGCTGCTCATTATTATACACCAGCAAGAACAGCAGAGGGCGCTGTGACACTTACTGAAGGCTGGTCCTGTACGCACTCCTATAGGAACTCTGAGCACTGCAATACAATAAACTAGACATTGCTCTGCAGAGAATACCATGCATACCACTGCCAGACTCCCCACTACAAAGAACTACGCAGCAACACAGCAATCTTTCACAAGCTGGGAAAATGAATTCATTGTGTGCCTGTTTCATTGACTCTGTACACTCAGCATGTCTGGAAAGTCCCCCTATTACTGTGTCTGAAAATTATATGATCAGTCCAAGGTTCAACTGGATCAATTAATTAAAAAAACAAACAAAAAAAAACAAGAAACTTAACTTCTGATAAGCCAATCAGATTAGGAATACAAACGTTCAGTTTATAATAAAGCCAAATTCGATTAAAATTAAAAAGGTTTCCCCCCCATCTAATCCAGTTTACAAAGATCAGCATACAGGTTACTGTAGAACTGCAGTCACCAGACGTTAATGACAAACTAACCGACATGACCTGGAGTGCTGGTCCACGTGGCCGTGGGTATACCAGGTGAGCCACAGCAGAGACTGACGATTCATAACCTCCCTCTGCTGCACGGACTGCATGTTTATCCTGTGACACAGCGCTACGGAGGCTTAAAGACTACTCGGTGGATATCTAAACTAACTGGAAAGCCAATAAGGCCTGAGTGAGCAGATGAGCGCGTCTTAAACAGCAGCAAACAGTCAAAAAAACAGAACGGCTGCAAGCGACGAAATATGCAATTACTGTGAACTGGCTCAGTGATAAACATGTCAGATCCTATTGAAATAGATTCCAGGATAGAACGAGATCGAGAGAGAGAGAGAATGTTTAATTATTTCTAAAGACTGTCAAGAAAAGGGGATTTCTGTTCAGAAGAAAACCACGCACACAGACACGCACACGCACACACACGCGCTAACGTCATGCTTGTGGACGGCTGTGAATACCCTCCTTCTTCACTGACCAGGTTAATAAGGGATTGGATCAGTGCGCTGCTCTCCGGGTACACTAGGAGGTTACTGCAGCTTGGGCACTGGTGTTGCAGGTCAGATTGATGTATGAAACAGGGTGATTTGAGATAAAGCACAAGACTGATTAGAGTACGTTTATAAAGGCTCTTTTTGGTTGAGCTTTAAGTTGGTTGGTAGTCAGTGCATTTCACATTCTATTGATCTCAGGATTGACTTTTCGCAATCCATGCGCTGATGCCAAAAAAACGCAATCCATGCCAGCCAGTCTCCGAATTCTCGGATTCTTCATTTGGAACAACGGCTGCCAGACTGCCACATAGCCCTGGGGCAGGAGTCAGGCAAGGACTGGCTTGTGAAGAAGCTGCAGCTTCAAAGAAATACAGTTGGAACAAAAAAACATCCCCAGGCGTGTTTTATTTATTATGAAAAGCACACATCAATTGAGTTTGGATGCACAGGGTGACAGCTGCCAATGAGCCTGCAGTTACTGTACCTCATACAGCAAGTACTGTAACATGAGCCCTTAGTAACACACACGGTTTATCTACAGTCTCTGTTGCTGCAAGGCAAGGGGCTGGGGCTACAGCCCACCCGTAACCATACAGTGTCTTAAAACAGGAGACTTCATGGAATGATGAAATCAAAGGCAGCGCCTGAGCAATAAGCCTACCATGGGACCAGCGAATGCTACCACAGTCAAGACACAGATCTAAGAAAGTCTGTAAAAGATACAGACATCCCAGAAAAAGACATACCCTGAACGGGTCTCTTGAGAAATGTAGGCAGACTGTGCAAAGCGAGATGCTGGTCCTAAACTAGCAGTCTTTCTTAACTGCTAATGCACAGTTTCATGCAACAGTGAAAGAACGCTTCACAGAGCCTGAACACTTAATCCTAGATCTCCCTTTGTAACTTTATCGTCTCCAAGTCAAGTGTGAAGATGCTATCTGTCAGTCACTTCCCCTCTTTTTATAATCGTTTCCAGTAAATCTGAGCCCTACAGCGCTGCGCGCGCACACACATGCACGCACACACACGCACACACTTTCTTAGGGCATGTTATTGAAGCCATGGTTTCAGGGCTATTAAACTTTACCCAAATCATGATTTTTGTTTTCATTCATAAAACATGTCCATTATTTAAATAAAAAAAAACACTAGCAGGGTTTACTGAAAAGCCGTGGCACTGCCTGTTAGCGAATGGCCCTGCATCTATTATAAAAACCAGCTTTGAAAAAACACATTACTAATATTCAGCATTTGTTGATTTGAGGTTGGAAATAAGACTCCCACTGCTTAGCAGTACGATCCGTTCCTGGAACGGGTGAAACTCCGATGCAACAGGAGTCTCATTTCCATCCCAGCAGTCCAATCTGCATCTCAATGAGAGAGACGCTCCTGATACAGACACTACCTTTTATTACAGCCGTCAGAAAGGGCTGAATCAGCTGGGAGAGCGGCGGCCTGGAGGAGAGACCATCGCACGACCGGGTTCATTAATGTGGGAGCAATCTCCAGTGCTGTGGCTCGTGGGCAACCAAACGTATGCCTTGTGGTAAACCACAGGGGCACCCGGATCACCAAGCAGCGTGTACAGTGTAATTAAACAAGACAGAGTCCCACAACTATGAATTAAACAGGGCTGCTGCTAATGGAATTGAAGCCCGCAGGATCTGAGAAGTGTGCGGCACGAGAACGTGGTCAGTCTACTGTACTGTACTGCACTGTGAAGCTCCACTCCAGCCACCCAAGAAGAACAGCAAGCTAGTGAAGCAGGGATCGGTCTGCCAGTTGATACTGAAAGCAGACATGACAAGCATGGCAGGGTTCCAGAGTGAAGCAGCTCTGGAGTCATTACAGGAGTCTCCACATCTGAATCTGAGAGGAATCAGAATCAAGTGGAGAGACCACTACTGTTCTGTTCCCCTGCTATAACAATCGAAGAAACGAGAGAGAGAGAGAGAGAGCGAGAGAGCGAGAGAGAGCGCGAGAGAGAGAGAGAGACACACACACACACACACACAGAAACGAGTGTGTGCGGTTTGCCCGTTTTAAACCTTACCATGTTGTCTTCCTTTAATTAATGTCAAGTTCATGGCCTAACCAGATTTCCTGAGCTCTGTTCCCCCATGAGATTGACTATTTAACTTCTTTTTTTTTTTTTTTTTAAATCACTGGAGCATTTTACAACCTTGCCATGTGCAAGACATTACGCTGAAATCCTGAATAAAGCAGAAAACCTTAACTGGAGGTATTTAAAACAAAAAACAGGCAACCGAACACACAGACAAAGGGGCCAGTGTACGAGGGGTGCTGTAAAAAATGAGGGGGTCTGCTCTGTATCCCACTAATCCCACCTCTATAAAGACCTCTTTTGTGCACAGATTAAGGGTATGAACTGGGATTTAGCCACTGGCGTCTGGACAACAGCCCTGGAGCGCAGCAAGCTGCCCCCCCCATTACCCCCTTAGCTCCAGACAGGTTAATGTTGCAGGGATCAGACAGAGAACAGCCCCCTGGAGTCTGGAGAGCTGTGCTTCTATACTGCGCACAGCACGGGGGTTACCCCCCCCACACCCCGTGTCTGCGTTAGTCTGCATTTCATTTCCTAAATGTTTCAACTTTAACAATGTATTTCATATTCAATATTTCAGTGTCTTTTTCATAAAGTTGAAAGATGTGCAGGTACAGTCTTACACACACACGGCTGCAGCGATTTATACAAAATGAAGGACTTTCCTAACGGCAACAAACGTTCCCGAGATGTTTACACATGTTTAATGCTATAGTTTACACATGTTTAAGTTTACAGTTTGAATGTGTTTAATACTACAGTTTACACATTTACAAAATTAAAGGTTAACTAACCCTACTGAAGAGACTGTAAGAAAATACACTGAATATAAAAAGAAAATGCCCAAAACACTGAAGAAGTGGGTTCAGACGCGTTAATGAGAAAGTAACCCGCACTGCAGCAAGGGGAGAGCTTCACTTTCTAGCACCCCTCCGGCGTTATCGATTTCCTGTGGAGGCTGACTGTCTCCTGCCACTCTCTCAGACTGGATCAATACTGGGGGCAGGCTTGATCTCAGAGCCAGTCTAATGCATTTCTCTTGACGTGGGTCAAGCCTCTGAAGATTGCTGCCTCCAGCCCGCTCCGACATTAAAGTGTCGATCAATGAGTCCCGTGATGTTACTGTAGGGCCGCTGGTTTGTGTTGTATTGATCGTGTTGGCAGTCACTGCCTTGATGCTGCAGGAGGAGTTACTGTAAAGGGAGGCAAGCTTGGGGGAAGTGAAACCACACACACACACGCACACGCACACACACTGACAGACACACACACACACACACACACGCACACACACTGACAGACGCACACGCACACACACACACACACACACACACACACACACACACACACACACACACACACACACACACAGACACAGATGCACACGCACAGACACAGACGCACACGCACACAGACACACACGCACACAGACACTTACCTCACTGCTAGCTTTACACTAGCGTCTCCTTCTTAAACACATGTACAGGAATGACCTACAATAAAAAGCTTGCTCCCATAATGACATGTATGAGGATCGCTGTTAACATTATAATGCAGCAACTGTTTAAAACCTTGCAGCAACTGTGAATTTTTTTTATTTTAGTTACTACAATTTTTTCATTAAATAACACGTATTAAAAAACGAGAATTAGCAGGGATGGAAATAAGACTCCTATTGCATAGCAGTTTCACCCATTTCAGGTTTTTATGACAAGCTGGATTAGCCATTGTGTACAGGCACACCCTCATTCGCCAGGATCAGCGCTGCACAACAAAAAGAGTCTTGAACCCTTCTATTTAGCTTGTGTGCGACTGGGAGTTGCCATGATATCTTCAGCGCTGCTTTTAATAAGCGATTTCAAAAAGACAGGACAAAAAACAAAAACCCGGTTTTAAAAAGTGTCTTCCTGTAAAACATGAAAGGTAATCTGTATAATAAATACAGTGTTCTGTGTTTGAGAGAGTCAGGATGCTTTGTACTGCTATAGCCATCAATCAGGAATACAATCGGATCATTTCTTTATAAATATGTAGGCTGTGCATGCAGGCCTTTTATGAAGTATATTCCATCTGCAGCGCTGGAATAAAAACAAAAATATCTGCTTCTGTGTTTATTTGCTTTACAGCCATATTGTTTGTGGTCAAGAAAGCAAATAAGAATAAATTGTTTTTGTTTTTATTGCAAGACCAAGTTTTTGTAGAGGAGTTCAGAGTAAAATGACAAGGCTGTAGTTAATACATGCCCCATAAGTTAGCATTAAAATATGTACTGTATTTATTGGATGACCTCAAAGTAATGTTGCATTTTACTCACAGGAGTGTCGAAATTGGAGAGTAATGACCTAAAACCTTATCTGAAGCGCTGGGTGTAGTTTAGAGATGTTAAAAGTTTAGTGTTGAAATGTTTTCCAAGTGTTACATTTGTTTAATATTATTTTTCATATACATAGAAATGTACTGATATGTAGTCTCACCCACATTACTGCTGTACTATATCTCACAGCTGGGCTTGTTTGTGTCTCAATATTTGTAAAAGTTTAGGAAGTCAGTTCAATGTCATCTGACGTAACTGTGAGTGAACTACGCAGACACAAAGCACCAAGATGACACTGTGAACGCACTTGGCTTTTAAGATTCCTTAAAACGCAACATGGTTTAAATAAAACTTCCTAACTTGGCCATGCCCCAGCTGGAACGGCCTGAGCAGAAGCTAAATAAAAGGCAGGGATTCTGGAGGTAGTGATTACAGCGAGCGAGGGCATCGTGTCCCGCTCACACTCGCATGAAGCCGTTGAGATGTTCCAGCTGGATTGAGTTCAGAAGACCGAGGTGCCGGTTTATTCCAGGGCTGGTGGATTCATTTGCTACTCCAGTGACTCCAGCTTCCTGGCCAGCGTTCAATACCGGGAGCTGTCTCTTAACAAGAACACCACAAACTTCAACTTCCTTTTGAGCAACAACATTCCACCCATTTTTAAAACTTTTGACAAAGTTGAGGAATGTTTCGGTGGACAGCTTTTTATAAAAATATCTATTTGTAAAACGAAGGCGGCACAAGCCCAAACATCTGACACTTCTTCTCATCTCTTATTTTCATTTAGCCATTGAGACCGAGGTCTGGTCTACAAGGGGAAAAAAAAGACACTTCCAATGTACAAACACAAAAACACGTGCGGTTCAAACTTCATCAGCAGCACAGAGATCAAAGCGCAGAATTAATAAGACATGCATCTATCTGTTAATGTGGACTGAAGGAGAAGCATTGGCAGGAGGGTCTGAGCTATTCCCAAATCCCATCTTTAAAACCAGAGAAGGAAAGATTATCAAGTTCATTCTATGATGGAAACAATTCCACGTCGTTTTGTTTTTCCCCTATACAAATAACTATTTGTATACCAAGCAGACAAACGCTGTGCCAAATGCTTTCAGCAGTGACAACACTAGCTTACTACTGCATGGGTCCCAGTCATACAGAAAGCATGCCAGAACATGCTAGCTTCCCATGCAAAATGCATAGCAACCATTTCCATTTCAAAAAGGCACAACGCAGAGTTAACTGAAGAACATCAGTAACGAGCCTACATTCAGCCGTCACGCTGCCAGATCCCCAGTACACACAGTAGGCTGTCTTCTTTTCCCAAATCAAGAGAGAAGCATCTTAAATAAGCAGCCATCTGCCTTCTGTCTAAAGTGCCTCCACTCTCGCGCTCCTGCCACTGCTGTAGATGTTCAGTGTCTTCAGCGTATTATTAAACCTGCTGTCAGGGCAATTTGTCTGCTGTTCCTGAATTACTGATCTCAGGCTAGCCATTATGTTAAGAAACCCAATTCAAGGCTTGCATGCAGAGGGATGTGTGGATTATTTGTAGCATATGGACATCGTTCAAAAATCTAAATGGTGTGTCTCTGAACACCACCAGAGTCTGAAGCCTGGCACTGCTCTTGTCTCACACACTGAAGGCACTTGTGTAGAAGTCAATGATGCTAATATTTGTACACAAGCAGGGTCCGATGGAGCGATTTTAAACTACAGCACAGCGCACGTTTGATCAGTGCCCATTTATGATTCGTAAGTAGAACCAGCGGCCATGTTTGCATGGCAGAGCTGAGTTCTACCAGAATTCAGAAACTCATTCTATGCGTTGCAAGTGTCAAGCAATGACAAGTTCATTTCTGCAACTTGCCAGCTGGTAGTTACAGAACAGTTTCTATTTTACTTCTGTGCCTTTTTTTTTTTAAACTATATTTTCTGAAAATAAATAACTGTATGACAGATGATGCAAAGTTCATGGCTACAGATGAAATGTGATCTTCTCAGTTGCCCTTGCTGTACTACACAGTGGAGACTGGCCTCATCTCCTTCACAGACCGTGTCTTTTGCCCCTGGCACGGCATGCCCCATGTGTATTGTTTTGACAGGATACAGCTGTGAAGCCCTGTGGGTTGTGGGACACACTAAAGCTATTGTTCTCAGGGGCATGAGGTGTGACGGGTCTGTGCAAGACTGTGAGTAAAGAGCCACCCCCGGCCATGCAAACACACCAGGCTCCTTGATACAAACACCGTGACAGCAAAGCAGCTCTCCTCCGGTTCACATTACATCCATTAGAACACATTAACGTTGCCCAAACGTGCTGCCGAACGGGCAGCTTCCATCGCTGAGGGGCTCCTGCAGGACGAGCTGCAAGCGAACATGGTCTGGTTTCATTCCACAGGATTTTGTAATTGGAACAGCTACTTAGCACGGTCTAAACTGAACTACAAATACAAATAAATCAAGTGTGCCGGTCATGAAACCAAATTTTAAAGAGTTTAATTTTTAACGTTTGCTATCGCACTATTCCTATGATGTAATAATTATCAGTGAAGGTGTTGGTTATGGTTTAGATTTACACATGTATGAATGTTGAAGTTCATCGATTACAATTCAGTTATGCATTTGATCATTACTCTTGTATTTTCAGCCACTCCCATGGACCCCAAGAAGTTATGTTCCTGTATTTGTAGCTGTGATTACTGCTGGTTATTTAGAATGAATACAGTAAACATGTTCATGTGTGTTGTGGTTTATGTTACTTTTTAGTGTAATTGTAATTTCTGTAGCATAATTGGGACTACTTATAATTGAACAACATAGCATTAGATTTGGAATTGCAATTTCAGCAAAACATTCTGCTCTAATTGCAATTATAATTGTAACTGAGCCCAGGACTGCTCTCCTTTGCTTTCATGCTTCCTGTATTTTAAATAGAGACTCTCGAGCAGTGAATGGGAACTCCCAGCATTCCAGGATGTTTGTATTACGCAGTCAAGTCTGAACGCATTCCGTCCTCAAACGAACAGGGTTGACTGTATGAAACAGAAACAGCCAACCACGATTACAACACATCCTGTACGCAAGCAAAACATGCTTGAAACCCACATCAAAGCCACGTTCGTGAACTGAACACATGAACAGTGCAGTTTCTCTTGTGAGCACAACAGCAGCAGCATTTCCAGTCGTGGTGTTACACACCCCGTTTCAGTTTCCATGCCTTCACCAGCATTCATTCACATGAACAGCTTCTACAGCAGAGCGGCTGCAGTTAGGAGCAAATCGAACTTTAATTTGCAAAATAAATAGTTATTTCTTTTCTACTATTGAATCGTATAAAACCAGTATGTGCAGACCTACTGTGTTTTTAAAATAAATCATTACAGGACAGGGAAGTTGTTTTGTGTGGTTTTTTTTTTTTTTTTTTTTGCCACGTCAAGTTCCAACCATAACAATTATATAAAAAATAAATAAAAGAAAGCCGTGACATTTTGATGTACAAAAGAAATGCCGCCCCCACACTAAACCCAGACATTATTGTTGCAAAGACACGTTGTTACAACAGTACAGTTAGAGTGACAAGTACCGAACGCGTCTGTCTGTCAAATCCACGCGTTCTTTATCAAAAAACATTAGCGTATGGTTACTTTCAAAATGTAGACAAGAATACAAATAGCATAACTGTTTATCATATATATATGTGATGGTTGGTTGTAAAAATCCATCCCGCGGCAGCACGTTTATTATGGACAATAGAAACACGGTCGATTCGTGCTGTTCAACACCATTCCATAGAATAGGTTGGCTTTATTAAATAACACAGTGTGTTACACATGTAGCTGGTTCACATCAGTTAATCTTTTTTTTAATAGTAAGAACTAGCATCATTTAAAACGATATTGATATATTGTGTCCAGTGGGCTGGGCGTGAAGACGGCTAGAAGACATTAATATTCTACGCAGGGCCTAGCCATCTGTGGTTCTGGAAAGAGACCACAAACCTGACTAACAAAAGGAAGGTACCGTAGTCGGCAATTCGGATCCGTGACGCTCATACAACGTGATTGTCTTTTTTGCGTCACACTGGCGTTGTAGTAATTCAGTTGCTAACACAGCAGCCCAAAATAAATGCAGCCATCACAAAAATAAAATACAATAAATAAAAACACGTTTTTAGCTACACACAAAAAAAAAACCCAGGCCGTTTGAACTTATTAAACTGGTTCGGATGGGATTTCAAACGCGCCGGACATTTCAATTGATTCATTCGGCTGAAAATGCAACAATAACACGCGCGCACACAAGGGAGACAAACCTGCTTATCACACACACACACACACACACACACACACACACACACACACACACACACATAATAATAATAATAATAATAATAATAATAATAATAAATACCACACAGCCTCTCAACGTGTTTACACGCTTGAACACGGTATGACATTTCAAACTGCTTCTGTACGCGGATCGAATAATAAGATATACTGATAGTACCAGATCACAGAACCTTTGATATATAAACTCGGTTCAGAATGTTATTGATGCAGGTTTTAAGGAACGCGAGCGCGTGTGTGTGTGTTGCATTAGCGCTGTAATAAATTGCTGTTTATATATACATTGTGTACTGTAGCAAATCTAGTTTGCAAACATGGCAACATCAATGCCTGTGCTTGTTGGCCCGGAGAGCGCAAGTATTACTGTTCTGAATCATCCGTTCAGCCGCTGAGGGAGCACACACCAGTACGCCATGTTGTCTGCTGCTACTAATAGTACAAGGAAATGATTTGTTTTGTTTGTTTGTTTGTTCTGTTTTTTAAATCCAGCAACGCCGCGATCCGGCAGAATCACAATAAGAAAAAATAGCCATCGTGATAAAAAGAAAACCAGCTACCGTACTCACCGGTGCAGGTCCCAAGCAGCACAGCCCACAACACGATCGTGAAAGCGGTTGCGTTCCTAGCCATGTTTGCAAGATGCCCATTGCCCTGCATTGATACATACACAGTGTGGAGTTGACAAGGTAGCCTGAAGCAGACCTCCAACACAAACACACACAGACAGGCAGAGACGCGATTAAAGGGGCAGGCTGTTTAAAGGGGTGGAGGTGTTTTTTTTAGTCGACAAGAATCTGTCAGTCAAATCTATACAGCGGAATTATATGCTGCAGTTATTGTATATTGCATAAAACAACGAACTATAGAAGCTCGTATGCGGGTCTGTTTCTTTCTAACGCGTATGGGTTTAAAATATAGTCAGGGTTAATATTCTGTGTTTCGGTTTGGGCTCTTGGGCCGTACAGCTGAATTGTTCTGTTTCATCATGACATACCCATAGATTGTACTGTATACTTGTATTGTGAACGAACAGATATTGTATTGTAGAAATGCTATACCCGTATCGGAACCTACTTTTACAATAGAGTCGTTTCTAGGGTGTAAGTGTTGACATACAAGCCATATTATCTGTGCTTACTCTGACGACGTTGCAATGCTTTCATTATGGGGCTAAGGCTAAATTGCAGTCTATTTATAATGTACACTTTTACCAACACAGTATGCATGTATTCCCTTGTTTGCGGGTTTCCCGTACCTCAGACACGCGTCCTTCCATAATGCTCTTAACCACGGTGCTCGCCTCAGAGTTAGTGAGGGAATGAGACGGATTGCTATTCTCAGTTCCTGAGAGCAGCGGATTCACCTCCCACTCCCGTCCCGTCCCGGTGTGCTGCTGGACTCTTACAGTTCTAAACCAGCTTCGTTTTACACGAACGCTACTGTAACCTAAAGCTTGCAGGCTTCGTTGTACAGTGTATGACTCGCACTCTCCCCAAATCTTAATGTATCTGGTTAAAACTGTAGTGTTTGCATGCAAGACTCGGCACGGGAGCAGGGTTCAGCACAGAGGTGCAGGGTACGGCACAGGGGTGCAGGGTACGGCACAGGGGTGCAGGGTACGGAACAGGGGTTCAGGGTTCAGCACAGGGGAGCAGGATATGTATTACTGCATTATAAATACAGTAAGTTAATTAGATTGCCAGAGCGTTGCCATACATGGGTTCCTGTCCCACCCTAGTAGAAGTGAGTGTAGGCAGTAGGAGTGGTTGTCAGTTTATGCAGCAATAACCATAAATCAAGGGAGGTGCGTTGTCACATGCTCTGTGGGAAAGAAAGATGACTCCCTTTCAGCCCACACACTGCCTGTACATACTGGAAACTTTCTCATGAGGCTGAAAGAAATGCCAACTGAACCTTCAACAGGGTTACTGGGAGTGACAGCACAATGGGTTCGGAACACAGATTGTACTGCAGAACCTTCAACAGGGTTACTGGGAGTGACAGCACAATGGGTTCAGAACACAGATTGTACTGCAGAACCTTCAACAGGGTTACTGGGAGTGACAGCACAATGGGTTCGGAACACAGATTTCACAGCTGTCCAAATATGAGAGCTGGGATAATAATCAAATAGTCATGATTTTATCCACAAGCAGTTCTGTCTTTAGCAGTCCCATGAGGATCCAACGTGATTTCCGACAGCATATGTTAACATGTGGCCCTAAGTTCCCGCCAAGACTGAAAGGGTTAATTAAAATAATAATAATAATAATAATAATAATAATAATAATAATAATAATAATAATAATAATAACCATGGTTTGATAACTGAAAAAAAGTGCTATCAAAAAGTTAAACCACATGAACTTAACTATGATGTTTCATTCCCTTTTAAGGTAACTAAGAGTTTGAAATCTACCTGGAGAGCATGACAGCTCACACACCCTTGTCCAGGATATTCGGACCTTCCTGTTTTCAATACTTTCACCCGTGTTTCCTGCTACAACATCCATTCACTTCCTCTGTTACTGACCATACTGTGCACAGGAAACTAGGTCGGGTCGAGAGGGGGCCGTATTACCTGTAACACAGGAAGTGAATTAAATACCGTACAACACAACCATTAAAACGGGTCCCCTCCAGCAAACTGGTTTAACATTACCACACTGCTCTTCATACGATACATTTCCACGCTACAGCCTGAAATACGCGGTTTGAATTCATTACAAATTAAAGTCTGATTAAAAGCGCAGCGCCCTCTGGTGGTGAAAGCGTGGAATGTCACTTACACTCCCAGCAGGCCGGCGTGACTTCCAACGGGCAGTCACTCAAACGCAATGAAAAGAAGCGCCGTGTTTCTCATTGCAAACGATCTCTGCCCGAGAACCACTTGGGTTTTTATATCAGCGTGTTTTCATAAACAGTCCCGCTGGCCGGACAGTCTTCCTCTGCACTATTTACACCAAAACTCCCCGATAAGAAACCCTCTGAGATAAGATTAGATGCAGCCTCCGCGCTGCAAGAAGCAGGGAGGAAGGAGTCCGCGCTTCAGTGCAGGCCAGCTCTTTGTAACACTGTGTGGGGGCGGCGGATTCGAGGCTGGGCACGTTGCACAACTCCGCTGCGGGTGGATTTTAACAATGCAGGATTGCCTTTTGTTCTGTTGTTTATTATTTACTATGACAAAAAAATTGCACTTTTAACTATTTGATGTTTTTCAAACCGATTTTTTTTTTTTTTTGCAAATTTAGTTTATAAAGAAGCTAAGTGCCCGAACACAAATAACAATTACATAGATTCTAGGGTTTGTATATAAAAATAAATTAAACGTTGAAAAAGAAAAATGTCATTTCAATAATATAAAATGGTCACTTCTGTAAAATGAAAACAAATAAACTGAGGATAGTGAAATCTCTTTATTGCATTATACATACATACACAGAATTCTGTATTTATCGCTTAAATTCAACAAAAGTAATGTGTTCAAACAGGTGGTTTTACATTTAGTGTTTGAAGGCACATCGCCGCCACCTTGTGGTTCAAAACTGTAACGGCACCTAAATCAGAAAAAAACAAGTCCCAGATCCTTCCTTACTGTACAGCATGTCAACTGCTAGAAAACTGAATTTGCAGGTAATATTATCAAATCAAACTTTCAAAATAAAATCCTAATCATGGGCCTGTGTCAGGAACAAAAATTAAAATGCAGTAAAAACTGAAATAAAATGCACATTCCATTGACACATCATTTCAATAAACTCCTCCACATCACAGGATTTTGTGTGCAAAATATTGGAGAGCCGCACCCCTTTTTGAAGAATAAGCCCACTGCCTACACCTCTGCTGATGTGCCCGTGTGCCTAGCCTGGGTCTGAACCCCGAAAGCCTCTCTGAGGCTGCTTGACTCCTTTGATTTTCCCTTACAGAATGTTCTGTATGGTACAGAATGTATTTGAAATCACAGATTCAGTTCTACAGTATGAAGTCCGGGTGAGGGACGGACAGCAGTCCCACCACTGCTGGTTTCACTAGGGGACGGGTCAGCCCCAGCGTACAGGGAACAAGCTCAGGCTGACGGGTTTCAATTCTTTACTTTCTTAGACGAGCGCTCTTCCTCGGGGGAGCGTCTCTGGAACAGCAGCAGGCTCCTGTCCCAGGCCGTGTGCCCGAAGCTGTGCACCAGCTCCATCCCGCAGCGGGACTCCAGGTGGCCCCTGATCCCCGGGACCCCCCGGACCCGCAGCTGCTTGAAGTGCTCGAAGTCCGTCCTGCCCGCCCTGCGCAGGCGCCGTGCAGCCGCGCGGTAGCACCTCCAGGGCTGGGCCTCCAGCAGCAGGTGATGGCAGAGAGCGGCCAGGGAGGAGAGCAGCTCCAGCAGCCCCTGGTCCCCATGGTTCAGGTGGACCCACATGGTCACGGCCAGGCAGGCGCACAGGTCGAAGGAAGGGCGGCCGTACCGAGCCAGGTAGGACCCCAGGACCTCCTCGCGGGCCCCGCGGTCCGTAATGTCCAGGGGGAGGAAGGTGACGGTCTTAGGGAAGGGGTTCCCCTCCTGCGCTCTCTGGATCAGGGTCTCGTCCAGGTCACAGCCCAGCAGGTGGAGCTGCTTCCTTCCCCCCAGTGCTCCCCCTCCCCTGGGCTCACAAGAGTCTTCATCCAGACCCAACAGATGCCTGTACAGAGCGATGCTCAAATCCTAAAAGGAAGCAAATATTGAGAGACAGACATCACAGGCAAGAACCAGTGTTCTCAGTCCAGGGATGGAAAGAGGACTCCTGTTGCACAGCAGTTTAACCCATTCTGGGTTTTTCTACTAACCTGAATAGCCACATTGTGAAGGTAACAAGCTTAAGTGTGTCTTATTAAACCAGGGTTAGAAACTCTTAAATCTAAGGAGGACTAGCTGATGTCTGAGTCGCAGTAGTCCTCTGGGCGAGTACTTAAAACGAATGTACACATGCTCTCTCACGTTCACAGTCTTGCGTTAAAAAATAAAATACAGGGAAGTCAATTTTCTAACAGGGTGTTGCAACGGTGAATAAGCATTCATAATGCTTACAAAACAGTCAGTCGGAAAGGAACGTAACCCTCCCGTCATCGCTCCTGCAATACCAGCCTCACTTCATGATGGGTTACGTTTGTGTTCTCACTCTGCGCGAGGTGCGAAGTTTGCAGAGCGTTTGAATTTACTGCAACACGTTGCATCTTCGAAGTAAGTGTAAATTCATTTTACAAAAATGTTAATATTTATACCGGGTTGCGACCCCTCCCCACCATAAAGACTTTAGATGTCATTAGCAAAGGGGGCCGTTTGTACTAACGAGGTCAAAAAATAGTCCCGGTTTTACTAAACATTTTAAATCTAATAAATAAACAATTACCATAATGTATATTATCGTAACATGTTGCTTAAAACAATATATTCATAATACAGTCGAGTTTCTATAAACAACAGCAACACGTTTAAAGTTTGGGGCTCGCTGTCTGTAGTTTGGTGTTGTTTACATTATCGGCAGCATACTGTCAAGTGATTGGAAGCTGAAATCACTTGTCTTACATACTAGTGAGCGAGAATCAGTTTGTCTGAAAACCAGGCTCTGAAACAGTGATAATAGATGCATAGGCAGCGACTCCGTGAGCGCTCCGGGGCTCACGCACCAATGGGGGATAACAAGGTTCCGCACAGTGCAAATAAATCACCTGTTCGGTCAAATTACCGTGCAGATGCTTCACAAGCAGAACTGCTGCTACTGCCGCGTTTAAAAAGATAAACATTGACGGGGGTCTGTGACAAACCGGAACATGATCCTTAACATATTGAAATCAATTTCTATAGTCTCAGAGCTTTCTTTGAAATATCTGCATTTGATCGATCTGTAGGAGCATTTACTAATGCGCCTTTGTTAAAAATAATTATAAATAAAACCTAAATTTATAACGGCGATTTTTTTTCAGGAAAATAAAATGTTGCTTATTTTTAGCGACACACAACTGTTGTTTATGATTCCAACTCCACATCAGGACTAGTACATTTACATCAGGACTCGCAAGTTTCAAAATATACTACACTAGTGTTAGTTTCTAACCCTGTATTAAACTCATAGCAAAAGTTTTAAACCAGGCGTGGATCAAACCGCTGTGCAAATTCCTGATCATTTAAAATGATGGTTGTTCTTTAACAGCAGGGTGCAGGAAGGCTCGTGGGCGTTTCAAGCCATGCCACACAAGATGTTTTCACAGTGATGTGTTTGTTCGCTTACTCAACTGCCAGGGTTTTGTAACAACTAAGAAACATTTCATAAAATGTTAAACAAAAGTAGGTGCATGCAACCTGTAACTTACTCCCGAATTGCACCCTACATCGAGCAGCAGGAAGGGTGCGCCGTCTGCGGCGCTGCTGTAGCCCAGGTCCTGCAGCAGAGAAGCCGGGATGAGGCTGAGTCGATTCTCCGGGGGATTGAAGCTGTAATAATTGATAAAATTCCCAAACAGAGCGGCTCCAGGGTCGCCGGAATCGATCTCTGTTTTACCTTCTTCACTCACGTTGCCAGTGGCCGCAGCCATCTTGTTCATCAATCCGCCCCGTGTGGAAACACGACCCGACAGCAAGAAAAACTCCGGTCTACTTTTAAAATCCCAATTATTACTGGCTCCACTGTTTCTGGAGATAGCCTCGTGTCTGAATGCAATGTTTGTATTTTATAGGCCAATGATATTATAGTAGGGATTTGTTTTGTGCAGCTACTGTCCCTGCAGCGAAATCAACTGCCATAAACAATTCGACTGCAAAATGCACCCTGTGTGCGAGGCGCTACAGCCCTCTAGTTTATTTATTGTTATTTAATGATGTGCAAGTCGTGTCGCTGTAATGTATTTATTGTTATTTATTGATGTGCTGATACTCTTTGCTGTGCTTAAACAACACAGTTACAACGACAAACGCCTAACGAAAGCCCCGCTGTTGCGTAGCAGTTGGCCAGTCCAGGTTTTATAACGAGTCACTGTGAACCTTACAAAAAGGCGTGCGTTGTGTGTCAAATAGCTCACGCCACAATTAAAAAAACAACAACCTGAAATGGTAATAGACTATTTTGGGAAGGGCGTTTGGAAACGTCACAGTGAAATGCCGGGATATATCGCGTTGTTCTCGGACAGGAGGCGTGAACCTGACACGAACTCGAGCGCCCTTCTGCTCCAGCAGCGCCACACCTAAACCGATTCTCCTTTAAAACGAACATTTATTTACTGAGGTACGGTATCCTCCCGAGACCAAGCCAAGCCGGCAACCGAAACCGGGAGAGCGTGGCTTCATCTGCGTCAAGATTAAAGTCAAATCAACACTACACAAGTCTGTGAATAAGAACTTTTATTATTTTGTTTCTCGCGTAACAAATCTTAGTTCAGATGTAGTGCAGGTGCTGTAATAAACATCGAGAATGAAGGCTCATTACAGTAACGCAGGCTGTCTGTCTGGATTTATTTACTGGATTTATTTACTCCCTATATGTTCCATTGTTTTAAGATTTGTAACATTTTGCACGACTTTGTGTTTGCTAGCTAAATGACATTCCACCCATATTAAAATACCCGTATGGTAGTTTGGTTTCGTATCTCACTACCGACCCGCAGCACTACACCCCTGTGTAAAAATAATGGTAGTTTGGTTTCCTATCTCACTACCGACCCGCAGCACTACACCCCTGTGTAATAATAATGGAAGTTTGGTTTCCTATCTCACTGCTGGATCTGGTTTTCCTCGAAAAGAAAATGTGAGGGGTGTTAACGGTTTTATAGGGTTTCATGCATATAAAATAAATAAAATCGGTAATTTACTGTGCATGTTAAAAAAAAGGTGCGTCTCCCTGTTGTAAGTCATCTTCATGGCGGGCTTTGATTGACGGCTATAAGGGTCATTGTGCTGAACAGACCTGACAGGACAGGAACGGACAGAGCAAATGAAATATCTTACAACAACATATACAAGCTTACCACCGTACATCGACACAGTGTCCCTGCAGCTACAAGCTTACCACCGTACATCGACACAGTGTCCCTGCAGCTACAAGCTTACCACCGTTCATCGACACAGTGTCCCTGCAGCTACAAGCTTACCACCGTACATCGACACAGTGTCCCTGCAGCTTTTCCCATGGCTATACTGTGCATTTACCTTGTTTACTTATATACATATTTGTTTATACTATACCATATCTTTGTGCTTTACAGTGCTTGCCTATGCGTTACCATGCATTCACAGTGCTGTGGTTATTCTGTGCATTTACCATAGTTTGCTGCACTTTTACTATTGGAACATTTTCTAAGGCCAGACCTGACACATCTGTCGCAACGATTGCTTTTGCTTGCGGAATCTGAGACTGATTCACATTGCCAGGAAACTGTGCAATCATGTAACAGTAAACGGACAGGAAATTCCAAAGAAATGTTGCTTAATGCAATGTCATGATGACAGTGTAACTGTACCCCCCCTGCAAGCCAAGCTGCAGTTTTAAAACAGAATACTTGCACTTGATTGGAGGAAGCCGGATCCACTCTTTAATCAATCTCTTCTCCCACTGCTGTTCAGTGCAGGCTACTGTATGAAAAGAGTTTCATCAATCTGGGTTTAAATGCAGTGCACATGTAATTGCATTTCCTATTGTGGTGCAGGGCTACAAAGCTGCAAAATTAGTTACAAGCAAATCAGATGTTTAATGGGGATATGTTGGTCATCTATGTTTTCCTTATTAATATGTGTTATTTATTAAATACGACTCCTATTGCATAGCAGTTTCACCCATTCCAGGTTTTAATACGTGCTTGACTGGCCCCAGTGTATAGGTAACAAGCTCAGGTGTGTGAATAAATTCATAGTAAAACTAGGAATGGATCAAACTGCTGTGCAAAAGAAATTTTATTTCCATCTCTGCTGTTTAATAACCTAACCTAAACTGTCTAATATATATATATATATATATATATATATATATATATATATATATATATATATATATATATATATATTATTCTACTGTCCCTGTGTGTTTTATTTTCACAGACAGCCTCTACTGAGTAACAATGTCCACTGGCACCAAGGAACCAGCGAAACGCATCAGACGGGAAAAGGCCGCTGCTCCCTGCAGTAAGATCCACTGTATTCCTGGTTAACACATCAGAAACAGATGAGACTCAGAGAAATAATATTCCTCACAGAATGGAAGGCGGTGTGACTGTGCTGGAGGCCTTTTAAAAACAGCAGTGACTCCTGCCATTCGTAGATTGATTCGAAAATAAATAAAGTTAACAGACATGATGCTTGAAACGCACACCAGCCCTGCCCCTTAGTCCTGGGTTTTACAGCTACCTTCGAGAGAGTGTATTATGTAAACGATCAGGAGCCAGGAGTTTGATGTTAAAAATATTGTTCCTCGCTTACAGTAGAGCTGCATGCACAGCTCCTATTGGTAAACTTACACAGACTCAGGTGAGACTTCTTCATGCTGTGGTCAGCGGGATCAGTTCAGATTTAGCAGGAGCCTGATTGTTCAAACTCCTGACACCTACCTATACCTGAACAAGAGGAGCTCTGAAACCCAGGACTGGGTGCAGCAGCAGGGCTGGTGTGAGTTTGAAGCAAGCCTTGTCATATAATGTCATTATGGTCTTTCATTTCGTTCACAGATTTGCAGAAAGCACACAAAGCTGCCCTGTTTCCTCAGAGTCCTGTGTCTGCGGGTGACCAGTCTCTTCCCAGCAGCCCTGAACAAGCAGTTTTGAGGAACCAGTACGTGGAGCCGGTGATCGCTGTTCAGCTGGCCCCAGACAGGACCGAGTTCCTGGAGACTGGGAGACGTCTCGCGGAACTGGGGACTGGGCTGATCAGCACTGGACAACTATTCGAGAGGGACAGGGGGACCGATAAAGCCCCCAACATCGTAGCGCTGGGCGGAGTGGAAGGGATCGGAAAATCCACCGAGGTGCAGAAGCTGGCGTTCGACTGGGTCAACGGCAAGAGGCTTGAGAAGTTTGCGTTCGTGTTCCTGTTTAAATTCCGAGAGCTAAACATCCTCCAGGAGGAGGCAGTATCTCTTGTCGGTCTCATCGCCTGGCAGCACAAACACCTCAAGGGGAAGGACTTGGGAGAAATCCTGCAGAGACCGGAATCCCTCCTGTTCGTTTTCGACGGCTTGGACCAGTACAAGCACAGCCTGGATTTCCCGCGGGCGCAGCTCTGTTCCAGCGTGGAAGAAGCAGCTCCTGTGCCCAGGCTTGTCTCCAGCCTCCTGGCCCGGGCTTTACTGAACGGCTGCTCCGTGCTCATCACAAGCCGGATGACCTCGTCATCCCTGTCCGAACTACTGGACTCCGGCAAAGTCGATCTCTATGCTGAGATTTACGGATTCGCTCCGGAGCAGAGGAAGAGTTTCTTCGGGAAGTTATTCGATGGTGGTCGGGTCGCCGACGAAGCTTTCCGTTACGTGGAGCAGAAAGACGGCCTGTACTCCCTGTGCTTCAGCCCTTCTTTCTGTTCCATCTTCGCCGCCGTGCTCAAGTCCCGCTCGGCTGCGCGAGAGCGAGATCTGGAAACCGTGAGTGAGATGTTCGTGAACTTCATTTGGGGCAACATGCTCCCGGCCCCAGGCAAAGCCAGTGAGAAGCGAGGCGTCCTGCTGAAAGTGGGAAAGCTGGCTTTCCACGGGGTGTCCGAAGGGCTCTCTGTGTTTTACGATGAGGACCTGCGCCCGTTCGGCCTCACGTCTCCCGAGAGGTCCCTCCCCGGGATTTTCCAGAGAGAGAGCCTGCAGGGGCGCAGGAGCTTTGCCTTTGCTGTCCCCCCCTTGCAGCAGTTTTTGGCTGCCTGTTACCTGCTCCTCGACACCTCAACGGACCTCAAAGAGTTCCTCAAGAAGACGGACAGCCAGAGCGACATCCATTTCCAGACCCTCGTGCTCTTCCTGGCAGGAATTTCCGAGCCCGCTGTATGGAAACCTGTGGCTGCGACGCTTGGAAAGTTTGGGAGGGGCAGGGCGGAGACGGTCCAGGAATGGTTGAAAGACACGGCCCAGCAGGCTCTGCGGGACAGCAGGAAAAAGAAGCTTCTAACCGCCCTTCGGTTCCTCTATGAAACTCAGAACAAGAGTTTGATGACGGCGGAGTTCGCGGAGCAGATATGTGGGAGGCTTTCGTACGGGACCTTCAGCGATCTCGATTGCGCTGTGCTGCTCTGTGTCTTCAGCTGCTGCCAAGATCTCCCGGAGTTCAGTCTACTGGGGTCCTCTTTCACAGAGACAGGCTTCAACAAACTGGTGCCGGCTTTCAGAAGCTGTCAGAAAATTGAGTAAGTGCTGCTCACAGTTACATATTCTAATTAAGCATCTCCTTCAGGGTAGCTTGCACGAAATGTTGCTAATGTGTTATCATAACCCACTGAAGATGCCAACCTCATATTTTTATGTTCTGGAAACTCCTTGGGCCATATCACACATGTAGTGTAGCGTCTTTATAGCTGGCACACTCAGGGATGGAAATAAGGTAAAAATGATTAACAGCTGGTTTCACAGACCCTGATTAGCATTAGTCTTGGACTACCTAATAGTAATTTAGGTAAAGTAATCCAAAATGACTGCTAATCTGTTAACCGAGCAGTTTAAAATAAATCTCTGACTATAAGTCTCTGACTAATCTCTTTTATAAATTATGTTACAGGAACAAATACAAACCTGGTAATTTTTGCCAACGAATACATTTCAAGCTGAGTTTGTTCAGACATTCAAAGGTTTGCTTTCTTTTACAACTGCAGCTTTCTGTCTCCTAATCTCTGCAGCCTGAGGAACTGTCGACTGACCCCAGGGAGTTGTGAGGGACTGGCCTCCACTCTCTCCTCGCAGCAGTCTCGTCTCACAGCCCTTGATCTGAATAACAACCCTCTGGAGGATTCTGGAATCAAACTGCTGTGTGCCGGGATGAAGGACCCAAACTGCAAAATACAGAACCTGCTGTGAGTACCCACAACTCAGTTCTCAGCTTAACCCTGTAAGGTAAAAATGATGCAAACTTTCTTATTTTTGCAATGAGGTGCACAAAACAGAGTTTACATGTACTGACAGATTGGGTCTGGTCATGCAAATTGTCCCCGGTACTGTAAAATGCTCTACAGCCGTGCTGTATCAGGATATAGGGTGATCACATCAAACACATGTCAAGTAAACGAATGTTTCAGCTAACGAGTTATATTCCTTGTACTAACACCACACATATATCATCTGCATTGGGAGATGTTGGGAAGCTCTCTTGAAGCCCTTTCCGGTAATAACTTGCCTCCCGATCTCTGCAGGCTGAGGGGTTGCTGCTTCACGGCTGCTTGCTGTGAGGATCTCGCCGCTGCTCTCAGTACAAACCACTCAAGCCTGACGGAGCTGGATCTGAGCTTCAACCAACTGGGGGATTCAGGAGTGAAGCATCTGTCTGCTGGGCTGAGGGATCCGAACTGCAAGCTGGAGAAGCTGGGGTGGGTCCTTCATATTCGTGGTTTCCGTGCAGTAAATAATCATTTGTGTTCAGACGTATTCTTTCAAAATGGAAACATCGAAAATCCTTTCATTCTGAAACAAAAGAATGATGTGTACAATATTATAGATAACTACTGAAGAAAGGAGGGCAGCTACAGCGGAATGTTATTTTATTTGGGACGTCGTTCATGCCTTGGTTTCCTTGCCGTCTTTTTGACAGTCGTTTATAAATTCTCTTGTAAGAATGAACACGAAAGTGGTATTCTTGCCACCGGATCCGCTTCAGGCAATGTTTCTTTGAATATTCCCATCGTTGTCGCATCTCTAGCTGTAATAATTAATTTCTGTGCTTGACTGAGGTCTGCGTCTTATTAAAATGGTCCAAATAACCCAGATGATCTCCGCAGGCTGAGCAGCTGTGAGCTGACAGCTCGGGGCTGTGAGGACCTCGCCGCAGCCCTGCGCTGCAGCCACTCCCGCCTCCACACGCTCTGCCTGAGAACGAATGAACTGGAGGATTCAGGGCTGAAGTGGCTGTCTGCTGCAATGATGGATCCCAACTGTAAACTACAGGATCTGGAGTAAGTGAACCTGGCTCTTAGGTGGTGGGGAACAGGTGCTGGGAGGTGAAAAGGCATGAGAGGTTAGTGTGTGTGCCAACTGCGCCTCTCTCCTTTTTCCAGGTTTAAATAATTCAGACCCTACAGAGAAAATCTGCACACCGGTTTGGTCCATCCCTGGTTTTACTACGAGTTTAATAAGACACAGCTGAGCATGTTACCAATACACTGTGACTAATCAAGCTCGTAGTAAATCCTGGAATGGGTAAAATTGCTATGCACTAGGAGTCCATCCCTGTAATATAAAAACTCAATGACACATTTTTTTTCTATTACAGTCCCAGACTTACGGCTGAAACACGTTTTGTCATTGAATTAATGTTGAGGCTTTTTCTTGATTCCGCAGGCTGTTTGATTGCTGCCTCACCACTGAATGCTGTCCGGGTTTAGCTTCGGCTCTGCAGGCAAAGCACTCCCTCCTGAGAAGGCTGAAGTTGGGGATCAATGAGCTGGGCAACGCAGGTGCGAGGGTGCTGTGCGCTGCTCTGGAGCAGCCGGACTGCAAGGTGGAGAGTCTGGAGTGAGTAACTGCAACAGACGGAGGAACACTTTCTTTCCCTGCTCCTTTGCACCAAGGTCATGCTTTGCAGTGCAGATTTTCACGGTAAAGGAGATCTCAGGTTTGTTGTGTCCTCTGTCTTCCCACAGGCTGTCTCACTGCGAGCTCACCTCGGAGCTCTGCCAGGATATTGCCTCGGTCCTGTGTTCAGATCACTGCAGACTGAGAGAGCTGGAGCTGGCGGTGAACAAGCTGGGGGACTCCGGGGTGAAAGTGCTGTGCGCTGCTTTGAGGAACCCCAACTGCAAACTGGAGACCCTAAAGTGAATAAACCTTTCTAATGGCATGTAGGACAGGACAGGACAGAACAGGACAGAGGATAGTCACTGCTAGCGTATTACAACTCTATAGTATCTCAAAAAGCAGAAGTCATGATAGGAGAAACAGACTTTTTAAATGTTTAACTTCAACGTTTTGTTTTTTTAATAAGCAATCAAAAAGCCCTCTGAGCTTCGGTCGTCAGTGCATGTCTTAAGATTACTGTTCAGTTTTGTGGGTGTCATGATTTATCGTGATACTTTCATTACATGATTTATTGTATCATAATAGCGGCGTGTATCGCTGGTATTGTGATACAAGACGAAAAGTACAGCGCAGCTCCTTGAAGTTCACCAAGTTGAATTTAACTTCTAGTTTTTTAACACAATTGCCCCTCGTTAATGGATCATTTAATCTTGTTATACATCATAGAAGTAGACCATGAAGACCATCACATGTATTGGGATGCATATGATATCCACAGATTCTGCTTCATCATACATGCCAGGGACATTAAACTTCATCAGAAACCAGACTTGCTACTCATCATATTCCATGTGTAGAGTGTGCATACTGAGAATTGTTTCCCAATTTTTTCCAATGTTTCCATTAAAAACACATTTTTACTGATTTTATCCCTATTTTAACATTTGTAAAATAAACTCTGAAACATTTCTGGGGAAAATGTGCTAAGATAAAAACTGAAAATGCAGAATGCTACATGAGACAGGGTCAACGGAACATAATCACTTATTATGAGTCATGTTTTTAGGAATGAAAGGAATCTAATGCCTGTACCTCCTTCCAGCCTGGACCTCACCAGTCTCACAGATACCTGTGTGGAGGATCTCTCCTCGGCTCTCACTGCAAGCCGGACCCTGTCTGTCCTGGATCTGAGCAACAATGGATTCACAGACGCCTCGGTCCCGGCATTCAGACAGATGATATTGGCCAGCACCCTGAAAGAAATCCTGTAAGTGTCTGCGATGCTCAATATGCTTCATGCAGTGCTGGGACCCTACAGAACTCAGAGCGTGCGGAATTCATCTGAAGGGGGCGGGGGGGTGCATTATTTAGATTTCCTTTGGAGGAAGAAGAAGAAGAATGCTTTTCTCTGTTGTGATCCGAGACACACATAAAAAAGCAGAAGATGTAGTCTGTACCAAATGTATGAACTGTGATCTTGTATTGAGAGACGCCATCCAACACTTACTGTACGCAAACACAGCTGAGGTCTTGGTATCCCTGTTTATATTCCTTGAGAAGGGTCCCCAGTCTCCCCAAGGATTTGCCAATAAATAACTTGGCATTCAAGGACTTGACATTGCAAACTTTCTACCTGCTTTGTGTCTTTCAGCTTGTCGGAGGCAGACTTTTCTGAAGAGAGCCTGGATGTCCTGCTTGAGCTGGACACCCCCGGAAGGCACATCTCTCTGTAAAGAATTCGCTACTCCGGGGCTCTTTAAAGAACGCTTGAAATGTATATGTTACAGAATGTTTTCCACACCGTTAACAAAAGCAGCACCAATCAAACTGTATTAATAATCCAGCTAAACATGTTCTTTTTCTTAAAGTTTGCGAGAAGGAGGGCCCGGTTTGATCAGCTATCATATCATTGTAACCAGAACATTCCTGCAGTTTGGTATACAAGCAAATCAAGATGTGTGTTCAATATACTGTACTGAAGCCGTTTAGAAGCTGCTTTCCTATACTTAACACTGCGTGTGGCTTCATTACTATCATCATTGATGTTATCGGGAGGCGGTCGCACTTGCATACTGTACTTGTGTACGTCACACGGTAGAGTTATGCATGTTCTAGAGAACGGCTTGTCAATTTGGGATGAAACCTGAAAAGCAGCTTCTTTAGGCGGTGGGGGTATGTGACGGAATCTGTCCGCCTCTCTGGTGTCTGTCTGTGTGCATACTGTGGCTGCAGGGCCCCTATATCAATCGTTTCATGTTACGTATGTGGCTGATTTTTAATTTCCAGTCGTGATGCGAGGGGTGGATGTCGTCGACTTGCTTGTTTTTATTTCGAATGAGTTTCTACCAATAAAACCATTTTACAGTCAATATGTGTCGTGTGTGATTTCCCATAATATTGATTTCCAATGAAACGATGAGGGGGAATGGAATTGAAAACGGTCTACTTTAACTCGTTATAATATTTATTTCTTACTTTTTTACTTTTACAGATAAATACATTTATGATTTACAATTATTCAGAGGGAGGAGCGGGCATGAAAACGTATTGCTATAGGATAGGGAAGCTGAAGTTCAAGTTTCACAATTTTAACCGTGCAATTAAATTATGTATCAGAAAAAATTGGGAAATTGTCGTTATATAGTCGTCATTTTGCGTAACATGTTTGCAACTCAAAATAATTACACGTCATGCTTTTTTTTCAAAAATAGCTATTTGTATTTTGATTGTAATAAAGTTCTTCCAAATGAAAGCATATTTACTATATCATATCTACAATAATAATAGAATAAAAAAAAAAATACTGGCCCGTACGGGGATCGAACCCGCGACCTTGGCGTTATTAGCACCACGCTCTAACCAACTGAGCTAACCGGCCGGAACGCAATTCTTCTTTATACTATGTACCCACACGTTTACTTTAATTTTTTAAAAATACTATTTACAGTAGAATATATTGTTGAATACAACGTACGCCCTTCACATTGATAGGTACAATATTTCAACTAGGCCTACATTTAAGTAACAATCTACAACAACACAGTTTTAATTTCGTACTTAGTTTTTTTTTTTTCTCGAGTTTTCAGGCTATACATTTTGTCCCTTCGACCGTCCTGTACCTCCAAATCACGTGTTGCAATTACCATTCTGACATTGAAGTCGAGCAACGCAGAGTATTATTACATCACAGAGGTAAGATTTTACAAAATTCCCTAAATCTGACAATAAGTTTGAATAATGGTTAAAAAAATAACAACGCCATTTTAAACGTCATTATGTGTATTTGTGATACGTTATACACATGATTTCTCAAATGCATTTAGCTATTTTTGACATTTATCACGCACTGCTGTATATAGTGTGTTTAAGACAGACATTTTCAGTTTGCACAACTGTAAGCACTACAGCCTTCACTAGTTTAGCATCGTGTCGTGACTTTGTCGTTTCCAAAACAAACAAACACACATGATTAATATTTGAGTCTTTTAAATATAAAATAACGTGTACCCACCTGCCTAGCTCATGGAAATATGACTCATATTGCATCGCAGTGTCACCCATTCCAGGTGCTGTGTACAAACAAGCTCATGCGTGCCTTATTAAAATCCTAGCCGAACCGGGAATGGATCAAACTGCTGTGCAGCAGGAGGCTTATTTCTAGTTTTGTTTGAAATACTCCCGGATGAAATATTCACTTCGTGTGTATCGGTGTAATTCTTATAATATCGGGGTCGGGGTTCGATTGGGACAGTGTTACTTGCAGGGTCGGGTCAAGTCCATTTCCCTTTTAATCAATCCCAGCACATCACTGGTCTTAATGAGTAGCGTTCTGTTAAAATGAGCTTCTCACAGGGGCAACATATCACTTCAACTGTTCAGTCACCGTTAGTCAATTAACTGGGCTTCAAAGGAAAGCAGCTGAACAATCACACCAATTATTATGTCTCTAAAATATCAAGTCCAGTTACTTTGAAGGAATTGGAACTGGGAATTGATTTGGAAAAGGAATTTGAAATTGAAAAACAGGAATTGACCTCCACCCTGATTACCTGTAACCCAGGAAGCGTCCTGCTTCACCCCAGTTTAAAAAAAAAAAGTGATGCTGTTTCCATGTGGTGTAATACGTTTATATCCCGTGGAAATGAAATCACTTTGAAATAAACTATACCATTTAATTATTCAGCTGTGCAAGGTCGTTTTCACTCCGGAGACATCAGCGTGTATCCTACAGCACCGGATGCGACAGTCTACACATTAATAAACTAAAAAAAAAAAAAAGCACTGTAGCAGTTTTCGATGATGATTTTATTTGTTTTATGTATTTGATTGTTGTCATGACATTTAATAAAACAAATCGGGGGGGGCCCTGAAAGGAGAGGCCGGTTGGTGTGTGTGTCACCCAGGTTGTTAATGACGTGTGTGTTGCCGCGCAGGTTGGTCGCCATGGTTTTTGGGAAGCGGATCGCTGACGTGGGGTACCGCGTGTTCTCGGGCACCATGATGCTGCTCACGGTCTACGGCGGGTATCTGTGCACCATGCGAGGCTATCGCTACTACCAGCGGCAGAAACTACTACGGGAAGCTGCAGAGAACCAATCGGAGATCCTCAAGGACTGACACCACCCTGGGCTGTCCCACCCTTAATATATATATTCTGTATGTTCCATTTGCTCTGGAAGGATGCAACAGTAACACAACCATGCCAACAGACTTGAAAATATGTATTGCCAGAGGGATTTACAGTACAGCACTGCAAGCTCCAAAATAAGATTGCATCCAGGATAAAGGGACTGTTGGTATGTTTGCAGGCTCCAAGCATTTGGGCTTTTACAGTAATGTGTCTTGTTGCTGATTTTGCCTGGCACCCCAGTGCTCTGTGTGTGACATGCACTTTATCTGTGTTACCAGGGTCACAGAATGGAAAACCCAAATGATTAAATGTGTTGTTTTTTTTCTATGCAGTTTTCCTTTCTGGTAGACAAGCACTTTTTCTGCAATGCTCCAGGATCTCTCCTCGGGCACACACACACGTTTAGATCACTGTGCGATTTTCTGATTTTTTGTTTTTGAGAGAGATCTGCTCTACACTGTATAGAAATACATAAATGAAAGCAGGCTTGCCCTGGTAGGGTTACTGTATCGTGTTCAACAGGGGCGGCCAAAGCTGGCTCTTCCACTCCTGGTCTTTGTTCCAACCCTGTTCTAAATTGATCAATTGAACCAAATAACCCTCCATCCAGATCCAGACGTGGTTCATGTTACTGTCTGTTAAACCTGGAGTGGAGTAATGACCCCCCAGGAGCAGGATTGGAGACCCCGGCTCTGTACAGCAGAATTCACTCTCACTAAAGCTATGGGTCAGCTGGGGTACTGAAGTACTCACAAACTCACCCCAGAGCTTCACAGGCTCAAAACAGGCAGATTGGTTTAGTAATAATAATCGTAATAATTTTCTTTTTAATCTGTCTCCAAACAAAAAACAAACAAAACAAACAGAATTAGCAACTGTAACGGCAAGTACACACAACATAAACACAGCTCTGAACCACTCAGCTTGATAAAAAGGGCCCAACAACAGAGAAGTGGAGTGCTGCTCTTCGTCTTCATCTTTAAAATTGTCAGTGTTTTCCCCTCCCCTCTCTGGTCCCGTCCGAGACGTTCTCATGCTTTCTCAGTCCTTTGGGGATAAATGTTCATTGATCGGGGGTGATTAGGGACCCCCCCCCCCTTAGTGTTCCTGTGCCCATGTCCCCAGGGTCAGGTGGCCGTTTGTTCCGTTCTCCCCTTTAGTGGTCGGGTGTCTGTGGATCACCGCTGGCTTCCTGGGGTCCTTGCCCACCTGCTCGTCCTCGTCCGAGCTGCTTTCTATGTCGCTGCGGTCATCCTTGGAGACCTAGAGGAGGAGAGTGATGAGTGAGGCAGGGAAGGATTCAGGACAGCAGGGAAGGGATTTTATTTGAAGGCAAAACTAGAAGGGAAGTTGACGAACATTTTGGCTCGTGCCTTCAGAGGAATTGACCCGAAACGTCACCTTTCTTTGGTTTATTCACGATGCACAGCAGGCTTGATAATGTGGGCCAAGAAATATCATTTCAGTGTGAAACTGAGCAGAGCTGCAGGGCACACTACCACTGTGACACCCACTTTATAAAAACATTTAAAAGGCGTTCAGGGTCACGAATGAGAGGCCAATCTGCCCATCTGGCTCCTGGCAGCTGATTGGTCTCAGAACAGACCGCTCCTGAGGGACCTCCGTGGTTCAGCAGCATCAACATGGCGAGGCAACCCTTTGCATGCACTGAACAAAAAAAGTAAAAAAGTGCTTCCTACCCTCTGCCCTGAATCCTACCCAGCATCCAAATGTGTATCCCAGTCCTACTCTCTGTGGTAATGCTGGAATAGTGCCTGGGTGGACTTTGTAGACCCCTTTTAGGATGCAGCTTGACACCCAGCCAAGCAAAAACTCACCACCAGCTGTTACATACAACAGGCCAGTGAAAACAGCAGGTGTAAAGCTGAGGGAACATGAACCCACTTTGTGGCTTGGAACTTGGTTTCAGGCCACTGCACGGCACACCAGGGGAGACTTGGGGTTTAATACAGCAGAGCTGCCTCAAATTAGGTCTCCCGGAACCAGTTCCTGAAAAAGTGTCTTCGTGTTCCTCAACGTAACTCTCAAATCCGCCACTAGATGGAGCCCCAAGCCATGCCTCTACATCCAATACATGGTATACAGTTATATTTGCTTTGAGCAAACCAGGTACACCTCATGGATTAGTTTTTTCTCTGTTTTGCTTCTCACTTTTGTATGCACAGTTAAAGCATTCAGCTCCTTAATAATATCATTATTATTAATTATCATCATCATTAATAATAATGATTTTGGAGCTATTCATGCACTCATGCTTTGAAACATGACAACAATCCGCAGCAGGGCTATTCCACCAGCGCTCGTCTGGCTGGGTGTGCTGTACCAATAATCAATGAAAGAGGCTTGAGGTGCACTGTACCAATAATCAATGAAAGAGGCTTGAGGTGCACTGTACCAATAATCAATGAAAGAGGCTTGAGGTGCGCTGTACCAATAATCAATGAAAGAGGCTTGAGGTGCACTGTACCAATAATCAATGAAAGAGGCTTGAGGTGCACTGTACCAATAATCAATGAAAGAGGCTTGAGGTGCACTGTACCAATAATCAATGAAAGAGGCTTGAGGTGCACTGTACCAATAATCAATGAAAGAGGCTTGAGGTGCACTGTACCAATAATCAATGAAAGAGGCTTGAGGTGCACTGTACCAATAATCAATGAAAGAGGCTTGAGGTGCACTGTACCAATAATCAATGAAAGCGGCTTGAGGTGCACTGTACCAATAATCAATGAAAGAGGCTTGAGGTGCACTGTACCAATAATCAATGAAAGCGGCTTGAGGTGCACTGTACCAATAATCAATGAAAGCGGCTTGAGGTGCACTGTACCAATAATCAATGAAAGCGGCTTGAGGTGCACTGTACCAATAATCAATGAAAGCGGCTTGAGGTGCACTGTACCAATAATCAATGAAAGAGGCTTGAGGTGCACTGTACCAATAATCAATGAAAGAGGCTTGAGGTGCACTGTACCAATAATCAATGAAAGAGGCTTGAGGTGCACTGTACCAATAATCAATGAAAGCGGCTTGAGAAGACCAAGTTGCTCTAGGTCTGTGTGCACGTTTTATTCCGTTTATAGACAGACAGTTTCTGAGGAATAGGCCAGCAGTGAAAAGCATGTTAAAATGAAATGCAGTAGTGGTATTGGGATGCGTTTTTTTTAACACTGTACTTTCCCATTAGTTATTATTAATATTGTGATGAACAAAAACAAAACAAGTTTATTAGCCAAAAGATCTCATATAAAAAACCCTATTTAAAAAAAAAAGTTACCGGGGCAGCACATTACTGGAGTGCCGGGAAACGGAAGCAGTTCCGGTGGAGCGAGAGCCGCGGTTAGTAGCAAGAAAGAAACAGGCAGCAGGTGAGGAAGCGAGGTGCAAGAACAGCTGGCAAAATAAAGGGAAAGAGAGAGGGAGAGAGAGAGGCAAGACTTACAGCGGAGGCCCATCTCCCAGTCCCAGGCTCCAGCCCGAGAGACAAAGAGTGAGAAGAGAGGAGAGAGAGACCTCCTCACGACACCTGAGAGAGGAACAGCACACAGTCAGTGAGAGGGAGAGGGGGAGACAGAAAGGTAGAGCGAGGGAGGGCAAGCAAGAAAGGAGATGGAAACTAGAGAGAGAGTGAGAAAGGGGGGGTGTCACATTGAGAGGGTTTGCGACAGACCCTCTCTGTCCAGCCGAGTTCTTCCTCCTTGTGAATCCAGAACACAGGATCCTGATGGAGGAGACACTGCAGGAGCTCCAGCAGACAGGCTGGCTTCACGATGGAGACACTGCAGGAGCTCCAGCAGACAGGCTGGCTTCACGATGGAGACACTGCAGGAGCTCCAGCAGACAGGCTGGCTTCACGATGGAGACACTGCAGGAGCTCCAGCAGACAGGCTGGCTTCACGATGGAGACACTGTAGTGCTCTACATACTCTCAGCACATGGGGTGAACAGGTTATAACCCCCAAACCCTGACTCACCTTCCCCCGACTTAAAGCCTTGAATGCGATGCGCAGGATGAGGTAGGACCAGATGACGTGCAGTACCTGCAGCACCAGCAAGAGGGCGTTGAAGAGCCACCAGGAGGGGTAGGGACCGATGATCTCCCAGCTTTCAAACAGAGTAGTGTTCAGGACCCTGCAGTGAGAGAGGGTTCAGAATATCTACAAACAGATGTTCTGTTGTGTATGTAACAGCAGGCTTCAGCCCCAGTGTGGTCTAAAGCTAATTCCTAGTCTAAACCCTTTAGATACAGACTGAAAGAGAAAGATAGGATGAGGTATTTTCCCCATCCTTCCTCCCCCCTCTCTCCGTGCAGAGCAGTAAAATATTTAGCAGTGTTGAGGAGCAGTTGAGTGCAGAGCCCCCCAGCACAGGGATGGATTTCAGGGCTGCAGTAACAGGTGTTCTGGAGGCGACTGGATCCACCTGGTCAGGTTACCCCTCTGTCTGTCTCCTTCCTTCCCTCCATCCATCCATCCCTGCCTGCCTAATGACCAGATAAACCTGTTTTTTATACAGACTGCGTCATCAATAGCCAGAACCAAGGCCTAACCATTGAAGAGTCGATACCGCTTAGCCCCTTCAATCCTCTTCAGTGAATCTCAGGAATGGAAATAAGGCTCCCATTGCATAGCGGTGTGATCTATTCCTGGTTTTGCCATGAGTTTAATCAGACACACGTGAGCTTGTTATCTATGCACTGGGGCTAAGCAAGCATGTATTAAAACCTGGAATGAGCGGAACTGCACTGCAATAGGAGTCGTATTTCCATCCCTGGGATCTGTAGCACACAATAAACCTAACCTTGTTAAAATCAATCTTTATTTTGGAGACTTAAAAATAGTATAAATAAACTCTTAGTATTTCTAAGTATTGGGTGTTTTATGTGTGCTAAACACGCACACACAGGAGCCCCTCTATCTGTTACCCCCCCTGACTCACCACAGTGGGTATATTCCGAGCCGTGTTCCCACAAAGACCATGGCGAATCCCACAAATAACATGTCACACAGATGCTGGTACTTCACATAATTTGCCATTTTGGCAGCCTGCCAGGGACAAAGAGAGAGAGCGCGAGAGAGAGACAAAGTTCAAATCAGAATGCCACACCCAAGCTATTGATATGAAATTGCAATTCTAAGCACACACACACACACACACACACAATGGACTTGATTCTTAAAGGCAACTTTTACCAAACTGTCTTTACGGCAACTTTTTCAGTAAAAAGGAAAACAAAAAGTCTTTCTGTGTTACAATTTGAGAGTATCTTTTCCACTGTTTCTTCTTGTATCGAGTGGATCTCGCGATAACTCAGGTAGATCTGCTCTGACTGCAAAAACACTCGGCAGGGATGGAAAGGAGACTCCTGCTGCACAGCCACTTCACCCTCAAGGTTGTTTTTCCTTTACAGTGTGAAGTTAACAAGCTCAGGCATGTCTTTAAAAACCCATAGTAAAACCAGGACTGGGTTGGGGTGCAATGGGAGTCTTATTTCCATCCCTGCATATCAGTGCTCCTCACCTCCAGCAGGAAGTCCGAGGCGTCGTGCACGCACATGACCAGGGTTCCCACACGCAGCATGTTGTTCACGTAGGAGAAGCTGATCAGCCCGATGGTGGCCATGTGGTGCACGAACATGATGAGGAAGTCCTGCAACACACACAGCAGCCATTAGGGGGAGCACAGCTGTAACACGAGCTGCAGTCAATGCTCTGGGGCTCCCTGGGTATCGGGGTGGAGGCTGGGCGCGAGCCGCTGTCCACAAACGAACGTCTCAACCGCTGTGCAAAACAGCCAGGCTCATCTGCATTCGTGGGTCTAGCGCTTTTAACCTCATCGCACCGACGGGACACAATCGTGTCGTGACTTTTAGAAGAAACACTGTCATCGTTTTCAAAACAAACACAAACACACATACCTGATACCTCCGACACAAAGAGGGGTGTTGAGAACACATAAGCATTAGAAAATGCATTCGAAAATAGACAGGAAGCTCAACATGGCACAATCATACACGCAGTGAGGGAAAGGGATATACCTAGAAACGTTTTTACACCTGCAGTCTCATCCACAGTAATGTTGTAGTGCATCATAAACTAACATCACTACTGTAGGACCGTCTCATGACGGCTTCTGATTAGTTACAACAATTTGGAGAGATATTACATGCTTACACCTCCAAAAAAAAACCTAAAAAATAAACAGATCCGTCTGAAACCTGCTTGCCATTATATCATTAGCCAATACTCACAGCAGAAGGCGGTCATAAATCGATCACAGCCTTAAAACCTATTAACCTACCGAAGCTGTTTTACAGAAGCACAACATCTGAAGGAAGGGGGCAGGGTGATCACATGATCCCGGTCAGCCCCCCCCCCCCAAACTGAATTAGTGCATTAGCAGCAGCAGCTGCCGCCTCCTTCAATTACTGGTCACGAGGCCCCACTGCAAACTAGAGCAGGCAGATCATCAGCAACTCATATTTAATGTTGTTTTCTATACCCCCCTCAGTCACTGCGTGTACAGTTGCACCCTGTTAAGCTTCCTATCTGTGAATGTATTTTATAATGTCCGAAGGGGATTAGGATATTGTCCAGGGTGCTGTACGATGCAAGCTGGTACCCGCTCCACAACAGCGGTGACCCGAGTGTGTGACAGTCAGCTTGCATCTTTAAACATTATACTCATTTAACTAGAGTACTAACATAATACAGCAAAATAAGAACAACTAAACAGCACAGCTCATTTTAATGTAATTTCCATCCGATACAAACTATCTGGTACAATGATATTTCAGATGGCTGTGTCACATCAATATAATAAAAGTATACTGTATGTGTGTATATATCGTAAATACGGACTGGAGAGGAGGAGTATGGTGGGAAACTATGGCCCCCGAGTGAAGAACTACAGTTACCAACCAGGGACTCTCATGCCCTCCCCAGCAGGGAGGTTTAGTCCTTCCTGGGATGCCTTTAGTTTCCCACTGTGAGTCCAGGTCTGCAGTCCGTATCTGTTTTATGAATCAGTCACAGAGTCATGTTTTTGAAGTCCACAGCGCAGAGTTATTTTGGCAGTTTTTTTGGCATAGAACGGTCTGTCTGACTCGCTCAGGGAATTCTTGGAGGAGTCTGTTGAGTTTGTGAACGTCGTATTGATTTGCATGGTCAAGTTGGATTTGTTTGAATTTCAGGAGAATGTGTGAAGAGAGGGAGAACGCTCAGTGTGATGATGTAAACAGCGTCTATCTATTTTTGGTGATGTCATGAGGTTTTAACCAATCACATGCCAGGATTTCAAAGGGCTAATTCATAAATCGGGGTTAGGGTTGAAGTCTCTTACCTTTCTTTTAATGTCTGTAAACTGTGAGAACATGAGGGACCAATAGAAGGCCAGTTCTGTGATGTAGTAATAGTACAGCCCCGGGGTCAGCGTCTGGAGAGGAGAGAGATTAGAGCATGTGATGAGTGTGAGTGTGTGTGGAGAGGAGAGAGATTAGAGCATGTGATGAGTGTGAGAGTGTGTGGAGAGGAGAGAGATTAGAGCATGTGATGAGTGTGTGTGTGTGTGGAGAGGAGAGAGATTAGAGCATGTGATGAGTGTGAGTGTGTGTGGAGAGGAGAGAGATTAGAGCATGTGATGAGTGTGAGTGTGTGTGGAGAGGAGAGAGATTAGAGCATGTGATGAGTGTGTGTGTGTGTGTGTGGAGAGGAGAGAGATTAGAGCATGTGATGAGTGTGTGTGTGTGGAGAGGAGAGAGATTAGAGCATGTGATGAGTGTGAGTGTGTGTGGAGAGGAGAGAGATTAGAGCATGTGATGAGTGTGTGTGTGCATGTGTGTGTGTGTGGAGAGGAGAGAGATTAGAGCATGTGATGAGTGTGTGTGTGTGTGGAGAGGAGAGAGATTAGAGCATGTGATGAGTGTGAGTGTGTGTGGAGAGGAGAGAGATTAGAGCATGTGATGAGTGTGAGTGTGTGTGGAGAGGAGAGAGATTAGAGCATGTGACGAGTGTGTGTGTGCATGTGTGTGTGTGTCTGTTCTTTAAGTAAGTTTGATGCTGGTGATTTTTCATGTTAGATAACCCTTATAAAAGTTTACCATGGTATTTTTGCACAGTATTTTTGCAGTTTTACCCCCATGCTTTTCTCATGGTTATACTATGCATTTACTATAGTTATGAATATGCTTTACCAGACCTCTCTGTGCTTTACAATGTTTACCTATGCCTTCACTGTGTTTTATTACACTTTACCACAATTTTACTGTGCTTTATTACACTTTGCTGTGCTCTCACTGTGGAAAACTTTTACCTGGGTTAGTTTACCATGGATTTTTTTTAATTTTTTTTATATGCTTTACAATGCTTACAATTCCCTGACCTGACCCCCCCCTCCTGTCCTGGAGAGTGACAGGAGTATCGAGTCATGTGACACGTGTTCTACAGCAATTTGTTTGGTACAGAGAAGGTAGGAGTATCGCTGCGGTCCCGGTTGCTTGTGCTAGCCTCACCTGATAGGGGTAGTTGTACCAGCATTGCCGTGTGTCCCACAGCCAGGGCGTCTGGAAGGAAAAACACAGCGGCAGTCAGACAATACTGAAAGAAACGAAATCAACTCAAAGTCAACGACAAACGTTTCCACTAGAAGACTTTCTGTGTCTTCAATAGAAATACAGAAGAAGCTTAATAAACTCAACGACAGACGTTTCCACTAGAAGACTTTCTGTGTCTTCAATAGAAATACAGAAGAAGCTTAATAAACTCAACGAAAAACGTTTCCACTAGAAGTCTTTTTGAATGGTACCAATGATGGCAATGTTGAGAAAGACTTCTAGTTGAAATGTTTATCACGGAGTGTGTAATAGTTCTGGGAGACTAACTCTCACAAATAAGAATATGCTGATGGACTTGCAGACTTTTTACAGGCTAAACTTTTTCAGTTGTTTTATGTTTCATTAAAAAGAGCAAATTCGATTAAATATTTTTATTATTTTCAAATCAGAATGCAACCCCCCATCACCCGTCTCAATCAACGAATCCATTATAAACTAAACTCTCTATCGGCGTAAAGAAACCACCAACTGACCTGCAAGAGGAATCGAACACCGTAGATAAATATGTACAAATAGAACGTAAACCTCCACCTGCCAACCGAGAGAGAGAGAGAGAGAGAGAGAGAGAGAGAGAGAGAGAGAGAGAGAGGGAGAGGGAGAGGGAGAGGGAGAGAGAGAGAGAGAGAGAGAGAGAGAGAGGGAGAGAGAGAGAGAGAGAGAGAGAGAGAGAGAGTTACAATTGCTGTTCATAGTTTCAAAGTTTAGGATTAAACACTTTAAAAATGTGACTGCTAGTTTCACAAACCCCAACTAGCACGAAGATTGGGCTACATTAGCTAAAGTGGCACTAATGTTGGACTATCCAATGTTAATCAGGCACCTGGGTGAAACTGCTGTGCAATAGGAGTCTTATCTCCATCCCTGCATATCAGGAATGTTATTACCAAGCATGAAAAGCCCTCCGTCACTATTTGTCATTGTGTACAGGACTGTACCTGTACAGCATTTCATTGTATAGGGGCAGGGAAAGACTGGAGGAATATTAAACATGAAATAAACTGCTATGTATAGCCCTAAGGCTGGCACCTATGGGCTGCGTGTTTGACTTTACACTGAACTCGTAACCCTTTAACCCGAAGTTATTAACAGCGCTGGCTGAGGATCCCCGGTATGCGACTGCAGTGAAGTTTTGGACCCACATGCTCTCGCAGAACTTGGTCAGCAGGCTCGGCTTGTCTTGGTTGCGCCGGTGCCGGAACCAGCGCTGGATCTTTATGACGTCCCAGTCCAGCTGCTTGGACAGCCCCTCGAGACGCCGGCCATCAGGGTACTGAGGACAGACCAGGAGAGGGACGGGGGTCAGCAGAGAGACCAGGAGAGGGGACGGGGGATCAGCAGAGAGACCAGGAGAGGGACGGGGGTCAGCAGAGAGGCCAGGAGAGGGACGGGGGTCAGCAGAGAGACCAGGAGAGGGACGGGGTCAGCAGAGAGACCAGGAGAGGGACGGGGATCAGCAGAGAGACCAGGAGAGGGACGGGGGTCAGCAGAGAGGCCAGGAGAGGGACGGGGGTCAGCAGAGAGACCAGGAGAGGGACGGGGGTCAGCAGAGAGACCAGGAGAGGGACGGGGGTCAGCAGAGAGACCAGGAGAGGGACGGGGGATCAGCAGACACACACAGAGATGCACAGACACAGTGAAATACACAGTGACGCACACACAGATGCACAGACACAGTGTAATACTCAGAGACTCACACACAGATGCACAGACACAGTATAATACTCAGAGACTCACACACAGATGCACAGACACAGTGTAATACTCAGAGACACACAGAGATGCACAGACACTGTGTAATACTCAGAGACTCACACAGAGACACACAGACACAGTGTAATACACAGTGACGCACACACAGATGCACAGACACAGTGTAATACTCAGAGACTCACACACAGATGCACAGACACAGTATAATACTCAGAGACGCACACACAGATGCACAGACACAGTGTAATACTCAGAGACACACAGAGATGCACAGACACAGTGAAATACTCAGAGACTCACACAGAGACACACAGACACAGTGAAATACTCAGAGACTCACACAGAGATGCACAGACACAGTGTAATACACAGAGACTCACACACAGATGCACAGACACAGTATAATACTCAGAGACTCACACACAGATGCACAGACACAGTATAATACTCAGAGACTCACACAGAGATGCACAGACACAGTGTAATACTCAGAGACGCACACACAGATGCACAAACACAGTGTAATACTCAGAGACTCACACACAGATGCAGACACAGTGTAATACTCAGAGACTCACACAGAGATGCACAGACACAGTGTAATACACAGAGACGCACACACAGATGCACAGACACAGTGTAATACTCAGAGACGCACACACAGATGCACAAACACTGTGTAATACTCAGAGACTCACACACAGATGCACAGACACAGTGTAATACTCAGAGACGCACACACAGATGCACAGACACTGTGTAATACTCAGAGACGCACACTTGCCCTCACCCCCTGCCAGGTTGTACAGGAGCCCCTGCCTCACCTTAGTTATGGATGTAAACACTTTCTCTAGAATGGTGTTGGGCTGCGCTATTCTGTGACCACTGGCCTGTATCCGCAATAGAAAGGCACACGGCCTGGCAATGAACCTGCGGAAAAGAACAGCTATTATTATTATTATTATTATTATTATTATTATTATTATTATTATTATTATTGAAGATAAAAAAGACCTTTGTTGTACTTGTGATACCAAGTGTATTGTTTTTAAAAGCTGGGTGCTGCATCGTATTATTAAAGAAGAACACAAGCTGGCTGTGGTATTTTTCACCTTGGCACCTAACGAGGGACTGTGCAGTGCCAGCACAACCTGTGGAATTTCACACTCTAATACACAGACACACTCCCACAATCTACTCAAGCAATGATTTATTAAGGGAATGTTTAACCCTGAGCTGAAGTGCAGATTCTGGGGCTTGTTGGCATCAGACTGCCTGCCCTGGCAGCCTGGTTCTGAGCTGTGGTGCTCTCAGTCTAAAACTACAAAACCACCTTCACATCTACCAGAAAATCCACATTCTAAATCCACAGCACTCTGAAGTGCAAGCAGGCTAACTCTGAGCTCGTAACAGCAGCCAGCGTTTCCGTCAGCAGCAGCGTCTCCTCACTGAGCCCTGCACGGCACGACAACGCTAAGCAGCAGAGGAAAGCTTGTTTTACAAACACTGCTATTCAGAGACACTGACAGATAATGAATGCAACGACAAGCAACTCCACAAGTCGTCATTGCATTTATTAAGTCAGTTTTTATGAATGTACCGCTATTGAGCGTTTAATAGTTATGGATATGTATAAATAACCAGGGTAACACTGCAAATCGTCCTGTGTGTGCTCCTGTTCTAGTCAGTTACAGAACTATTGATAGAATCTGTCATTTTGATTTATGAATTATTTTAAAGTCCCTGAAGTTATGGGTTTGTGTTCATTCGTTTTGTAATCCTTCACTGGTCTGCTTCCAGAGGACCCAATTATTATTATTATTATTATTATTATTATTATTATTATTATTATTATTATTATTACTTCTGCACTGTATACACAAGAGATTGGATTTAAAGCATTATCATTATTATTATTATTTATTTCTTAGCAGACGCCCTTATCCAGGACAACTTACAGTCGTAAACAAAAATACATTTCAAGAATCACAGTACAAGTAATAATACAATTAAGAGCAAGATAAATACAAAGATAAATACAATGACTTTGGTTATTATCCAGAATAAACTTCTGTTACACACAAAAAAGGAATTCCCTGCACTCCTTTGAAAGTTATGGGAAAGACACTAAGTGCTTTGCAATCCCTATGAAATGTTTGCCTCACTTTGCTTTGCTTTACTGTTTGGAAAAGTGTTATTAGCGTTTTATGGCACATGCCCCCAATCCACCAGCTATTATAAAATCCCTTTTTAAAGCGAATCCCTGTGGGAGCTGCTCATTCGCTTCTTGTTTTATGGAGGCTGCCTGTGAGTTTGAATGTGACCTCTGCACTCTCAGTTGACTTTTGCTTTTCTTGTCAATACAAGAATAAAAGATAACGTATCTACAAGTCTTATATAAACATTTAGAATGGATGTGAGCCATTCTGTGAGCTTAATAATAATAATAATAATAATAATAATAATAATAATAATAATAATAATAATAATAATAATAATAATAATAATGCGACTCCCATTGCAGAGCAGTCCAGGTTTCACTGCAATGGGATTCGCTACTCTCACAGAATGTAAAAGCTTGAATTATTTTGCTCCTGTATAAACCTGGTTTCAATACGTGATCAGTCTTTACGACAGCCGCAGTCATAAACACACACTGCACCCTGGCCTTCTGCACGCTGTGGTTATAAAAAGAAAAAGACAAAATCATTAACCAGCTGTTTAACAGACCGGTTTATGATCTGAAGCCTTTGCAAGGAATCTCACACCTGACCTGTGCTTTAAAAAAAAAATGTAAAAACAAACCAACTAAAAAGCTGCCTGCCCTGTGTATTCTCCAGAGTGCTTGAGCTGTACTCTGGTCACCTGCCCCCACTCACTTAGAAAAGTTTCCCACAGTAAAAGCTCAGCAAAGTGTAATGAAGCATTGGGAAAGCATAGGTAAGCACTGTAAAGAATAGCGAGGTACAGTAAAGCATATTAATAAACATGGAAAACCAGGGTAAACTATGGTAAATACACTATAACCGTGAGAACAGCATGGGGGAAAACTGCAAAAATAACCGTGGTAAACTTGTATAAGGGGAGTGTTGGAGCCGACCTTTGATAGGGAGATAAGTGTCGAGACCTTGAAGTGTGATAGAGGGTTTACTGGAAGTGATTACGAAACTCTGTGTGTGTGTGTGTGTGTGTGTGTGTGTGTGTGTATACACACAGGTGCAAAACAGGGCGTGGCTTCTGTGCTCCCTTGCTCCGTCCCTTCCACTACCCCCCCCTCTCTCTCTCTCTCTCGTCTATCATTTTCATCATTATGCAGGTGTTCCTCATTTCTACCATGGCGACGCTTGAAGTCGAAACGTTTCTTTGACTATTTCCATGTATCCAGTTCTTTCACAAGCCCGGAAATCCTGACCCTTGTGCATCATCACATACAAATAAAACATTTTCCTGCAGGAGGTTTGGCTTGCTTGCTTGCTTGCTTGCTTGCTTGCTTGCTTGCTTGCGTCGACCTGCAGAGAGGCTCTCCATTTGAAAGCTGTCTGAAAGCACCCTGGAGGCTGCAGAGGCTCGTTTGCATCCTTTTGTTTCCAAACAGAGCGTCTCTGGTTTCACACTGCAGTGCTGCTTCTTCAGCTCCTGTTGCAGCCACACCCAGGACCATGAAACTGCAGCGCAGTGCGGTCAGTCTGCACAACGGAGAATCTGCACATCTACCATCCCTTCTGGACCAGGGGGAGGCAACTGTGGCGCTTCCAATCCATTCCATTGCAGGACTTTGGTCCAACCAGATCCATCTTTATTTATTTGACCTCCAACGGATAATAATAGCTTAATTATTGAATTGACCTAATCAAATAATGAAGGATCTGGTTCAGTTCAGTCTCCAGGCCTCAAACGTGCCCTGGACTGCAGGGAGCACCCTGTGTCTTAGCGGGTGAGGGAGCAGTTCAGTCTCCATGCCTCAAACCTGCCCTGCAGGGAGCACCCTTTCTCTTAGCGGGTGAGAGAGCAGTTCAGTCTCCATGCCTCAAACCTGCCTTGGACTGCAGGGAGCACCCTTTCTCTTAGGGCTGAGGGAGCAGTTCTTGGCTTCTGTTTATGAGGCTGTGCATGTGAATGATCCACACTATTTGTGTTTAAACCTGTCGAGTCTCAAGTGTGGAGAAGCTCAGGAGAGTAACTTGGCAACAAAGGGCCCTCTGCAGTTTGATAAATTTAATGAGCGAAGCACTGACTGAGTGAATTAATATATGCAGGAAACTGTCTGCCGGGACGAGCGTTTCTGTAAACCTGATCAACAGGGTCCGGGTTCCAAAACTATCCAGGTCCAAATTCTACCTGGTATCGTATGATTTGGGGAGCACAGAACAGGGTCCAAATAGGCGAGTTCCCAGGCACACAGGTTCTGTATCGTAACGCTTTCAGCTGTATTGCAGATTTAACTCTTACTCTGCAGATGTTTTTATTCAGGTCACCTCAACACTGCAGATCATGCTTGTAATATAGGGAAAGAGAACCCCTCAACACTGCAGACTGCTCTAGTAGTATAGGAAAGAGAACTCCACTCAACACTGCAGAGCACTCTAGTAGTATAGGAAAGAGAACTCCACTCAACACTGCAGAGTGCTCTAGCAGTATAGGAAAGAGAACTCCACTCTCAACACTGCAGAGCGCTCTAGTAGTATAGGAAAGAGAACTCCACTCTCAACACTGCAGAGCGCTCTAGTATAGGAAAGAGAACTCCACTCTCAACACTGCAGAGCACTCTAGTAGTATAGGAAAGAGAACTCCACTCAACACTGCAGAGTGCTCTAGTAGTATAGGAAAGAGAACTCCACTCTCAACACTGCAGAGCGCTCTAGCAGTATAGGAAAGAGAACTCCACTCTCAACACTGCAGAGCACTCTAGTAGTATAGGAAAGAGAACTCCACTCTCAACACTGCAGCGCGCTCTAGTAGTATAGGAAAGAGAACTCTACTCAACACTGCAGAGCGCTCTAGTAGTATAGGAAAGAGAACTCCACTCAACACTGCAGAGCGCTCTAGTAGTATAGGAAAGAGAACTCCACTGCAGAGAACACTGCAGAGAAGTAAACCAATCTGATAAGTAACACCTATTTGCATATTAGACTATTTCCATGTTTGTTTCTATTTGTTAGTACAAGACACTGAAAGTATTTAATTACTTCCCTATGGGTATTCTTTCCATGAAGCTACTTCTGTGCTGTAAGCTTAATAAAACCACTCCTAAAGACATAGCTGTGAAAATGTTTGTGATTATTCTTTAAATAACTCCTGAGTTTAGTGAACAGGTTTGGGAGTTTTGTTGACTTTAAATAAGAAAACATTTGATGAGGTCCAAGCAAGCTGATCCCATGTGCAATCGAATCCATTTAAATAACTCCATGTGCAAAGGGCCTTCAAACTCATACACAGCATCATAAACTTCAGAACTACCTGAGCGTGTTGCCTGTGCACTGTGGCTAATCAAGCTTGTAGTAAAACCTGGAAAGGGAGAAGTGTTATGCAACAGGTGTCTTGCTTCCATCTCTGCATACAGTAAATTACAGTTTCCCTATTTCCCATCTCACTTTCCCTACCTCCAAAAACACCTAAGTTCCACTTAACGTGGATGAACACATGCCCGTAATCTGGGACGCTGGAACTCGGGGTGCTGGGGTGCTGGGGTGCGGTAGCCCGCCCTGCATTGAAGTGCTGTGCACCTGCTTCTATCATTTACAGGGGTTGCAGTTTTGTTCAATGGCTTTCAGCACCCCCACTATAAAAACTGTTTCCTTGCCACTGTCTGTAATCGATCAATTAAAATGACCCTTTATTTCTTACCACTGGAAAAAAAATTAAAAACGCGAAAGCTTTTTTTTTTTTTTTTCTACTTACCAAGGCACATTTGCAGCACCCGTAACGAGCGGTGTTGTATTGTAAACATAATAATATGACACCTACTTTAAAAGCAAGTATGTAACAATGTTTAGATGTGGAGTTGGCAGGTCTGTTTTATGCTTAGTTTTTGTTTAAGTATAAACAAGAGATTTTCTGTTCGTCACCACAGCAGCACTCCATACGTGATTACTACAGCAGCAACTTCAAGACCAGGTGTAAACAACAGTATAATAATACTAATAATAATATAGCATTGCCCACTCGTCCGCACGTACATGTTACTGTTCCAAAATAAATAAATAAAGACGTGTTTATAAGACTAAACAGAAATACAGACTTTACTGCATCACTGTAGCAACCGAAACGACTATTAGTCTTACAGACTGAAGGATAAACCCGACTCGTTTTCTTTCTGTTAGATCTGATGCAAGTTCTTCTACAATATAAGAAATATGAGCACTGACCATCTATATAACCCTAACAAACCTTATTTTATTATACATCGCCATCTAATCATGCGATTATTTATTACTATTATAAATATAAAATAAAACGATACTGTTTGTTTGTGAAAGTCCACCAGTTACCTACCTTTCAAACAGTATCCTGACGGCAAAGATCCCCAAAGCCAGCGGCAAGGCAGACAGGACATGCCCAGCTTTGGGATACTCGACCCCGGGCTCGGGGTCCGCCAGATCGGCCCAGGTCACGTTGTGTGGGAGCCAGAACCGCTCGTTCCAGAACCAGGCTGTGAGGGCAGCCATGTTGGTACCGGGGTTAAAAGGGAAATCCACCAGGAAGGAAGACCAATCACCGCCCCTCGCCGTAGCAGCAAGCGCTGGGGAGCTGTGCTCGATGCTGGGGCGGGCAGGCTGTGTTTGAGTCAGGAAGTCAGAAGGCCCCACCTCTGCCGTGCGAAACGCCACCCCTCGGCGGCTGCAGAGCAGCGTGAGCCGGCGGGGCAGGACTAGAGCGGCGGGGCTCTCTGTGTGTGACTGCGAGCGCCGGGAATAGAAAGAACATTCAATACAACATTAAACAAAACATCTATTACAGTCAAACATCAATTGTGTTTGTGTTGTTTTTAATTTATTTATTTTATTATTATTATTATGCGGTTCTATTCATGGACATAGTACGTGCTTTTGTTCAGTCATAAAAACGAATCGCGTTGTTTCACCTACAATAAAATTAAATAACTGTCTTTGAGTTCACCGACCCACGTGATGATAAGCTTTGATAAATCAAAGTTGTTGTTAATTTTTGTTGTTTTTTTCTTTACCTACATGATTTTACTTTAATTTTTTTTTTTTTTTTTTTTTTTTTACCAGTATCACTAACTGGATAAAGAAACTACTTGTGGTCTTGCACACCTTAATGTTGCAGTGCATTAGATTAGAAAACAAAGCACGAAGACGCTAAGGGAGAGGAGTTTTATTTTATTTATTTATGTAGGCCTATTTATTTATTGTCCTAATTGATTACAAATATTTGTTGTTATTATTATTATTATTATTATTATTATTATTATTATTATTATTATTATTATTATTATTATTATTTCTTAGCAGACGCCCTTATCCAGGGCGACTTACAGTTCTAAGCATTTAAACCTGAAGTTGAATTGTTTAGGAGATTAAACAAAGACAGTCACCCCTAAAATATCCCATTCTATTCATATCATACCCCCATATTCTGACGGGCTTCTACATTTTGAAGGACCTCTCCTTCATTAAATTCAGAGAGCCTCCCGTTTTGTGTTTAAAGTGGGCAGGGTTTCACAGACAGCAGGGGCTGTGTGAATCAATAAGCTTCATTTGAATACAACCCCCACTCCCTCCACCCAGGCTGTGTCAGTTTGCATTCATAACAAACGCTTTGTTTGTGCACGTCTGCGCCGTACAGGAACCATGCCAGCGATGCCATTGTTACGTGCTGCTCTGCCAGACTCTGCAAACTGTAACGAGTCCAGGTGTGTGCATTCAGCTGTAAAATCCATGTGCTTGTATTGCAAATGCTAATGTAGAAGACAAACAAACCGCTCCAGCCTTCTTTAACCTCCTCTTAAAGATCTCTCGCCTCTAAGCTGCCTGTTTGTTTTGTTGCTGTTGTAGTTTTCCTGAGTTTGTTTCTGTTTCGACTCGGACAAAGCCCTTTCTTATCACGCTGAAGCAGACCTCATCTCAACGTGTTGAAGTGCTCTGAAGCCGCTTGTCAGTCTCTGGTTCATTTCCTCCTTATGTTCCCGAGCCTGCAGGGTATAGCATCGCATTAATTTTCATCTGAGGCGTTCAGGGGAAATATCCCTTCATCAAGTGCATTTGTGTGTGTAAATAATTCTGATTAAAACATCTTCCACGTTTGTGTTTTTAATTTAAAATGTATTTGTAATGCTTATTTTTAATTGTTTTAAAAGTGAAAGTGAGCTGCATTGTTCAATGATTTTTTTTGTTTTCTGTGGTCAGTATAGTCATTTTTTATAGCATTATAATATAATTTTCAGTAAAATACAATTATTGGCAAAAATGTAAGGGAAAAAGATATTTTAAACTAAACTCTAGATTCAACTAAAATTAGTGAGGGTTTTATGTGAGAATATTTATGTGGTAACGAGAGTGAATTCTGGGTATTCGTCTCTGAAGTGCTAATAGGATATTTATAGAGATCCCCGGACTGTCGTAGTTCTGTACCTTCATTGGTAAATACACTGAACACATCGAGAGCGCCGGAGCAGCTACACAAGATAAATACACTGAACACAGCGAGAGCGCTGGAGCAGCTACACAAGATAAATACACTGAACACAGCGAGAGCGCTGCAGCAGCTACGCAAGATAAATACACTGAACACAGCGAGAGCGCTGGAGCAGCTACGCAAGATAAATACACTGAACACAGCGAGAGCGCTGGAGCAGCTACGCAAGATAAATACACTGAACACAGCGAGAGCGCTGCAGCAGCTACGCAAGATAAATACACTGAACACAGCGAGAGCGCTGGAGCAGTTACACAAGATAAATACACTGAACACAGCGAGGCTGGAGCAGCTACACAAGATAAATACACTGAACACAGCGAGGCTGGAGCAGGTATACAAGATAAATACACTGAACACAGCGAGGCGCTGGAGCAGCTACACAAGATAAATACACTGAACACAGCGAGAGCGCGGAGCAGCTACACAAGATAAATACACTGAACACAGCGAGAGCTGGAGCAGCTACGCAAGATAAATACACTGAACACAGCGAGAGCCGGAGCAGCTACGCAAGATAAATACACTGAACACAGCGAGGCGCTGGAGCAGTTACACAAGATAAATACACTGAACACAGCGAGGCGCTGGAGCAGCTACACAAGATAAATACACTGAACACAGCGAGGCGCTGCAGCAGCTACACAAGATAAATACACTGAACACAGCGAGCGCTGGAGCAGCTACACAAGATAAATACACTGAACACAGCGAGCGCTGGAGCAGCTACACAAGATAAATACACTGAACACAGCGAGGCGCTGGAGCAGCTACACAAGATAAATACACTGAACACAGCGAGGCGCTGGAGCAGCTACACAAGATAAATACACTGAACACAGCGAGAGCTGCAGCAGCTACACAAGATAAATACACTGAACACAGCGAGGCGCTGGAGCAGCTACACAAGATAAATACACTGAACACAGCGAGTGCTGGAGCAGCTACACAAGATAAATACACTGAACACAGCGAGAGCGCTGGAGCAGCTACACAAGATAAATACACTGAACACAGCGAGCGCTGGAGCAGCTACACAAGATAAATACACTGAACACAGCGAGAGCTGCAGCAGCTACACAAGATAAATACACTGAACACAGCGAGCGCTGCAGCAGCTACACAAGATAAATACACTGAACACAGCGAGCGCTGGAGCAGCTACACAAGATAAATACACTGAACACAGCGAGAGCGCTGGAGCAGCTACACAAGATAAATACACTGAACACAGCGAGGCGCTGGAGCAGCTACACAAGATAAATACACTGAACACAGCGAGGCGCTGGAGCAGCTACACAAGATAAATACACTGAACACAGCGAGCGCTGGAGCAGCTACACAAGATAAATACACTGAACACAGCGAGAGGCTGGAGCAGCTACACAAGATAAATACACTGAACACAGCGAGAGCTGGAGCAGCTACACAAGATAAATACACTGAACACAGCGAGAGCGCTGGAGCAGCTACACAAGATAAATACACTGAACACAGCGAGAGCGCTGGAGCAGCTACACAAGATAAATACACTGAACACAGCGAGAGCTGGAGCAGCTACACAAGATAAATACACTGAACACAGCGAGAGCGCTGGAGCAGCTACACAAGATAAATACACTGAACACAGCGAGAGCTGGAGCAGCTACACAAGATAAATACACTGAACACAGCGAGACGCTGGAGCAGCTACACAAGATAAATACACTGAACACAGCGAGAGCGCTGGAGCAGCTACACAAGATAAATACACTGAACACAGCGAGCGCTGGAGCAGCTACGCAAGATAAATACACTGAACACAGCGAGAGCGCTGGAGCAGCTACACAAGATAAATACACTGAACACAGCGAGAGCGCTGGAGCAGCTACGCAAGATAAATACACTGAACACAGCGCGAGCGCTGGAGCAGCTACACAAGATAAATACACTGAACACAGCTACACAAGATAAATACACTGAACACAGCGAGAGCGCTGGAGCAGCTACGCAAGATAAATACACTGAACACAGCGAGAGCGCTGGAGCAGCTACGCAAGATAAATACACTGAACACAGCGAGAGCGCTGGAGCAGCTACACAAGATAAATACACTGAACACAGCGAGAGCGCTGGAGCAGCTACGCAAGATAAATACACTGAACACAGCGAGAGCGCTGGAGCAGCTACACAAGATAAATACACTGAACACAGCGAGAGCGCTGGAGCAGCTACACAAGATAAATACACTGAACACAGCGAGAGCGCCGGAGCAGCTACACAAGATAAATACACTGAACACAGCGAGAGCGCTGGAGCAGCTACACAAGATAAATACACTGAACACAGCGAGAGCGCCGGAGCAGCTACACAAGATAAATACATTTACTTATTATTGGTGAGACAAAAATACAATTGTTTACAATTGGCGGAATACAAGATTGCATGTAGTTTCAGAACATCTCCCCCTGGTGGTTAATTGTGGTGTTTACGGCAGACTAATTCAATGGGTTAGTCCATATCCCGTATATTTCCATATTACCCATAATTCAATAGGTACTGATTTGTGCTACTTAACTGGAAATGAACATATATTTAAATTATATATATTTTTTTAATAATTAAAATTGTATAAAACATTGAACATATAATCCCTAAACACTGTTTTGGTGATAATATAATATTTTAACTTATTTTAATATATGTAAATTAATGACGACATACCATAACTTTGATTTTAACTAGTTATACGAACTATAAATAGCTCTTGGAATTATTTTATTAGCATATTTCCCAATCACCCTAAATTGTAAAATTACTGATTTGTGAGAGTTAACTCAAAAGCTATGTGTAATATATATAGATATAGATATATATTTTATTATAAAGAATTAAAATTGTATAAAACATTAACCATATAATGCTTAATTACCACGTTGGTGACAATATAATAGTTTTAATCATTTTAATATAGAAATATAATATAATGAAAACAAACCACAACTAGGATTTTGACTAGTTATATGAGTTATAAATAACTATGGAACTCTTTATATAGTATATAGCAAGAGCTGTATGGCTTGAGCTAGTGATTGGGCTTGGTGTGAGTTAAATGGCTGAGATGAACGTTGGTGAGTAAATACAGTGCAGAGAACAAGGTAGGCTGTATGAGGAGAGATGAGAGATGCGCAGAGATGAGAGGGGAGATGATAGGAGGGAACAGAGAGGGACAATGGGGAGGGGCGCGGAGGATGAAGAGGGGCAAAGACGAGCCACGCGCGTCAAAAAGTCCGGCGCCGAACTTTTGACGCGTCGTTGCCCTCTTCACCCTCCGCGCCCCTCCCCATTGGACATAGACCACCCCCAACCACTGACTCTTGACTCTTGACCCATGACTATTGACCTATGAGCCCTTCAACCTTTTAGGAAATATATATTATTTTTTAAAATATATTTGAACCCTTTAGACCCCAGAATAATTAAAGAACCCTTTTGGAGATTCCTTGGAATTTTGGCGAAAAACTGAGATTTAACGTGTCTTATTAAAATAACCATAAATGAAAAGCTATGAGAAATATTTCACTACACGTTTTCTTTATTTTGAACAGGTCAAATTATTGTTTCAAATAACACAAAATTGAAAGTTTTGTAAAATAAAACCTGTTGTTTTACTGCAACAAATGTAAGCCGATATAAAAAAATATAACAAAAAAAACCTGTTTAACACTAAAACCACAGAGATTTCAGACAACATACAACCACTGAAGCTGCAAAATATGCGGCTCTTTTAAAATGGTTTCAATACAAAAATGAAAAACAAACGGATAAAACTTAATTTTACATACATTTTCAGAGCAGAAACACTGTACTTACATTAAAAATTAAGCCATTTTCTTATTTTTTTTACAAAAAGATCACATATATAAAAACATGAAAATCTAAAAAAATAAATTCTATGCGATTTAGGGTTAGGGTTAGGGTTAGGGTTAGGGTTAGGGTTAGGGTTAGGGTTAGGGTTAGGGTTAGGGTTAGGGTTAGGGTTAGGGTTAGGGTTAGGGTTAGGGTTAGGGGTTAGGGTTAGGAGTTAGGAGTTAGGGTTAGGAGTTAGGAGTTAGGAGTTAGGAGTTAGGGTTAGGAGTTAGGGTTAGGAGTTAGGAGTTAGGGTTAGGAGTTAGGAGTTAGGAGTTAGGAGTTAGGGTTAGGGTTAGGAGTTAGGAGTTAGGAGTTAGGAGTTAGGGTTAGGAGTTAGGGTTAGGAGTTAGGAGTTAGGAGTTAGGAGTTAGGAGTTAGGAGTTAGGAGTTAGGGTTAGGAGTTAGGAGTTAGGGTTAGGAGTTAGGGTTAGGAGTTAGGAGTTAGGAGTTAGGAGTTAGGAGTTAGGAGTTAGGAGTTAGGAGTTAGGAGTTAGGGTTAGGGTTAGGAGTTAGGAGTTAGGAGTTAGGAGTTAGGGTTAGGAGTTAGGAGTTAGGAGTTAGGAGTTAGGAGTTAGGAGTTAGGAGTTAGGAGTTAGGGTTAGGAGTTAGGAGTTAGGAGTTAGGAGTTAGGAGTTAGGAGTTAGGAGTTAGGAGTTAGGAGTTAGGAGTTAGGAGTTAGGAGTTAGGAGTTAGGAGTTAGGAGTTAGGAGTTAGGAGTTAGGAGTTAGGAGTTAGGAGTTAGGGTTAGGAGTTAGGAGTTAGGGTTAGGAGTTAGGAGTTAGGAGTTAGGAGTTAGGAGTTAGGGTTAGGAGTTAGGAGTTAGGAGTTAGGGTTAGGAGTTAGGAGTTAGGAGTTAGGAGTTAGGAGTTAGGAGTTAGGAGTTAGGAGTTAGGAGTTAGGAGTTAGGAGTTAGGAGTTAGGAGTTAGGAGTTAGGAGTTAGGAGTTAGGAGTTAGGAGTTAGGAGTTAGGAGTTAGGAGTTAGGAGTTAGGAGTTAGGAGTTAGGAGTTAGGAGTTAGGAGTTAGGAGTTAGGAGTTAGGAGTTAGGAGTTAGGGTTAGGAGTTAGGAGTTAGGAGTTAGGAGTTAGGAGTTAGGAGTTAGGAGTTAGGAGTTAGGAGTTAGGAGTTAGGAGTTAGGAGTTAGGAGTTAGGGTTAGGAGTTAGGAGTTAGGAGTTAGGAGTTAGGAGTTAGGAGTTAGGAGTTAGGAGTTAGGAGTTAGGAGTTAGGAGTTAGGAGTTAGGAGTTAGGAGTTAGGAGTTAGGAGTTAGGAGTTAGGAGTTAGGAGTTAGGAGTTAGGAGTTAGGAGTTAGGAGTTAGGAGTTAGGAGTTAGGAGTTAGGAGTTAGGAGTTAGGAGTTAGGAGTTAGGAGTTAGGAGTTAGGAGTTAGGAGTTAGGAGTTAGGAGTTAGGAGTTAGGAGTTAGGAGTTAGGAGTTAGGAGTTAGGAGTTAGGAGTTAGGAGTTAGGAGTTAGGAGTTAGGAGTTAGGAGTTAGGAGTTAGGAGTTAGGAGTTAGGAGTTAGGAGTTAGGAGTTAGGAGTTAGGGTTAGGAGTTAGGAGTTAGGAGTTAGGAGTTAGGGTTAGGAGTTAGGAGTTAGGGTTAGGGTTAGGAGTTAGGAGTTAGGAGTTAGGAGTTAGGAGTTAGGAGTTAGGAGTTAGGAGTTAGGAGTTAGGAGTTAGGAGTTAGGAGTTAGGAGTTAGGAGTTAGGAGTTAGGAGTTAGGAGTTAGGAGTTAGGAGTTAGGGTTAGGGTTAGGAGTTAGGAGTTAGGAGTTAGGAGTTAGGGTTAGGAGTTAGGAGTTAGGAGTTAGGAGTTAGGAGTTAGGAGTTAGGAGTTAGGAGTTAGGGTTAGGAGTTAGGAGTTAGGAGTTAGGAGTTAGGAGTTAGGAGTTAGGAGTTAGGAGTTAGGAGTTAGGAGTTAGGAGTTAGGAGTTAGGAGTTAGGAGTTAGGAGTTAGGAGTTAGGAGTTAGGAGTTAGGGTTAGGAGTTAGGAGTTAGGAGTTAGGAGTTAGGAGTTAGGAGTTAGGAGTTAGGGTTAGGAGTTAGGAGTTAGGAGTTAGGAGTTAGGAGTTAGGAGTTAGGAGTTAGGAGTTAGGAGTTAGGAGTTAGGAGTTAGGGTTAGGAGTTAGGAGTTAGGAGTTAGGAGTTAGGAGTTAGGGTTAGGAGTTAGGAGTTAGGAGTTAGGAGTTAGGAGTTAGGAGTTAGGAGTTAGGAGTTAGGAGTTAGGAGTTAGGAGTTAGGAGTTAGGAGTTAGGAGTTAGGAGTTAGGAGTTAGGAGTTAGGAGTTAGGAGTTAGGAGTTAGGAGTTAGGAGTTAGGAGTTAGGAGTTAGGAGTTAGGAGTTAGGAGTTAGGGTTAGGAGTTAGGAGTTAGGAGTTAGGAGTTAGGAGTTAGGAGTTAGGAGTTAGGAGTTAGGAGTTAGGAGTTAGGAGTTAGGAGTTAGGAGTTAGGGTTAGGAGTTAGGAGTTAGGGTTAGGAGTTAGGAGTTAGGAGTTAGGAGTTAGGGTTAGGAGTTAGGAGTTAGGAGTTAGGGTTAGGGTTAGGAGTTAGGAGTTAGGAGTTAGGAGTTAGGAGTTAGGAGTTAGGAGTTAGGAGTTAGGAGTTAGGAGTTAGGAGTTAGGGTTAGGAGTTAGGAGTTAGGAGTTAGGAGTTAGGAGTTAGGAGTTAGGGTTAGGAGTTAGGAGTTAGGAGTTAGGAGTTAGGAGTTAGGAGTTAGGAGTTAGGAGTTAGGAGTTAGGAGTTAGGAGTTAGGGTTAGGGTTAGGAGTTAGGAGTTAGGAGTTAGGAGTTAGGAGTTAGGAGTTAGGAGTTAGGAGTTAGGGTTAGGAGTTAGGAGTTAGGAGTTAGGAGTTAGGAGTTAGGAGTTAGGAGTTAGGGTTAGGAGTTAGGAGTTAGGAGTTAGGGTTAGGAGTTAGGGTTAGGAGTTAGGAGTTAGGAGTTAGGAGTTAGGAGTTAGGAGTTAGGAGTTAGGAGTTAGGAGTTAGGAGTTAGGGTTAGGAGTTAGGAGTTAGGGTTAGGAGTTAGGAGTTAGGAGTTAGGAGTTAGGAGTTAGGGTTAGGGTTAGGGTTAGGAGTTAGGAGTTAGGGTTAGGGTTAGGGTTAGGAGTTAGGAGTTAGGAGTTAGGAGTTAGGAGTTAGGAGTTAGGAGTTAGGAGTTAGGAGTTAGGAGTTAGGGTTAGGAGTTAGGAGTTAGGAGTTAGGGTTAGGGTTAGGAGTTAGGAGTTAGGGTTAGGGTTAGGAGTTAGGAGTTAGGAGTTAGGAGTTAGGAGTTAGGGTTAGGAGTTAGGAGTTAGGGTTAGGGTTAGGAGTTAGGAGTTAGGAGTTAGGAGTTAGGGTTAGGAGTTAGGGTTAGGGTTAGGAGTTAGGAGTTAGGAGTTAGGAGTTAGGGTTAGGGTTAGGAGTTAGGAGTTAGGAGTTAGGGTTAGGGTTAGGAGTTAGGGTTAGGAGTTAGGAGTTAGGGTTAGGAGTTAGGAGTTAGGGTTAGGGTTAGGAGTTAGGAGTTAGGAGTTAGGGTTAGGAGTTAGGAGTTAGGAGTTAGGAGTTAGGAGTTAGGAGTTAGGGTTAGGAGTTAGGAGTTAGGAGTTAGGGTTAGGAGTTAGGAGTTAGGAGTTAGGGTTAGGAGTTAGGAGTTAGGAGTTAGGAGTTAGGGTTAGGAGTTAGGAGTTAGGAGTTAGGAGTTAGGAGTTAGGAGTTAGGAGTTAGGAGTTAGGAGTTAGGGTTAGGAGTTAGGAGTTAGGAGTTAGGAGTTAGGGTTAGGAGTTAGGAGTTAGGAGTTAGGAGTTAGGAGTTAGGAGTTAGGAGTTAGGGTTAGGAGTTAGGAGTTAGGGTTAGGAGTTAGGAGTTAGGGTTAGGAGTTAGGAGTTAGGGTTAGGAGTTAGGAGTTAGGGTTAGGGTTAGGAGTTAGGGTTAGGAGTTAGGAGTTAGGAGTTAGGAGTTAGGGTTAGGAGTTAGGAGTTAGGAGTTAGGGTTAGGAGTTAGGAGTTAGGAGTTAGGAGTTAGGAGTTAGGAGTTAGGAGTTAGGAGTTAGGAGTTAGGAGTTAGGAGTTAGGAGTTAGGAGTTAGGAGTTAGGAGTTAGGAGTTAGGAGTTAGGGTTAGGAGTTAGGAGTTAGGAGTTAGGAGTTAGGAGTTAGGAGTTAGGGTTAGGAGTTAGGGTTAGGAGTTAGGAGTTAGGGTTAGGAGTTAGGAGTTAGGGTTAGGTTAGAGTTAGGAGTTAGGAGTTAGGAGTTAGGAGTTAGGAGTTAGGAGTTAGGAGTTAGGAGTTAGGAGTTAGGAGTTAGGAGTTAGGAGTTAGGAGTTAGGGTTAGGAGTTAGGAGTTAGGAGTTAGGAGTTAGGAGTTAGGAGTTAGGGTTAGGAGTTAGGAGTTAGGAGTTAGGAGTTAGGAGTTAGGGTTAGGGTTAGGAGTTAGGAGTTAGGGTTAGGAGTTAGGGTTAGGGTTAGGAGTTAGGAGTTAGGGTTAGGAGTTAGGAGTTAGGGTTAGGAGTTAGGAGTTAGGAGTTAGGGTTAGGAGTTAGGAGTTAGGAGTTAGGAGTTAGGAGTTAGGGTTAGGAGTTAGGAGTTAGGAGTTAGGGTTAGGGTTAGGAGTTAGGGTTAGGAGTTAGGAGTTAGGAGTTAGGAGTTAGGAGTTAGGAGTTAGGAGTTAGGAGTTAGGAGTTAGGAGTTAGGAGTTAGGGTTAGGGTTAGGAGTTAGGAGTTAGGAGTTAGGAGTTAGGAGTTAGGAGTTAGGGTTAGGGTTAGGAGTTAGGAGTTAGGAGTTAGGAGTTAGGAGTTAGGAGTTAGGAGTTAGGAGTTAGGGTTAGGAGTTAGGAGTTAGGAGTTAGGAGTTAGGGTTAGGAGTTAGGAGTTAGGAGTTAGGAGTTAGGGTTAGGAGTTAGGAGTTAGGAGTTAGGAGTTAGGAGTTAGGGTTAGGAGTTAGGGTTAGAGTTAGGAGTTAGGAGTTAGGGTTAGGAGTTAGGAGTTAGGAGTTAGGAGTTAGGAGTTAGGAGTTAGGAGTTAGGAGTTAGGGTTAGGAGTTAGGAGTTAGGAGTTAGGAGTTAGGAGTTAGGAGTTAGGAGTTAGGAGTTAGGAGTTAGGAGTTAGGAGTTAGGAGTTAGGGTTAGGGTTAGGAGTTAGGAGTTAGGAGTTAGGAGTTAGGAGTTAGGAGTTAGGAGTTAGGAGTTAGGAGTTAGGGTTAGGAGTTAGGAGTTAGGAGTTAGGAGTTAGGAGTTAGGAGTTAGGAGTTAGGAGTTAGGAGTTAGGAGTTAGGAGTTAGGAGTTAGGAGTTAGGAGTTAGGGTTAGGAGTTAGGAGTTAGGAGTTAGGAGTTAGGAGTTAGGAGTTAGGAGTTAGGAGTTAGGAGTTAGGAGTTAGGAGTTAGGAGTTAGGGTTAGGGTTAGGAGTTAGGAGTTAGGAGTTAGGAGTTAGGAGTTAGGAGTTAGGAGTTAGGAGTTAGGAGTTAGGAGTTAGGAGTTAGGGTTAGGAGTTAGGAGTTAGGAGTTAGGAGTTAGGAGTTAGGAGTTAGAGTTAGGAGTTAGGAGTTAGGAGTTAGGAGTTAGGAGTTAGGAGTTAGGAGTTAGGAGTTAGGGTTAGAGTTAGGAGTTAGGAGTTAGGAGTTAGGGTTAGGAGTTAGGAGTTAGGGTTAGGAGTTAGGAGTTAGGAGTTAGGAGTTAGGAGTTAGGAGTTAGGAGTTAGGGTTAGGGTTAGGGTTAGGAGTTAGGAGTTAGGAGTTAGGAGTTAGGAGTTAGGAGTTAGGAGTTAGGAGTTAGGAGTTAGGAGTTAGGAGTTAGGAGTTAGGAGTTAGGAGTTAGGAGTTAGGAGTTAGGAGTTAGGAGTTAGGAGTTAGGAGTTAGGAGTTAGAGTTAGGGTTAGGAGTTAGGAGTTAGGAGTTAGGGTTAGAGTTAGGAGTTAGGAGTTAGGAGTTAGGAGTTAGGGTTAGAGTTAGGAGTTAGGAGTTAGGAGTTAGGAGTTAGGAGTTAGGAGTTAGGAGTTAGGAGTTAGGAGTTAGGAGTTAGGAGTTAGGAGTTAGGAGTTAGGAGTTAGGAGTTAGGAGTTAGGAGTTAGGAGTTAGGAGTTAGGAGTTAGGAGTTAGGAGTTAGGGTTAGGAGTTAGGGTTAGGAGTTAGGAGTTAGGAGTTAGGAGTTAGAGTTAGGGTTAGGAGTTAGGAGTTAGGAGTTAGGAGTTAGGGTTAGGAGTTAGGAGTTAGGAGTTAGGGTTAGGAGTTAGGGTTAGGAGTTAGGAGTTAGGAGTTAGGAGTTAGGAGTTAGGAGTTAGGAGTTAGGAGTTAGGGTTAGAGTTAGGAGTTAGGAGTTAGGAGTTAGGGTTAGGAGTTAGGAGTTAGGGTTAGGAGTTAGGAGTTAGGGTTAGGGTTAGGAGTTAGGAGTTAGGAGTTAGGAGTTAGGAGTTAGGAGTTAGGGTTAGGAGTTAGGAGTTAGGAGTTAGGAGTTAGGAGTTAGGAGTTAGGAGTTAGGAGTTAGGAGTTAGGAGTTAGGAGTTAGGAGTTAGGAGTTAGGAGTTAGGAGTTAGGAGTTAGGGTTAGGAGTTAGGAGTTAGGGTTAGGAGTTAGGAGTTAGGAGTTAGGGTTAGAGTTAGGGTTAGGAGTTAGGAGTTAGGAGTTAGGGTTAGGAGTTAGGGTTAGGAGTTAGGAGTTAGGAGTTAGGAGTTAGGAGTTAGGAGTTAGGAGTTAGGGTTAGGAGTTAGGAGTTAGGAGTTAGGGTTAGAGTTAGGAGTTAGGAGTTAGGAGTTAGGAGTTAGGAGTTAGGAGTTAGGAGTTAGGGTTAGGAGTTAGGAGTTAGGAGTTAGGAGTTAGGAGTTAGGGTTAGGAGTTAGGAGTTAGGAGTTAGGAGTTAGGAGTTAGGAGTTAGGGTTAGGGTTAGGAGTTAGGAGTTAGGGTTAGGAGTTAGGAGTTAGGAGTTAGGAGTTAGGAGTTAGGAGTTAGGAGTTAGGAGTTAGGAGTTAGGGTTAGGGTTAGGAGTTAGGAGTTAGGAGTTAGGAGTTAGGAGTTAGGAGTTAGGGTTAGGAGTTAGGAGTTAGGGTTAGAGTTAGGAGTTAGGAGTTAGGGTTAGGAGTTAGGAGTTAGGAGTTAGGAGTTAGGAGTTAGGGTTAGGAGTTAGGAGTTAGGAGTTAGGGTTAGGAGTTAGGAGTTAGGAGTTAGGAGTTAGGGTTAGGGTTAGGAGTTAGGGTTAGGGTTAGGAGTTAGGAGTTAGGAGTTAGGAGTTAGGAGTTAGGAGTTAGGAGTTAGGAGTTAGGAGTTAGGGTTAGGAGTTAGGAGTTAGAGTTAGAGTTAGGAGTTAGGAGTTAGGGTTAGGAGTTAGGAGTTAGGAGTTAGGGTTAGGAGTTAGGAGTTAGGAGTTAGGAGTTAGGAGTTAGGAGTTAGGAGTTAGGGTTAGGGTTAGGAGTTAGGGTTAGGAGTTAGGAGTTAGGAGTTAGGGTTAGGGTTAGGAGTTAGGAGTTAGGAGTTAGGAGTTAGGAGTTAGGAGTTAGGAGTTAGGAGTTAGGAGTTAGGAGTTAGGGTTAGGGTTAGGAGTTAGGAGTTAGGAGTTAGGAGTTAGGAGTTAGGGTTAGGAGTTAGGAGTTAGGGTTAGGAGTTAGGAGTTAGGGTTAGGAGTTAGGAGTTAGGAGTTAGGAGTTAGGAGTTAGGAGTTAGGAGTTAGGAGTTAGGAGTTAGGAGTTAGGAGTTAGGGTTAGGAGTTAGGAGTTAGGGTTAGGAGTTAGGAGTTAGGAGTTAGGAGTTAGGAGTTAGGGTTAGGAGTTAGGAGTTAGGAGTTAGGAGTTAGGAGTTAGGAGTTAGGAGTTAGGAGTTAGGGTTAGGAGTTAGGGTTAGGAGTTAGGAGTTAGGAGTTAGGGTTAGGAGTTAGGGTTAGGAGTTAGGAGTTAGGAGTTAGGGTTAGGAGTTAGGGTTAGGAGTTAGGAGTTAGGGTTAGGAGTTAGGAGTTAGGAGTTAGGGTTAGGAGTTAGGAGTTAGGAGTTAGGAGTTAGGAGTTAGGGTTAGGAGTTAGGGTTAGGAGTTAGGAGTTAGGAGTTAGGAGTTAGGAGTTAGGGTTAGGAGTTAGGAGTTAGGAGTTAGGAGTTAGGAGTTAGGAGTTAGGAGTTAGGAGTTAGGGTTAGGGTTAGGAGTTAGGAGTTAGGAGTTAGGAGTTAGGAGTTAGGAGTTAGGAGTTAGGAGTTAGGAGTTAGGAGTTAGGGTTAGGAGTTAGGAGTTAGGAGTTAGGAGTTAGGGTTAGAGTTAGGAGTTAGGGTTAGAGTTAGGGTTAGGAGTTAGGAGTTAGGGTTAGGAGTTAGGAGTTAGGAGTTAGGAGTTAGGAGTTAGGAGTTAGGAGTTAGGAGTTAGGAGTTAGGGTTAGGAGTTAGGAGTTAGGAGTTAGGAGTTAGGAGTTAGGAGTTAGGAAGTTAGGAGTTAGGGTTAGAGTTAGGAGTTAGGAGTTAGGAGTTAGGAGTTAGGAGTTAGGGTTAGGAGTTAGGAGTTAGGAGTTAGGAGTTAGGAGTTAGGAGTTAGGAGTTAGGAGTTAGGGTTAGGAGTTAGGAGTTAGAGTTAGGAGTTAGGAGTTAGGAGTTAGGAGTTAGGAGTTAGGGTTAGGAGTTAGGAGTTAGGGTTAGGAGTTAGGAGTTAGGAGTTAGGAGTTAGGAGTTAGGAGTTAGGAGTTAGGAGTTAGGAGTTAGGAGTTAGGAGTTAGGAGTTAGGGTTAGGAGTTAGGAGTTAGGAGTTAGGGTTAGGAGTTAGGAGTTAGGAGTTAGGAGTTAGGAGTTAGGAGTTAGGAGTTAGGAGTTAGGAGTTAGGAGTTAGGAGTTAGGAGTTAGGGTTAGGAGTTAGGAGTTAGGAGTTAGGAGTTAGGAGTTAGGGTTAGGAGTTAGGAGTTAGGAGTTAGGAGTTAGGAGTTAGGAGTTAGGAGTTAGGAGTTAGGAGTTAGGGTTAGGAGTTAGGAGTTAGGAGTTAGGAGTTAGGAGTTAGAGTTAGGAGTTAGGAGTTAGGAGTTAGGAGTTAGGAGTTAGGGTTAGGAGTTAGGAGTTAGGAGTTAGGAGTTAGGAGTTAGGGTTAGGAGTTAGGAGTTAGGAGTTAGGAGTTAGGAGTTAGGAGTTAGGAGTTAGGAGTTAGGAGTTAGGAGTTAGGAGTTAGGAGTTAGGAGTTAGGAGTTAGGAGTTAGGAGTTAGGAGTTAGAGTTAGGGTTAGGAGTTAGGAGTTAGGAGTTAGGAGTTAGGAGTTAGGAGTTAGGAGTTAGGAGTTAGGAGTTAGGAGTTAGGAGTTAGGGTTAGAGTTAGGAGTTAGGAGTTAGGAGTTAGGAGTTAGGAGTTAGGAGTTAGGAGTTAGGAGTTAGGAGTTAGGAGTTAGGGTTAGGAGTTAGGAGTTAGGGTTAGGAGTTAGGAGTTAGGAGTTAGGAGTTAGGAGTTAGGAGTTAGGAGTTAGGAGTTAGGAGTTAGGAGTTAGGAGTTAGGAGTTAGGAGTTAGGAGTTAGGAGTTAGGAGTTAGGAGTTAGGGTTAGAGTTAGGAGTTAGGAGTTAGGAGTTAGGAGTTAGGAGTTAGGAGTTAGGGTTAGGAGTTAGGAGTTAGGAGTTAGGAGTTAGGAGTTAGGAGTTAGGAGTTAGGAGTTAGGAGTTAGGAGTTAGGAGTTAGGAGTTAGGAGTTAGGAGTTAGGAGTTAGGGTTAGAGTTAGGAGTTAGGAGTTAGGAGTTAGGAGTTAGGAGTTAGGAGTTAGGAGTTAGGAGTTAGGAGTTAGGAGTTAGGAGTTAGGAGTTAGGAGTTAGGAGTTAGGAGTTAGGAGTTAGGAGTTAGGAGTTAGGAGTTAGGAGTTAGGAGTTAGGAGTTAGGAGTTAGGAGTTAGGAGTTAGGAGTTAGGAGTTAGGAGTTAGGGTTAGGAGTTAGGAGTTAGGAGTTAGGAGTTAGGAGTTAGGGTTAGGAGTTAGGAGTTAGGAGTTAGGGTTAGAGTTAGGAGTTAGGAGTTAGGAGTTAGGAGTTAGGAGTTAGGAGTTAGGAGTTAGGAGTTAGGGTTAGGAGTTAGAGTTAGGAGTTAGGAGTTAGGAGTTAGGAGTTAGGAGTTAGGAGTTAGGAGTTAGAGTTAGGGTTAGGAGTTAGGAAGTTAGGGTTAGGAGTTAGGAGTTAGGAGTTAGGAGTTAGGAGTTAGGAGTTAGGAGTTAGGAGTTAGGAGTTAGGAGTTAGGAGTTAGGAGTTAGGAGTTAGGAGTTAGGGTTAGGAGTTAGGGTTAGGAGTTAGGAGTTAAGGTTAGAGTTAGGAGTTAGGAGTTAGGAGTTAGGAGTTAGGAGTTAGGAAGTTAGGAGTTAGGAGTTAGGAGTTAGGAGTTAGGAGTTAGGAGTTAGGAGTTAGGAGTTAGGAGTTAGGAGTTAGGAGTTAGGAGTTAGGAGTTAGGAGTTAGGAGTTAGGAGTTAGGAGTTAGGAGTTAGGAGTTAGAAGTTAGGAGTTAGGAGTTAGGAGTTAGGAGTTAGGAGTTAGGAGTTAGGAGTTAGGAGTTAGGAGTTAGGAGTTAGGAGTTAGGAGTTAGGAGTTAGGGTTAGGAGTTAGGAGTTAGGAGTTAGGGTTAGGAGTTAGGGTTAAAGTTAGGAGTTAGGAGTTAGGAAGTTAGGAGTTAGGAGTTAGGAGTTAGGAGTTAGGAGTTAGGAGTTAGGAGTTAGGAGTTAGGAGTTAGGAGTTAGGAGTTAGGAGTTAGGAGTTAGGAGTTAGGAGTTAGGAGTTAGGAGTTAGAGTTAGGAGTTAAAGTTAGGAGTTAGGAGTTAGGAGTTAGGAGTTAGGAGTTAGGAGTTAGAGTTAGGAGTTAGGAGTTAGAGTTAGGGTTAGAGTTAGGAGTTAAAGTTAGAAGTTAGGAGTTAAGGTTAGGAGTTAAAGTTAGGAGTTAGGAGTTAGGAGTTAGAGTTAGGAGTTAGGAGTTAAAGTTAGGAGTTAGGAGTTAGGAGTTAGGAGTTAGGAGTTAGGAGTTAGGAGTTAGGAGTTAGGAGTTAGGAGTTAGGAGTTAGAGTTAGGGTTAGAAGTTAGGAGTTAGGAGTTAGGAGTTAGGAAGTTAGGAGTTAGGAGTTAGAGTTAGGAGTTAGGAGTTAGAGTTAAAGTTAGGAGTTAGGAGTTAGGAGTTAGAGTTAGGAGTTAGAGTTAGGAGTTAGGAGTTAGGAGTTAGAAGTTAGAGTTAGAGTTAGGAGTTAAAGTTAGGAGTTAGGAGTTAGAGTTAAAGTTAGAAGTTAGGAGTTAGGAGTTAGGAGTTAGGAGTTAGGAGTTAAAGTTAGGAGTTAGGAGTTAGGGTTAGGAAGTTAGGAGTTAGGAGTTAGGAGTTAGGAGTTAGGAGTTAGGAGTTAGGTTAAGTTAGGAGTTAGGTTAAAGTTAGGAGTTAGGAGTTAGGATTAGGAGTTAGGAGTTAAAGTTAGAAGTTAGGAGTTAGAAGTTAGGAGTTAGAGTTAAAGTTAGAAGTTAGGAGTTAAGAGTTAGAAGTTAGGGTTAGGAGTTAGGAGTTAGGAAGTTAAAGTTAAAGTTAGGAGTTAAAAGTTAGGGTTAGGAGTTAAAAGTTAGGAGTTAGGAGTTAAAGTTAGGAGTTAGAAGTTAGAAGTTAGGAAGTTAGAGTTAGGAAGTTAGGAGTTAAAGTTAAGTTAGAAGTTAGGAGTTAGGAGTTAGGGTTAAAGTTAGAGTTAGGAGTTAGGGTTAGGAAGTTAGGAGTTAGAAAGTTAAAGTTAGAAGTTAAAGTTAAAGTTAAAGTTAGGAGTTAGGAGTTAGAAGTTAAAGTTAGGAGTTAAAGTTAGAGTTAAAGTTAAAGTTAGAGTTAAAGTTAGAAGTTAAAGTTAGAAGTTAGGAGTTAAGTTAAAGTTAAAGTTAGGAGTTAAAGTTAGGAGTTAGGAAGTTAGAAAAGTTTAAAGTTAGGAAGTTAGGAAGTTAAAAGTTAAAGTTAAAGTTAAAGTTAGAAGTTAGGGTTAAAGTTAAAGTTAGGGTTAAAGTTAGGAGTTAGAAGTTAGAAGTTAGGAGAGTTAGGAGTTAGGAAGTTAGAGTTAGGAGTTAAAGTTAGGGATTTAGATTAAAGTTAGGGGTTAGAGTTAGGAAGTTAGGAGTTAGGGAAGGAGTTAGGGAGTTAGGAGTTAGGGTTTAGGAGTTAGGGTTAGGAGTTAGGAGTTAGGGTTAGGGTTAGTTAGGAAGTTAGGGAGTTTAGGGTTTAAAAGTTAGGAGTTTAGAGTTAAAGTTAGGGTTAGGAGTTAGGAGTTAGGAGTTAGGGTTAGGAGTTAGGAGTTAGGGGAGTTAGGAGTTAGGAGTTAAGGGTTAGGGTTAGGAGTTAAAGTTAGGAGTTAGGAGTTAGGGAGTTAGGGTTAGGAGTTAGGAGTTAGGAGTTAGGAGTTAGAGTTAAAGTTAGGAGTTAGGAGTTAGGAGTTAGAGTTAAGGTTAGGGTTAAGGTTAAGTTAGAGTTAGGAGTTAGGAGTTAGGAGTTAGGAGTTAGGGTTAAAGTTAGGAGTTAGGGTTAAAGTTAGGGTTAGGATTTGAATTAGAGTTAGGAGTTAGGAGTTAGAAGTTAGGAGTTAGGAGTTAAGGTTAGAAGTTAGGAGTTAGAAGTTAAAGTTAAAGTTAGGAGTTAGAGTTAGGAGGTTAGGGTTAAGTTAAAGTTAGGGTTAGAGTTAGGAGTTAGGGTTAGGAGTTTAGGAGTTAGGAGTTAGGGTTAGGAGTTAGAGTTAGGAGTTAAAGTTAGAGTTAGGAGTTAGGAGTTAGGGTTAGGAGTTAGGTTAAAGTTAGGAGTTAGAGTTAAGTTAGGAAGTTAGGAGTTAGGAGTTAGGGGTTAGAGTTAAAGTTAGGAGTTAGGAGTTAGGAGTTAGGAAGTTAGGAGTTAGGGTAAGGTTAAAGTTAGAGTTAGGAGTTAGGAGTTAGGAGTTAGAGTTAGGGAGTTAGGAGTTAAAGTTAGGGTTAAAGTTAGGAGTTAGGTTAGGTTAGGGTTAGGAGTTAGGAGTTAGGAGTTAAAGTTAGAGGTTAGGAGTTAGGAGTTAGGGTTAGGAGTTAGGAGTTAGAGAGTTAGAGTTAGGAGTTAGGGTTAGAGTTAGGAGTTAGGAGGTTAGGAGTTAGGAGTTAGGAAGTTAGGGTTAAAGTTAGGAGTTAGGAGTTAGGGTTAGGAGTTAGGAGTTAGGAGTTAGGAGTTAGAGTTAGATTAGGGTTAGGAGTTAGGGTTAGGAGTTAGAGTTAAAGTTAGAAGTTAGGAAGTTAGGAGTTAGAGTTAGGAAGTTAGAGTTAAAGTTAGGAGTTAGGAGTTAGGAGTTAGGGTTAGGAGTTAGGAGTTAGGAGTTAGGAGTTAGGAGTTAGGAGTTAGAGGTTAGGGTTAGAGTTAGGAGTTAGGAGTTAGGAAGTTAGGAGTTAGGTTAAAGTTAGGAGTTAGAGGTTAGGAGTTAGGAGTTAGGAGTTAGGGGTTAGAGTTAAAGTTAGGAGTTAAAGTTAGGAGTTAGGTTAGGATTAAGGTTAGGAGTTAGAGTTAGGAGTTAGGAAGTTAAAATTTAGGTTAGAGGTAAGGTTAGGGTTAGGAGTTAGGAGTTAGGAGTTAGGTTAGTTAGAGTTAGAGTTAGGTTAGGGTTAGGAGTTAGGAGTTAGGAGTTAGGTTAGAGTTAGGAGTTAGGTTAGGGTTAGGGTTAGGGAGTTAGGAGTTAGGAGTTAGGGTTAGGAAGTTAGGAGTTAGAGTTAGGGAGTTAGGAGTTAGGAGTTAGGAGTTAGGGTTAGGAATTTAGGAGTTAGGAGTTAGGTTAGAAGTTAGGAGTTAGGAGTTAGGAGTTAGGGATTAGAGTTAAGGTTAAAGGAAGTTAGGGTTAGGATTAAGTTAAGGTTTAGGGTTAGGAGTTAGGAAAGTTAGGGTTAGGAAGTTAGGAGTTAGAGTTAGGGGAGGTTAGGAGTTAGGAGTTAGAGTTAGGAAGTTAGAAGTTAGGAGTTAGAGTTAGAGTTAGGAGTTAGGAGTTAGGAGTTAGGAGTTAGAGTTAGGAGTTAAGTTAGGAGGTTAGAAAGTTAGGGTTAGGGTTAGGAGTTAGGAGTTAAAGTTAGGAGTTAGGAGTTAGAGGTTAGGAGTTAGGTAGGAGTTAGAGGTTAGAGTTAGGGTTAGAAGTTAAGTTAGAGTTAGAGTTAGGAGTTAGGAGTTAGGAAGTTAGGAGTTAAAGTTAAAAGTTAGAGTTAGGAAGTTAGAAGTTAGGAGTTAAAGTTAGGAGTTAGGAGTTAGAGTTAGTTAGAGTTAGGAGTTAGGAGTTAGGAGTTAGAGTTAAGTTAGGGTTTAGGGTTAGGAGTTAGGGTTAGAAGTTAGGAGTTAGAATTAAGTTAGGGTTAGAGTTAGAGTTAGGAGTTAGGAAAGTTAGGGTTAAAGTTAGGAGTTAGGAGTTTAGGGTTAGAAGTTAGAAGTTAAGAGTTAGTTAGGAGTTAGAGTTAGGGTTTAAAGTTAGAAGTTAGGAGTTTAGAGTTAAAGTTAGGAGTTAGAGTTAGGAGTTAGGGTTAAAGTTAGGAAGTTAGGAGTTAGAGTTAGGGTTAGAGTTAGGAGTTAGAGAGTTAGGAGTTAGAGTTAGGGTTAGAGTTAAAGTTAGGGTTAAAGTTAGGAGTTAGAAGTTAAAAGTTAAGGTTAGGAGTTAGAGTTAAAGGTTAAAGTTAGGAGTTTAGAGTTAGGAGTTAGGAGTTAGGGTTAGGAGTTAAGGAGGTTAGGAGTTAGGAGTTAGGGTTAGGAGTTAGAAAGTTAAAGTTAGAGTTAGAGTTAGGAGTTAGGAGTTAGAGAAGTTAAAGTTAAAGTTAGGAAGTTAGGAGTTAGGAGTTAGGAAGTTAAAGTTAGGAGTTAAAGTTAGGGTTAAAGTTAGGGTTAGGGTTAGGAGTTAAAGTTAAAGTTAGAAGTTAGGGTTAGAGGTTAGAGTTAGGAAGTTAGGAAGTTAGAGGGTTAAAGTTTAGAAGTTAGGAGTTAAAGTTAGGGAAGTTAAAGTTAGAGGTAAAGTTAGGAGTTAAAGTTAGAAGTTAGGAAGTTAAAGTTAGGAAGTTAGGGTTAGAGTTAGAGGTTAAAGTTAAAGTTAGGAAGTTAAAGTTAGGAGTTAGGAGTTAAGGTTAAGAGTTAAAAGTTAGGGTTAAAGTTAAAGTTAAAAGTTAGGAAGTTAAGTTAAGTTAAAGTTAGAGGTTAGAAGGTTAGGAAGTTAAAGTTAAAGTTAGAAAGTTAGGAGTTAAAGTTAGGAAGTTAAAGTTAAAGTTAGAAGTTAGGAGTTAGGGTTAAAGTTAGGGTTAAAGTTAGGAGTTAGGAAGTTAGGTTAAAGTTAGGAGATTAAGTTAAGTTAAAGTTAGAAAGTTAGAAGTTAAAGTTAGGAGTTAGGAGTTAGAAGTTAGGAGTTAAAGTTTAAGAGTTAAAGTTAGAGTTAAAGTTAGAAGTTAGAAGTTAGGAGTTAGAAGTTAGGAGTTAAAGTTAGGAGTTAAAGTTGAAAGTTAGGAGTTAGGAGTTAAAGTTAGAGTTAGAAGTTAAAGTTAGGAGTTAAAGTTAAAGTTAAAGTTAAAGTTAGGAATTTAGGAAGTAGTTAGAAGTTAAAGTTAGGTTAGAGTTAAAGTTAGAAGTTAAAGTTAGGAGTTAGAGTTAAAGTTAGGGAAGTTAGGAGTTAAAGTTAAAGTTAAAGTTAGGAAGTTAGAGTTAAAGTTAAAGTTAAGGTTAGAGTTAGAAGTTAGGAAGTTAAAGTTAGAAGTTAAAGTTAGAAGTTAGGAGTTAAAGTTAGGAGTTAGAGTTAGGAGTTAGAAAGTTAGGAGTTAGGAGTTAGAAGTTAGAGTTAGTTAGAGTTAAGGTTAAAAGTTAGAAGTTAGAGTTAAGAGTTAAAGTTAAAGTTAGAGTTAAAGTTAAGATTAGGAGTTAGGAAGTTAAAGTTAGGAGTTAGAGTTAGAATTAGAGTTAAGGTTAGGAGTTAAAGTTAAAGTTAAAGTTAGGAAGTTAGAAGTTAAAGTTAGGGTTGAAGTTAAAGTTAAAGTTAGGAGTTAGAGTTAGGAGTTAAAGTTAGGAGTTAAAGTTAGGTTAAAGTTAGGAGTTAAAGTTAAGTTAGAGTTAGAAGTTAAAGTTAAAGTTAGAGTTAGAAGTTAAAGTTAAAGTTAGGAGTTAAAGTTAGGAGTTAGAAGTTAAAGTTAGAGTTAGGAGTTAGGAGTTAGGGTTAGAGTTAGGAGTTAGGGTTAGGAGTTAGGAGTTAGGGTTAGGAGTTAGGGTTAGGAGTTAGGAGTTAGGAGTTAGGGTTAGGGTTAGGGTTAGGAGTTAGGGTTAGGAGTTAGGGTTAGGAGTTAGGAGTTAGGGTTAGGAGTTAGGAGTTAGGGTTAGGAGTTAGGAGTTAGGAGTTAGGGTTAGGAGTTAGGGTTAGGAGTTAGGGTTAGGAGTTAGGGTTAGGAGTTAGGGTTAGGAGTTAGGGTTAGGAGTTAGGAGTTAGGAGTTAGGGTTAGGGTTAGGAGTTAGGGTTAGGGTTAGGAGTTAGGGTTAGGGTTAGGAGTTAGGGTTAGGAGTTAGGGTTAGGGTTAGGAGTTAGGAGTTAGGGTTAGGAGTTAGGGTTAGGAGTTAGGGTTAGGAGTTAGGAGTTAGGGTTAGGAGTTAGGGTTAGGGTTAGGGTTAGGAGTTAGGGTTAGGAGTTAGGGTTAGGAGTTAGGAGTTAGGAGTTAGGGTTAGGAGTTAGGAGTTAGGAGTTAGGGTTAGGGTTAGGAGTTAGGGTTAGGGTTAGGAGTTAGGAGTTAGGGTTAGGAGTTAGGGTTAGGAGTTAGGGTTAGGGTTAGGGTTAGGGTTAGGGTTAGGAGTTAGGGTTAGGGTTAGGAGTTAGGAGTTAGGAGTTAGGGTTAGGGTTAGGAGTTAGGGTTAGGAGTTAGGAGTTAGGGTTAGGGTTAGGAGTTAGGGTTAGGGTTAGGAGTTAGGGTTAGGGTTAGGGTTAGGAGTTAGGGTTAGGAGTTAGGGTTAGGGTTAGGGTTAGGAGTTAGGGTTAGGAGTTAGGGTTAGGAGTTAGGGTTAGGAGTTAGGGTTAGGAGTTAGGAGTTAGGGTTAGGAGTTAGGGTTAGGAGTTAGGGTTAGGGTTAGGAGTTAGGGTTAGGAGTTAGGGTTAGGGTTAGGAGTTAGGGTTAGGGTTAGGGTTAGGAGTTAGGAGTTAGGGTTAGGGTTAGGGTTAGGAGTTAGGGTTAGGGTTAGGGTTAGGGTTAGGAGTTAGGAGTTAGGAGTTAGGAGTTAGGGTTAGGAGTTAGGAGTTAGGGTTAGGAGTTAGGGTTAGGGTTAGGAGTTAGGAGTTAGGAGTTAGGGTTAGGAGTTAGGAGTTAGGAGTTAGGGTTAGGAGTTAGGAGTTAGGAGTTAGGGTTAGGAGTTAGGAGTTAGGAGTTAGGAGTTAGGAGTTAGGGTTAGGAGTTAGGGTTAGGAGTTAGGAGTTAGGAGTTAGGAGTTAGGGTTAGGGTTAGGAGTTAGGGTTAGGAGTTAGGGTTAGGAGTTAGGGTTAGGAGTTAGGAGTTAGGGTTAGGGTTAGGAGTTAGGGTTAGGAGTTAGGGTTAGGGTTAGGAGTTAGGAGTTAGGAGTTAGGAGTTAGGGTTAGGAGTTAGGAGTTAGGAGTTAGGGTTAGGGTTAGGAGTTAGGAGTTAGGGTTAGGGTTAGGAGTTAGGGTTAGGAGTTAGGAGTTAGGAGTTAGGAGTTAGGAGTTAGGAGTTAGGAGTTAGGAGTTAGGGTTAGGAGTTAGGAGTTAGGAGTTAGGAGTTAGGAGTTAGGAGTTAGGGTTAGGGTTAGGGTTAGGAGTTAGGAGTTAGGAGTTAGGAGTTAGGAGTTAGGAGTTAGGAGTTAGGAGTTAGGAGTTAGGAGTTAGGAGTTAGGAGTTAGGAGTTAGGGTTAGGAGTTAGGAGTTAGGAGTTAGGGTTAGGAGTTAGGGTTAGGAGTTAGGAGTTAGGAGTTAGGGTTAGGAGTTAGGAGTTAGGAGTTAGGAGTTAGGAGTTAGGAGTTAGGAGTTAGGAGTTAGGAGTTAGGAGTTAGGAGTTAGGAGTTAGGAGTTAGGAGTTAGGAGTTAGGAGTTAGGAGTTAGGAGTTAGGAGTTAGGAGTTAGGAGTTAGGAGTTAGGAGTTAGGGTTAGGAGTTAGGAGTTAGGGTTAGGAGTTAGGAGTTAGGAGTTAGGGTTAGGGTTAGGAGTTAGGAGTTAGAGTTAGGAGTTAGGAGTTAGGAGTTAGGAGTTAGGAGTTAGGAGTTAGGAGTTAGGAGTTAGGAGTTAGGAGTTAGGAGTTAGGAGTTAGGAGTTAGGAGTTAGGAGTTAGGAGTTAGGAGTTAGGAGTTAGGAGTTAGGAGTTAGGGTTAGGAGTTAGGAGTTAGGAGTTAGGAGTTAGGAGTTAGGAGTTAGGAGTTAGGAGTTAGGAGTTAGGGTTAGGAGTTAGGAGTTAGGAGTTAGGAGTTAGGAGTTAGGAGTTAGGAGTTAGGAGTTAGGAGTTAGGAGTTAGGAGTTAGGAGTTAGGAGTTAGGAGTTAGGAGTTAGGAGTTAGGAGTTAGGAGTTAGGAGTTAGGAGTTAGGAGTTAGGAGTTAGGAGTTAGGAGTTAGGAGTTAGGAGTTAGGAGTTAGGAGTTAGGAGTTAGGAGTTAGGAGTTAGGAGTTAGGAGTTAGGAGTTAGGAGTTAGGAGTTAGGAGTTAGGAGTTAGGAGTTAGGGTTAGGAGTTAGGAGTTAGGAGTTAGGAGTTAGGAGTTAGGAGTTAGGAGTTAGGAGTTAGGAGTTAGGAGTTAGGTTAGAGTTAGGAGTTAGGAGTTAGGAGTTAGGAGTTAGGAGTTAGGAGTTAGGAGTTAGGAGTTAGGAGTTAGGAGTTAGGAGTTAGGAGTTAGGAGTTAGGAGTTAGGAGTTAGGAGTTAGGAGTTAGGAGTTAGGAGTTAGGAGTTAGGAGTTAGGAGTTAGGAGTTAGGGTTAGGAGTTAGGAGTTAGGAGTTAGGAGTTAGGAGTTAGGAGTTAGGAGTTAGGAGTTAGGAGTTAGGAGTTAGGAGTTAGGAGTTAGGAGTTAGGAGTTAGGAGTTAGGAGTTAGGAGTTAGGAGTTAGGAGTTAGGAGTTAGGAGTTAGGAGTTAGGAGTTAGGAGTTAGGAGTTAGGAGTTAGGAGTTAGGAGTTAGGAGTTAGGAGTTAGGAGTTAGGAGTTAGGAGTTAGGGTTAGAGTTAGGAGTTAGGAGTTAGGAGTTAGAGTTAGGAGTTAGGAGTTAGGAGTTAGGAGTTAGGAGTTAGGAGTTAGGAGTTAGGAGTTAGGAGTTAGGAGTTAGGAGTTAGAGTTAGGAGTTAGGAGTTAGGAGTTAGGAGTTAGGAGTTAGGAGTTAGGAGTTAGGAGTTAGGAGTTAGGAGTTAGGAGTTAGGAGTTAGAGTTAGGAGTTAGGAGTTAGGAGTTAGGAGTTAGGAGTTAGGAGTTAGGAGTTAGGAGTTAGGAGTTAGGAGTTAGGAGTTAGGAGTTAGGAGTTAGGAGTTAGAGTTAGGAGTTAGGAGTTAGGAGTTAGGAGTTAGGAGTTAGGAGTTAGGAGTTAGGAGTTAGGAGTTAGGAGTTAGGAGTTAGGAGTTAGGAGTTAGGAGTTAGGAGTTAGGAGTTAGGAGTTAGGAGTTAGGAGTTAGGAGTTAGGAGTTAGGAGTTAGGAGTTAGGAGTTAGGAGTTAGGAGTTAGGAGTTAGAGTTAGGAGTTAGGAGTTAGGAGTTAGAGTTAGGAGTTAGGAGTTAGGAGTTAGGAGTTAGGAGTTAGGAGTTAGGAGTTAGGAGTTAGGAGTTAGGAGTTAGGAGTTAGGAGTTAGGAGTTAGGAGTTAGAGTTAGAGTTAGGAGTTAGGAGTTAGGAGTTAGGAGTTAGGAGTTAGGAGTTAGAGTTAGGAGTTAGGAGTTAGGAGTTAGGAGTTAGGAGTTAGGAGTTAGGAGTTAGGAGTTAGGAGTTAGGAGTTAGGAGTTAGGAGTTAGGAGTTAGGAGTTAGGAGTTAGAAGTTAGGAGTTAGGAGTTAGGAGTTAGGAGTTAGAGTTAGGAGTTAGGAGTTAGGAGTTAGGAGTTAGGAGTTAGGAGTTAGGAGTTAGGAGTTAGGAGTTAGGAGTTAGGAGTTAGGAGTTAAAGTTAGGAGTTAGGAGTTAGGAGTTAGGAGTTAGGAGTTAGGAGTTAGGAGTTAGGAGTTAGGAGTTAAAGTTAGAAGTTAGGAGTTAGGAGTTAGGAGTTAGGAGTTAGAGTTAGAAGTTAGGAGTTAGGAGTTAGGAGTTAGGAGTTAGAGTTAGGAGTTAGAGTTAGAGTTAGGAGTTAGGAGTTAGGAGTTAAAGTTAGGAGTTAGGAGTTAGGAGTTAGGAGTTAGAAGTTAGAGTTAGGAGTTAGGAGTTAGGAGTTAGGAGTTAGAAGTTAGGAGTTAGGAGTTAGGAGTTAGAAGTTAGGAGTTAGAAGTTAGGAAGTTAGGAGTTAGAAGTTAGGAGTTAGGAGTTAGAAGTTAGAGTTAGGAGTTAAAGTTAGGAGTTAGGAGTTAGAAGTTAGGAGTTAGGAGTTAGGAGTTAGGAGTTAGAAGTTAGGAGTTAGGAGTTAGAGTTAGAAGTTAGGAGTTAGAAGTTAGAAGTTAGGAGTTAGAGTTAGAGTTAGGAGTTAGGAGTTAGAAGTTAGGAGTTAAAGTTAGAGTTAGAGTTAGAAGTTAGGAGTTAGAAGTTAGAAGTTAGGAGTTAAAGTTAAAGTTAGAAGTTAGGAGTTAGGAGTTAGAAGTTAGAAGTTAGGAGTTAGAGTTAGAAGTTAGGAAGTTAGGAGTTAGAGTTAGGAGTTAAAGTTAAAGTTAGGAGTTAGAGTTAGAAGTTAGAAGTTAGAAGTTAGGAGTTAGGAGTTAAAGTTAGGAGTTAGAAGTTAGGAGTTAAAGTTAGGAGTTAGAAGTTAGAGTTAGAAGTTAGGAGTTAGGAGTTAGAAGTTAGGAGTTAAAGTTAGGAGTTAGAGTTAGAAGTTAGGAGTTAAAGTTAGAAGTTAGGAGTTAGAGTTAGAAGTTAGAAGTTAAAGTTAGAAGTTAGGAGTTAAAGTTAGAAGTTAGAAGTTAGGAGTTAAAGTTAGGAGTTAGAGTTAGAGTTAAAGTTAGGAGTTAGAGTTAGAGTTAAAGTTAGAAGTTAGGAGTTAGAAGTTAGAGTTAAAGTTAAAGTTAGGAGTTAGAGTTAGGAGTTAGAAGTTAAAGTTAGGAGTTAGGAGTTAGAAGTTAGAAGTTAGAGTTAGGAGTTAAAGTTAGAGTTAAAGTTAGGAGTTAGAGTTAGAGTTAGGAGTTAAAGTTAGGAGTTAGAGTTAGAGTTAAAGTTAGGAGTTAGAAGTTAGGAGTTAGAAGTTAGAGTTAGAGTTAAAGTTAGGAGTTAGAAGTTAGGAGTTAAAGTTAGAGTTAGGAGTTAGGAGTTAGAGTTAGAGTTAAAGTTAGGAGTTAGAAGTTAGAAGTTAAAGTTAGGAGTTAAAGTTAGGAGTTAGAGTTAAAGTTAGGAGTTAGAGTTAGGAGTTAGAAGTTAGGAGTTAGAGTTAAAGTTAGGAGTTAGGAGTTAGGGTTAGAGTTAGAGTTAGAAGTTAAAGTTAGGAGTTAGGAGTTAGAGTTAGGAGTTAAAGTTAGAGTTAGAGTTAGGAGTTAGGAGTTAGGGTTAGAGTTAGGAGTTAGAGTTAGGAGTTAGAGTTAGGAGTTAGAAGTTAGAGTTAGGAGTTAGGAGTTAGAGTTAGGAGTTAGGAGTTAGAGTTAGAGTTAGGAGTTAGAGTTAGGAGTTAGAGTTAAAGTTAGAGTTAGGAGTTAGGAGTTAGGAGTTAGGAGTTAGGAGTTAGGAGTTAGAGTTAGAGTTAGGAGTTAGGAGTTAGGAGTTAGGGTTAGGAGTTAGAGTTAGAGTTAGGAGTTAGGAGTTAGAGTTAGGGTTAGGAGTTAGGAGTTAGGAGTTAGGAGTTAGGGTTAGAGTTAGGAGTTAGGGTTAGGAGTTAGGAGTTAGGGTTAGAGTTAGGAGTTAGGAGTTAGGAGTTAGGAGTTAGGAGTTAGGGTTAGAGTTAGGAGTTAGGGTTAGAGTTAGGAGTTAGGAGTTAGGAGTTAGGAGTTAGGAGTTAGGAGTTAGGAGTTAGGAGTTAGGAGTTAGGAGTTAGGGTTAGGAGTTAGGAGTTAGGAGTTAGGGTTAGGAGTTAGGAGTTAGGAGTTAGGAGTTAGGAGTTAGGAGTTAGGAGTTAGGAGTTAGGAGTTAGGAGTTAGGGTTAGGGTTAGGAGTTAGGGTTAGGGTTAGGAGTTAGGAGTTAGGGTTAGGGTTAGGGTTAGGGTTAGGAGTTAGGAGTTAGGAGTTAGGAGTTAGGAGTTAGGGTTAGGGTTAGGAGTTAGGAGTTAGGAGTTAGGAGTTAGGGTTAGGGTTAGGAGTTAGGAGTTAGGGTTAGGAGTTAGGAGTTAGGAGTTAGGGTTAGGGTTAGGAGTTAGGGTTAGGAGTTAGGGTTAGGAGTTAGGAGTTAGGGTTAGGAGTTAGGAGTTAGGAGTTAGGAGTTAGGAGTTAGGAGTTAGGAGTTAGGAGTTAGGGTTAGGAGTTAGGGTTAGGGTTAGGAGTTAGGGTTAGGAGTTAGGAGTTAGGGTTAGGAGTTAGGGTTAGGAGTTAGGGTTAGGAGTTAGGAGTTAGGGTTAGGGTTAGGAGTTAGGAGTTAGGGTTAGGAGTTAGGAGTTAGGAGTTAGGAGTTAGGAGTTAGGAGTTAGGGTTAGGAGTTAGGAGTTAGGAGTTAGGAGTTAGGAGTTAGGGTTAGGAGTTAGGAGTTAGGAGTTAGGGTTAGGAGTTAGGAGTTAGGGTTAGGAGTTAGGAGTTAGGGTTAGGGTTAGGAGTTAGGAGTTAGGAGTTAGGGTTAGGGTTAGGAGTTAGGAGTTAGGAGTTAGGAGTTAGGAGTTAGGAGTTAGGAGTTAGGAGTTAGGAGTTAGGAGTTAGGAGTTAGGAGTTAGGAGTTAGGAGTTAGGAGTTAGGAGTTAGGAGTTAGGAGTTAGGAGTTAGGAGTTAGGAGTTAGGAGTTAGGAGTTAGGAGTTAGGAGTTAGGAGTTAGGAGTTAGGAGTTAGGAGTTAGGAGTTAGGAGTTAGGAGTTAGGAGTTAGGAGTTAGGAGTTAGGAGTTAGGGTTAGGAGTTAGGAGTTAGGAGTTAGGAGTTAGGAGTTAGGAGTTAGGAGTTAGGAGTTAGGAGTTAGGAGTTAGGAGTTAGGAGTTAGGAGTTAGGGTTAGGAGTTAGGAGTTAGGGTTAGGAGTTAGGAGTTAGGAGTTAGGAGTTAGGAGTTAGGAGTTAGGAGTTAGGAGTTAGGAGTTAGGAGTTAGGAGTTAGGAGTTAGGAGTTAGGAGTTAGGAGTTAGGAGTTAGGAGTTAGGAGTTAGGAGTTAGGAGTTAGGAGTTAGGAGTTAGGAGTTAGGAGTTAGGAGTTAGGAGTTAGGAGTTAGGAGTTAGGAGTTAGGAGTTAGGAGTTAGGAGTTAGGAGTTAGGAGTTAGGAGTTAGGAGTTAGGAGTTAGGAGTTAGGAGTTAGGAGTTAGGAGTTAGGAGTTAGGAGTTAGGAGTTAGGAGTTAGGAGTTAGGAGTTAGGAGTTAGGAGTTAGGAGTTAGGAGTTAGGAGTTAGGAGTTAGGAGTTAGGAGTTAGGAGTTAGGAGTTAGGAGTTAGGAGTTAGGAGTTAGGAGTTAGGAGTTAGGAGTTAGGAGTTAGGAGTTAGGAGTTAGGAGTTAGGAGTTAGGAGTTAGGAGTTAGGAGTTAGGAGTTAGGAGTTAGGAGTTAGGAGTTAGGAGTTAGGAGTTAGGAGTTAGGAGTTAGGAGTTAGGAGTTAGGAGTTAGGAGTTAGGAGTTAGGAGTTAGGAGTTAGGAGTTAGGAGTTAGGAGTTAGGAGTTAGGAGTTAGGAGTTAGGAGTTAGGAGTTAGGAGTTAGGAGTTAGGAGTTAGGAGTTAGGAGTTAGGAGTTAGGAGTTAGGAGTTAGGAGTTAGGGTTAGGAGTTAGGAGTTAGGAGTTAGAGTTAGGAGTTAGAGTTAGGAGTTAGGAGTTAGGAGTTAGGAGTTAGGAGTTAGGAGTTAGGAGTTAGGAGTTAGGAGTTAGGAGTTAGGAGTTAGGAGTTAGGAGTTAGGAGTTAGGAGTTAGAGTTAGGAGTTAGGAGTTAGGAGTTAGGAGTTAGGAGTTAGGAGTTAGGAGTTAGGAGTTAGGAGTTAGGAGTTAGGAGTTAGGAGTTAGGAGTTAGAGTTAGGAGTTAGGAGTTAGGAGTTAGGAGTTAGGAGTTAGGAGTTAGGAGTTAGGAGTTAGGAGTTAGGAGTTAGGAGTTAGGAGTTAGGAGTTAGGAGTTAGGAGTTAGAGTTAGGAGTTAGGAGTTAGGAGTTAGAGTTAGGAGTTAGGAGTTAGGAGTTAGGAGTTAGGAGTTAGAGTTAGGAGTTAGAGTTAGGAGTTAGAGTTAGGAGTTAGAAGTTAGGAGTTAGGAGTTAGGAGTTAGGAGTTAAAGTTAGGAGTTAGGAGTTAGGAGTTAGAGTTAGGAGTTAGGAGTTAGGAGTTAGGTTAAAGTTAGGAGTTAGGAGTTAGGAGTTAGAGTTAGGAGTTAGAAGTTAGGAGTTAGAAGTTAGAAGTTAGAGTTAGGAGTTAGAGTTAGGAGTTAGGAGTTAGAAGTTAGAGTTAGGAGTTAGGAGTTAGGAGTTAGAAGTTAGGAAGTTAGGAGTTAGGAGTTAAAGTTAGGAGTTAAAGTTAGGAGTTAGGAGTTAGGAGTTAGAAGTTAGGAGTTAGGAGTTAGAAGTTAGGAGTTAGGAGTTAAGAGTTAGGAGTTAGGAGTTAGGAGTTAGAAGTTAGGAGTTAAAGTTAGGAGTTAGGAGTTAGGAGTTAAAGTTAGAAGTTAGGAGTTAGAAGTTAGGAGTTAGAAGTTAGGAGTTAGGAGTTAGGAAGTTAGGAGTTAGGAGTTAAAGTTAGGAGTTAGAAGTTAGAAGTTAGGAGTTAGAAGTTAGGAGTTAGGAGTTAGGAGTTAAAGTTAGAAGTTAAAGTTAGGAGTTAGGAGTTAAAGTTAGGAGTTAAAGTTAGAAGTTAGGAGTTAAAGTTAAAGTTAGGAGTTAGAAGTTAGAAGTTAGGAGTTAGAAGTTAAGAGTTAGAAGTTAGAAGTTAAAGTTAGGAAGTTAGGAGTTAAAGTTAGGAGTTAAAGTTAGAAGTTAAAGTTAGGAGTTAGAAGTTAGAAGTTAGAAGTTAGAAGTTAGGAGTTAAAGTTAGAAGTTAGGAGTTAAAGTTAAAGTTAGAAGTTAGGAGTTAAAGTTAGAAGTTAGGAGTTAGAAGTTAGAAGTTAAAGTTAGGAGTTAAAGTTAGAGTTAAAGTTAGGAAGTTAAAGTTAGGAGTTAAAGTTAGAAGTTAGAAGTTAAAGTTAGAAGTTAGGAGTTAAAGTTAGAAGTTAGGAAGTTAAAGTTAGAAGTTAAAGTTAGGAGTTAGAAGTTAAAGTTAAAGTTAGAAGTTAGAAGTTAGAAGTTAAAGTTAAAGTTAAAGTTAGGAGTTAAAGTTAGAAGTTAAGAGTTAGAAGTTAAAGTTAAAGTTAGAAGTTAGAAGTTAAAGTTAAAGTTAAAGTTAGAAGTTAGAAGTTAGAAGTTAAAGTTAGAAGTTAGAAGTTAAAGTTAGAAGTTAAAGTTAAAGTTAAAGTTAGAGTTAAAGTTAGAGTTAAAGTTAGAAGTTAAAGTTAGAAGTTAAAGTTAGGAGTTAAAGTTAGAAGTTAAAGTTAAAGTTAGGAGTTAAAGTTAAAGTTAGAAGTTAAAGTTAAAGTTAGAAGTTAAAGTTAGAAGTTAAAGTTAAAGTTAAAGTTAGAAGTTAGGAGTTAAAGTTAAAGTTAAAGTTAAAGTTAAAGTTAGAAGTTAAAGTTAGAAGTTAGGAAGTTAAAGTTAAAGTTAGAAGTTAAAGTTAGAAGTTAGAAGTTAGAAGTTAAAGTTAAAGTTAAAGTTAGGAGTTAGAAGTTAAAGTTAAAGTTAAAGTTAGAAGTTAAAGTTAGAAGTTAGAAGTTAGAAGTTAGAAGTTAAAGTTAGAAGTTAAAGTTAGAAGTTAGAAGTTAAAGTTAAAGTTAAAGTTAAAGTTAGAAGTTAAAGTTAAAGTTAGAAGTTAGAAGTTAGAAGTTAAAGTTAAAGTTAGGAGTTAAAGTTAAAGTTAGAAGTTAAAGTTAAAGTTAAAGTTAGAAGTTAAGAGTTAAAGTTAGAAGTTAAAGTTAAAGTTAGAAGTTAAAGTTAGAAGTTAGAAGTTAAAGTTAGAAGTTAAAGTTAGAAGTTAAAGTTAAAGTTAAAAGTTAGAAGTTAAAGTTAAAGTTAAGAGTTAAAGTTAAAGTTAAAGTTAAAGTTAGAAGTTAAAGTTAGAGTTAAAGTTAAAGTTAAAGTTAGAAGTTAAAGTTAGAAGTTAAAGTTAAAGTTAAAAGTTAAAGTTAGAGTTAAAGTTAGAAGTTAAAGTTAAAGTTAAAGTTAAAGTTAAAGTTAGAAGTTAAAGTTAGGAGTTAAAGTTAAAGTTAGAAGTTAAAGTTAAAGTTAAAGTTAAAGTTAAAAGTTAGAAGTTAAAGTTAAAGTTAAAAGTTAGAGTTAAAGTTAAAGTTAGAGTTAGAGTTAAAGTTAGAAAGTTAGAGTTAAAGTTAGAAGTTAGAAGTTAAAAGTTAAAGTTAAAGTTAAAGTTAGAAGTTAAAG
>CM060298.1:6640348-6674022 GCA_030684275.1 Acipenser oxyrinchus oxyrinchus | reverse complement strand
TGTAGCAGAGCGGCGCAGCGGAAGCTTTCTGGGCCCATAACCCAGAAGTCGATGGATCGAGACCATTTTCTGCTAGCTTGCTTTTCTTCTATTAGCAAAGTAGTTTTTTTTTTCTAAAATATTAACTGAAGGCAATTAATTCATATTACATTTCACAATCAAGGAAATGTGCCCATTACTGGACACATTCAAATCGACAAATAACCTCTAAAACGTTATGTTTTTAATCAAATTAGTTCTTTACAAATGACATTGTTTTCTTTTTTTTTTAAATTGTGCCAGGAAAGACCAAAAGATAAAGCCCTTGGCCTCCTAAACCAGGGATTTTGGTTTCGTCATTTTTATTAAAAACGAACTGTGTATTTGTTCTTTGTCTCTTATATGTTTATAGATTTTAGCACTTTACCGAAAGTAGTCGTGGCCAAGTGGTTAAGATGATGAATTTGAAATCTGTTGGTGTTTCCCTCTGCATTTTCACATCCTGTCGACTACGTGCCCCATTTTTATGTCTTCGTTGTTAATTCTTAAAGGTCTGTTAAGCTTAAAGGTATCAATCATCACTTGCTGTATTTTAAATTTCTTCAAAACTAGTATTTTTTATAGCTATTTTCACTATCTCATGCAAGGAAGTGTTAATATGACTTTATTACCCAACTATGTCAATGAAGACTGGTCAACAGTAATTTCGGAGACATTTTAGTTCATTGTGCAGTATCAAATGAAACCTAAAAATGAATCACAATATAACAAATCGCTGTGTGATCGCTATACAATCAATTGGCTAAATTGTATAAATAAATGTCCGGAAACATTCAAATTCAAACACGTTAAAAAATGAAATAGAGTGGATTAGAAACAAAGACGGCTGTGACCTCGACGTGATTTGAGCACGAAACCTTCTGATCTGGATTCAGACGCGCTACCGTTGCGCCACGAAGTCCTGGCGTAGTGCAGGCTTGTTATGCAATGCTAGAGTGCACAGCAAGCATGCCAAACACATGGCAATGCCGACGCTGATACTAGGAAAACACTCGGTATCACCAGGGTCATGGGAAACAGCCGACTCAATACGTGTTCGTAGCCAGCAGGGCTATGAAGTTGTCGGAAGTGTGTTTGATTCTCAGCTTTAAAAGTACATAAAACAATGCGATTTTCTTTTATAATGTTCATTATTTGAAATGTGGGCATAAACACAGTTGTACTGGCTGGGAATCGTCTCGGGTCAATTACTTGGAAAGCAGCTTTGCTGACCAATATATCACCAACGGGGAAAGCTGGCAGTACTGAGTGACACAGAAGACGGATTCTCTCAGTGCGTCTCCTCTGAATGCGCACTGGCACAAATGGGCTTTGCTCGTCTATTGACGTGACAGAATGCAATAACGTATTGTATTAATTTACTAACAAAAGAAACATAAATAAAAGTGTATGTATTTATTTGTGAATAAACTATCTTGCTTATACGATGGGTCCAGAGACCTTACATCCGCAATCTAATGATCGGCCAACTCCAGAGAGACTTTGTCATGACCAGCGATTAATATAATTAAAGACACAAACTGCGATGGTTCCACGGGGGATCGAATCCAGGGCTTTCTGCGTGTAAAGCAGACATGATAACCACTACACTATGGTAGTGGTACTCCTACATTATTGTCTACATGCAGCATCTCAAATCATTACAATGTCATTTATCAGACCCTTCGGCGTTGTCTTTAAGAATTAAATCTGCCAGACCGAACGCAGGCTAACATTCAATCAATCAATCAATTACTGATATATATTTCCACATGCGCTTCACAAAATCTACTAAAAAACAAGAACATATCTAATTGTAAGTGGCCAAACAACAGAAGTCTTCAGTGTAATTTTAAACAAAGAGCACTTTCCACGATTTAAGATGCTTTAGAGAGACAGAATATTGGAATTGTTGGCTACTTTGCATAATGTATTTGGGAGAAAAAACGGATCATCTCTGATTTGCAAGGTTTCCATGGTTCGACCCGGCCACTGCCGTGACTGGTTAAAACGATGAGTTCAGTTTTTTTCTGCTGCTTGGTAATTCAGTTATGACGCAGCTGTAGCAGAGTGGCGCAGCGGAAGCGTGCTGGGCCCATAACCCAGAGGTCGATGAATCAAAACCAACCTCTACTAGCTTGTTTATCTTCTGTTAGCAAAGTAGTTTTTCTAAAATATTAACTAAAGGCAATTAATTCATATTTCATTTCGCAATCAAGGAAATGTGCACATTACTGGACACATTCAAATCGACAATTGACCTCTAAAACTTTAGGTTTTCTATCAAATTCGTTTCTTTACAAATGACATTGCTTTCTTTTTTTTAAAATTGTGCCAGGAAAGACCAAAAGATAAAGCCCTTGGCCTCCTAAACCAGGGATTGTGGTTTCGTCATTTTTATTAAAACGAACTGTGTATTTGTTTTGTCTGTGATATGTTTATAGATCTTGGTACTTTAGGTAAGTTAGGCGCCCTGTTCCAACAGGATAACATAGTGGAGAAGGCAGGCTTTGCTAAAAGACCCGGCCCAATCTTCGAGTCGCGGGCCCATGGCGGGCCGGGCCCGCGGCGGCGGCGCCGTCCCGCGCAGCGAGGGAGGCGGGGGAGGCTGCCGCCCGTGCCCCAAGGCGCGCGGGCCCGCGACGCGCCGTCTCAAGTGCTTTCAAAAGCCACAGTCACAGCATCGACAGTATCTGCCTTGGAAAAAGAAATAAAATAAAAAAAAACTTCCACATTAATCTGTGTGTCACGTGACCCGGTGCGCAAATGCTCTTAATACAATAATATAAAAGTATCGCCTTTCCAAATAAATAAACGTCCAGATCACATGCAAACCTTCACTTTCCTACAGCCCCTGTATTGTTTTTAAATGCATTTATTTTGAAAACGGGTCATGTTTTTACAATACAGATTGTGTAATGTTTTGTTTTTATTCTAGTTTTATTCTAGTATTCTAGTTTATTCGTTTTTTTTATTCTAGTATGTAGTGTTTATGTCTTTGTGAAAGATGCTATAGAATATAACATTGATAGCATAATGTATGCATAATTCTACTACTAATACTATAATAATAACAATAATGATATATTAATGATGTCAACAGTAAGGAAAACCCCTGGAGAAGATTTTTTTTTAAATCAATTATTATGTATTGCTAATTCCTTTTCTATTACAGGCATTTTAAAATGAAATGAAGCAATACAATGTACTTAAAAGTAAGAATGCATTTTATTGATAAATCTTAACTTTTGCACACAAAAAAAAAGATAAAACCAGATGAAAAATGCATTAAATCCACACCAGGCAATGACATACAATTTACTACAGGACATTGTTCTGTTACATTGCATGAATGGAAATTAGAGGCATATCTCGTGCAACCAATAGGTATACAACTTTTATTTCAGTGTTCAGTGCAGGTGTTTATGAGAAACTGTGTTTATGAGTGATGTCCAGAGACACTGATATTTTTTAAACAGTGGAGCAGGTAGTATGAAATATGAATACCATACTTGTAAACTAGAAATATTTAATTGCATTGAAAGACAATAGAGTTTTCAACATAGTAAACAAAACAGGTACATCTGGAACAAAACTGATTAGAATATAGGCATTTCAGTGCTTAAATCCACACCAAACAATTACATATATATGTATTACAGGAAATTATTCTGTGGCATTGAATGTATACACATTATTACATACATATATATTTATTACAATACATTATTCTGTGACATTGAATGAACAGAAATGATTACATACATATATATTTATTACAGGAAATTATTTTGTTGCATTGAATGAATAGAAATTAAAGGCATATCTCATGCAACCAACAAGATGATCTTTTTTTCAGTGTTCAGTGTTTCACCCCACCTGTCTGGCTGTCTTGATTACACCAGCCTAACATCCAAGGACATAGTGGTAAACCCAACGTGTTTATGAGAAAAGTGATGTCCAGAGATACTGATACTTTTTAAACAGTGGACCAGGTAGTGCAATACATGAATAACATACTAGAAATATTTAATGACATTGAAAGACAAATTCAACAATACAGCTTTCAACATAGCAAACAAAACAAATTATAACATATACATTTTAGTGTTTACATTACACTTGTGGTTCAATATGGGGATCAGCTTTACACATGGGGGCTTTGACCAGAGGAAAGTCCAACTTGTGCTGAACGAAATGCTATACAGGTTTGCTGGGGTACATGAGAACACAAAACGGAAAAAGCAACAATGCACCACCATAAAAATATTTTTAAAAAATGGTTTCGAGGTCGGGAGTGCTTGCCTTCGTCTCTCCTGAGTCAATATTGGCAAGTTGCAGTTGTGAGAGAAAGCCTTAAAATAATAAATTGGATATTGTAAAAACTGGGAGCAGCTGAAGAGGTGGAAGGAGACGACGTGGGATGTGGCCGAGTGGTCCAGGACCGGTCTGTGCCGTGGCCCCAGGGCGCTTCCGCTGCTTTGCCTGTCCCGCTGTGTTTGGGGGGCATGGAAAAGACATGCGGCTGGTGTCCATATGTCATGCCCTCCTGTAGCAGCGGGTGCGACTGCGGTTGAGGCTCTGGGTCCACTGCGCTGGCGCTAGGGGGTGCCACCCCCTGCTGAAGGACAGCCTGCTCCTGCCCCTTCTGGCGTTTGTTGTGCCTGAAACACAGCAGATGCATGACATTGTCAGTTTTATGTTTCAACAAAAACACAGTCACTTGTTTGTGGTAGTTGTGTAGATTATGTGCGTTTTTCTTTCAGCCTTTAACCTCAAACTGTATAGCGATGGAGATGTTGTCATTCTTAATGGACATCTCAACACTATGCTTTTCGAGGTGTAATGTCATCAGTGTCCAGTCAAGAGACGAAACTTACCATTGAGACAGGGTGTGCTGATTCAGCTCAAACAGCTGGAGGGTGATCTTCTCCACGAGCCTCAGGCTGGTGGGGGATGGGTGGAGGCAGCAGAGCTGGATGCAGATGGCCTCGACGAGTCTGCTCGTCTGTGGCCACTGGGCAGGTCCCGAGCCCTGTCCGAGCAGGCACCTGCAACCAAGCAACAGGAGTAAAAAGTTTTAGTAGTAATGGGTACATGTTTATATTTTAGGGTTGTGTGTGGATGTTGAGTTTTTTGTTTTTTTTCTGTTGTAATAACATTACACATGAACTAGCTCACCGTTTCAGGCTGTCCGTGCCCGGGTGTCAGAGGAGGCGGTCTTGGTGGTCTTGAATCGCCCTGAATCAGCCTGTCCTGGTGACGGCCAGGGAAGGCGAGGCGCTGCTTGTCTCCGTTGCTTAATGAACTCATCTACCTGCTGCTCCGCCAGACAGGCCAACCCACGCAGGCTCACCACACTGCTGGCCAGGCGCTGGACACAGCGACAGCCTTAATGGCGGCGGAGACAGCGGCAGCTTCGGCGAAGGCTGGAGGAGCAGGTCCCGGGACCCTGGCACCCTTCTGAAGGCAGGGTTTCCTTCCATTGTTCATAACTGGAATACAACTTACATGTTACTACTTATTACTCTGACGAACAAAGCTCCTCTCCTAGATATTTTCTGACATATGCATTCATTCTTTTTAAATTACAATTTATTCAACAGGCAAGTACAGTTTGGAAAATGCATAAAGGGGTGATGAATGAAGTAGCATTTCAGCTTTTAGGAATGTCAATGTGTGGTAATAAAAACAACTTGGAGTGTATGCAGCATTAATAATAATGACGGCTGTAAACAGCACACACACACACACACACACACACACACACACACACACACACATTAGCTACAATTCCTTTTACACTGAGATAGGCTTAGAGACGAGGCACTTATCTTTACCTTTGACTGTTAGATTTAAATTTACTCTGTGAAGGAAAGACAATTCAGGCAATAAAAGTACATTGGACACTGCGTGGCAGGGAATGACAATAGTTCACTTGGGATATCTGGATAGCTAAACGCAGCAATACACATAGCCTAATACACTGTAATACTAGCACAACAAAAGCTATACATTAATGAATGATGAACATTTTAATAGACATGATAATAGTATGCATAACTAAAACACACTGAGCCAAATACACACACTCATAACACTGAGTGTATGCAGCATTATTATATAATAATAATAATAATAATAATAATAATAATAATAATAATAATAATAATAAACACATGCAGTAGAATTAATTTTACATGGAGATATAAAGAGATAGCACTTTACCTTTCAAATAGTTAATGATCACTCTGTGAAAGAAAGAACAAATAAGTGGTTAATATTATAAAACGTTGCAATTGATGAAAAGCAAAACTTACAAATACTAAACACTTGATCTCCACGAAATAGCAGCATAGCTAAATATGCACAGCCCAATACACACGGTAATACTAGTACAACAAACGCAATAAATTAACGAATGATAAACGCTTGATCTCACAACGCCAAATATTATTATTATTATTATTATTATTATTATTATTATTATTAATACAAACGCTTGATCTCGACGAAATGCTAATAGCGCTTAGCTAAACACAAAGCCGAATACTCGTGTTTTGTTGTTGTTGTTTTTACTTTTAAAATGTTAACAATAATAATAATAATACAAGCTGTCATGGAAAAATATGAATAAAACCCCAAAACAAACGCACAAAAGTCTACAGACCAGCGAAAACAAAGTTGAAATCATAGTAAATCTTGGCAATATAACGTTGTCATTCGGCGAAAAACACACACGACTAAATTAAAAGATTATACGGTCGACATACAAAAAATAATAGAAAACCAGCATTTAAATACGAATAAAAGACTCCAAACCGACCTCTCTCTCCGTCTGCAGGCAGCTGAGAATGAGTTTATTTTTATTTCTTTTTTTGAACCGCCGCCCTTCCAAAGTTGGAACAGGCTCCGCGCGATGCGATTGGCCGGCAAATGTTGGAACAGCCCGTTCCTATTGGCCCAATGTTGGAACAGCCCGTTTCGATTGGCCCAATGTTGGAACAGCCCGTTTCGATTGGCCGAATGTTGGAACGGGGCGCTCCGATTGGCCGAATGTTGGAACGGGGCGCTCCGATTGGCCGCCCGAGTCGGCAGGCACGGGTTCCTCCGCTCCGATTGGCCGTCAATGTTGGAACAGAGTGTTCCAACATTGCCCCGAAGATCGAGAGTCGAAGAGCGCAATGCTGCACTATTGAATAATCAACTTACCATAAGAATATCCTTCTTTGTTCTTAATTTGTACATTGCCATTTAAAAGAATGATTCCACCCCCTCCATTTCCTCTGTGTGCAGATGCAAGGCGCCTCCTTGAGGACTCTGAAGAGCTGGGAGATGATGATTACCAGGCCAGCAAGAGAGAACTGGGTAAGATCCATTCTTCCAGAACTCAATCCTATATTCTCAACACAGAGGTTTGTCTACTTGTCTTGGGGTTTGATTTGATGAGCCTGTACTCCACTAGAATAACACACAGCATTTAGAGAACTTGAAAACTCCCATGTGTTGCATCAACCACCTCCCACCATGGGGACCCCTTATTTACCCCTAAGAAATCAGAGGTTGCTTCAGACCAGAAGGATTCCCTGGTACTGTAAAATGCAGCTGTGGCTTCTCCACGTGAATAGCCAAATCAACTCGTTGTTTCTTATCATTGATAAGAACTTATTAGAAATGAAACAGTCATAAACAGTAAATATTTAAATATATTGGGGGACAGATCAAAGTTTGCATTTGAAATTTCCCTTCAGTCTGATCTTGCCTCCTGCTCATCTCTTCAATAAACCATTCCAGGGTGTGTATAAAATACACTGAGATTTTAAAATGTTCAGTCAGTTTGATTTACCTTTTTCACAAAATATACATATCCTTGAAACATATAGACCTGATCTTTCACTTATTGTGATAATATTCAAACCACTTTTTATACAGCTGATTTAATAATAATTTATTTAGGAGATATTAAAAATGCAAACTCTTTACTTATGTTTACCACAAGTTGATTTATTACAATTACTTTCCTTATATAATATGTGGCACTTTAAAGTGGTTTATTTATATAATATTAATTAAACTATTCTACACTGTTGCAATTATAAACAAAAGTGCAGAATTTTATGACCATAATTACATTTTTTCAATACAGATACACAAATCTTAATAAAATAAAATAAAAAACACCAGTTTTGCTAATGCTGTCATTCCTTTCACAGCACTAGATACAACACAGGACTGCTCTCATTAAAATGTAACCACAGCCTGTGTTTACAGATCTCAGAAACACAGGACTGCTCTCATTAAAAATGTAACCACAGCCTGTGTTTACAGATCTCAGAAACACAGGACTGCTCTCATTAAAAATGTAACCACAGCCTGTGTTTACAGATCTCAGAAACACAGGACTGTTCTCATTAAAAATGTAACCACAGCCTGTGTTTACAGATCTCAGCAACACAGGACTGTTCTCATTAAAATGTAACCACAGCCTGTGTTTACAGATCTCAGCAACACAGGACTGTTCTCATTAAAAATGTAACCACAGCCTGTGTTTACAGATCTCAGCAACACAGGACTGCTCTCATTAAAAATGTAACCACAGCCTGTGTTTACAGATCTCAGCAACACAGGACTGCTCTCATTAAAAATGTAACCACAGCCTGTGTTTACAGATCTCAGCAACACTTTGGAAGAATCAGAGGAGCAGGAAGGAGCACTGGAGAACAAGAGAGCACTGGGTAAGGAAAGAGAGAAAGAAAGAAAGAAAGAGAGAGAGAAAGAAAGAGTTTCATATTTGCAGGATTTAAGTTAAGCAATGACATAAAAGCACAGTCCTGGACAGACCACACAATCTGTTTAGAAACTCAACCTGACTAATCATCACTAATCATGCATAACATCAAGGGCTACTGTATATCCAGAAATCTCCTGGTTAAACCTCACAGCTCTGCATTGCAATCTAATGGGGAACTCTCTGCCTCCCTGTGTTGAGTGTCCTATGAAGTTGTGCACTGCAGTCGAGGGAATCCTTCCTTGCTTCATGAAGCTCTATTCTCCCTGTTCCAGAGGCAGAGGATTCAGGCGACAGTGATGCTGAACTGGACAGTGATGGACTCAAAGGAGAGCGGGAGTTGGGTGAGTCCTTTGAAAAGCACGTCTGGGTAGTGTGTGGGTACAACGTTAAACCTTCAAGAGAAACACATTTTGAATTACAGGTGAAAGACTTAAGGCCAGACCCCAGTGAATCTGAGCACATTTAGCTGCTGTTTCTCTACTGGCGCTAACACAAAGTGCCCAGATCTGTTTCCTAATGTACGTCTAACTGTATAAACCTATTTCTGTTTTACCTGATAGGAGACAATATGATGGAGAAAAGAGCTGACAGTGAGTACAGACGGCCTATAGCTTCTTCTGTTGAGTGTGTGTCTGTCTGTCTGTCTGTCTGTCTGTCTGTCTGTCTGTCTGTCTGTTACACTGCAGCGGAAGAGGAAAACACAAAGCTTGAGGGATATACACTTTGAAAATATTTCATCTGTTTGCATTTAACATGTGAATTTAAATGTTTTGATGCAGCACCTTTAATAAGACTTATTGAATTAATTGATCGCCTTAAATGTCAGTAAGAAGGATCACCCATCTGAGATATAATAACTTGACAAAAGGTTGTCCTGTTCCCTTACCTTTTATCAATCAATATTTATTTTATATAGCGCCTTTCATAGTGGACTACAGTTGTTTTGTGCATAAGTCTGTGTGCTTCTTTTCATATGTAATGCAGACTGAAATATCTTTCTGTTAGTAAGTGCCATCACCATCTAGTGCTTAGCAGTGAATTGAAAGCAGAAGGAAGCGTGATCCAGTCATTGGCTCTTCTATAAAGACACTTTGACTGATCCAGCCTACATTAGATCAGTGGTTAGTGCTGGGCTGCGGTGTGGTATAGTGGTTTTGACTAGCTCAGTGGTTAGTGCTGGGCTGCAGTGTGGTGTAGTGGTTTTGACTAGCTCAGTGGTTAGTGCTGGGCTGCAGTGTGGTGTAGTGGTTTTGACTAGCTCAGTGGTTAGTGCTGGGCTGCAGTGTAGTGGTTTTGACTAGCTCAGTGGTTAGTGCTGGGCTGCAGTGTGTTGTAGTGGTTTTGACTAGCTCAGTGGTTAGTGCTGGGCTGCAGTGTGGTGTAGTGGTTTTGACTAGCTCAGTGGTTAGTGCTGGGCTGCAGTGTGGTGCAGTGGTTTTGACTAGCTCAGTGGTTAGTGCTGGGCTGCAGTGTGTTGTAGTGGTTTTGACTAGCTCAGTGGTTAGTGCTGGGCTGCAGTGTGGTGTAGTGGTTTTGACTAGCTCAGTGGTTAGTGCTGGGCTGCAGTGTGGTGCAGTGGTTTTGACTAGCTCAGTGGTTAGTGCTGGGCTGCAGTGTGTTGTAGTGGTTTTGACTAGCTCAGTGGTTAGTGCTGGGCTGCAGTGTGGTGTAGTGGTTTTGACTAGCTCAGTGGTTAGTGCTGGGCTGCAGTGTGTTGTAGTGGTTTTGACTTGCTCAGTGGTTAGTGCTGGGCTGTAGTATGGGAGTTAATGGGTTTGACTGGTCAGTGGTTTGAGAAAGTGGTGCCCTGCAGAATGGAAGGCAATGTGCATGAGAGACTGGCATAACTCAGCACACTTAAAGACTATAATACTTAAATGTAATGATCCAGAAATCATTAGGATATTTTTTTATGCAAATTAAGCTATTTACAGTATAAAACATTAAACAAAATACAAACGAGGGGAGGCCATTCAGCCCATCTTGCTCGTTAATAATGACTTACTCTAAACTTTTGCCCAATATTTCTAAGATAGTTTGGAAACCCTTGCGGATTCTACATAATTCAGAAAAATTAAAAAAAAAAGTATTTCTTAAGGCCCCAGTTGTAGCATTCAAAAGAGAAGCTAATTTAGGTGATATTTTAGTTCACAGTAAACATAAAAGAATAATTGACAAAATAAGTTCTACGAACATGTGCACCAGTAGATGTAAAGTGTGTAAATACATAGATAAAAATAAAAATATAATTAAACATAAGAACACCACATATCCACTAAAAACTAATACCTACTGTAAAAATAGCAATGTTGTTTATGGAATAGCCTGTGAAAAATGTGATGAAATCAAATATGTTGGAGAGACTGGAACTACTTTATATAAACGAATTCAGAACCACCTTTCATTAATTAGAAATAAAAAAATGAATGAACCAATAGTACAGCACAAGGACATGACATAAATGATATAAAGTTTGTAGTATTAGAACAGCTAAAATTAGACAATGCGACATATAGAAGAATAAAAGAAAATAAATGGATAAATAGACTGAACACGATTATGCCAGCGGGACTCAACAGAAAAGAATGAACTAATTAACTTCAATAGATATATAACATTTAAATAAATAAACAAAGTTCGTTCAAAAGTTGTGCATGCTGATGCGCTGGGAGGCCAAATCTAGACTGATCCTCAGAGCCAGCATTGCATGATATAATAAAAATATAAATTTATATAAAGTAATGTTAATTAGAATTAATACAGATTCAAAGATAGAAGTAAAAATGATGTCACAATATATAGAACAGCATTACATCATGTAAGAATAAATCATAGATTTGAATGTAAACAATAACAAGTAGTTGTCATGCCGTCAAAAACCTATAAATACCTCCAATGTTTTGATTCAAACACAGGCTCCCTTGAGAAAGATATGTGCAACATATCGAAACGTTGGGCAGCTGGCCCTTTGAGCTAAAATATATAACAATAAAGGTAATAGCTAATTCAATAGCAGCAAAGGTAACAGTAACTATAGCAATAGTATTCAAAATTATAGTTGTATCAATAGCAGCAATGTTAGCAGTAGCAATAGAAGTAATACAGCTATATCAACAGCAGCAAGAACAACAGAATAATAATAGTTTAGCAACAACTGTATTTATAGTACTATTACTTTTATTGTTAATTACATATGCAGGGATGGAAATAAGACTCCTAATGCATAGCAGTTTGGTCCATTTCAGGTTTTACTAACTGCAGGCCCTTGTATAAACTGTACTAAAGAAGCTGGAAAAAACAAGTCTGCAGGTCAGAAAACCCGAAATGGCTCCTACTGCTATACAATGGGAGTCTTATTTCCACCCCTGCTTATGTGCTTAGCCATTTTAATAGTGTGGTTTTGCATATTTAAATTTGCTTCCTTTTAATAGTTTTAGAACACAATTAATAAACCTCTTTTGATAATTACTTTGTCTGGCTTCCTTGTCTGCGTTACCAAGGTGTTATAACTTATAACTTACCCCAGTGCATAGCGCAACTTAATCAATGTAATACAATAAAATACAGTGTGTAATCTTTGTGCTGGGAGGCATGGCTACAGGGGTGCTAAGACACATTGTGGGGTAGCTTGCTGGGCACAGTGTCCAAGGGAGGCTCTGCGGCGCAATAGATAACGTGGGTGACTTCTAGTCAAACACTGAAAAGTAATTTAAAGCAACTTCTCCCTAGCCCGGCTAGCTGAGTCAGTAGAGCATGAAACTTTTTATCTCAGGATCGTGGGTTCAACCCCCACATTGGGCAAACAGCTTTTGCTTTGTTTGTAATGTGAGCTCTTTCTATACCACTATCTTCTTGCCGACAAAGAGCTCATTTAGCACACCTACCAAACAGCTGAGGCCTGCAAGTTCTCTTCGATTTTTGCTTTCCCTCTTAATATCTGGTGGCTGCACTACAGTCTACCGCTAGGTCACCTTTGTTCATTCGTTCGTTCGCTGGAAGCAGTCCAGGGGAAAAAAAAACATCGTTGAAAATGAACTCTGGACAAAAATTAAGTTGCTCTGAAAAAAAAGTAGAGCACTCGCTGATGGATGCTCACATTCTCCAAATAACGTTTTAGTTGTATATTTATTGACGTGTTTTCTTACTGAAACAAGCAATGGAGATAAATGCAAATTTCGACCTTTTGAAAACTTAGATTACAACCGCGGTCACCGCCGCGGTCCGGTTCGCTTTTCAGACTTCGTTGCCCAAATCAGGAGGGCACGACATCAGTATAAGGTAGCGTGGCTGAGCGGTTTAAGCCACTGGAATAAGGCTTCAGTCTCTTCAGTGGCATGGGTTCGAATCCCACTGCTGCCAAATGCTTTTCTTTAAATCTTTCAACTTGGAAACAATATTGAGCTTTTGGCTCGGACAACCGTTCTTACCCGCGCTACCTATTGCGCTAGCGAGTCACGAGTCTCTGTTACACCTGTCAGCACGCAGTCATGTGGGCCAGTCATCCATAAGAGGAGCTTGTCTTGCAATGAAGGGGTTGCAGCACTGTGGAACGAGATCCACTGACAAAACAAGGAGCTCCCCTGAGTCGGCACATAGAACAGATAAAGCCACGCTTCTTTACAACAGGTAAACTTCAGCCATTACTTTTTTTCCCCAAGACTTCAGCGGTTTTGCACAATCACACTTTTTGTTTTTTAAATTACGCACAGTATATTTGGCCCCTTTTTGTGCTTCGTTGAACAAATCATTACAAACTATGTTTCACAACGTTGACTGCTGTGTTTTACAGCAGTGGGCATTTACCCTTGTCCTGGGGACCCACTGTCCTGCTGGTTTTTGTTACAGCCGAGCGGCTCTCATATATACTTTATATTTAACATGAAATCTGCAATTGTTTAAAATAATGAAATCTCGTTATTAGTTCAATTAAGTGATTGAAAGAAGCTCGGTTGGAACAAAGACCAGTAGAGACAGTGGGTCCCTTCCAGGACCAGGGTTGAGAACTGCCCACTTTTGGTCAACAGCTTCAGGTCTTGAGAGCTACTGGAGCGCCGTCTTCTGACAATACATGAACCTCCCTCTCATGCTGATAGCTTAAAAGCATGGATCCACTGAAATTTGAACTCAGATCACTGGATTCAAAGTCCAGTGTGGTAACCATTACACCATGGAACCCCCATCACATGTTTAACCTAATTAGAAACACAGAGCAATCCAATAGGCACCGCTGAGATTCTAACCCAGGATCACCTGTTTACTAGACAGACCAGCTAAGCCACGGCGCCCGTCGTCGCATTAAAGCTGGAGCAGAGAGTTTCAGGATGGTAATGTGTTTCCTACCAAACACAGTTCTCGGATCGCTGGATTCAGAGGCATCAACTCACTGCAGCATGCCCCTGAAGAATATTAGACAACTTCTGCTGTCTTCAGCCTCACAGCACTGCGGTAAGTGAGAGAGAATGTGTGCTTTATTATTCATAGTGTTTAGTGTTGGGGTCTCTCATCCTGGTCCTGGAGAGACCCCCCCGCCAGTAGGGATGAGCGATAATTATATTTTCAGTTATCGATTATCGGCTGTAGATTATCAAGATAATCATGATAATTGTCTAAAAATAACTAAAATGTCTCAAATTTCCTGGAGTTATCAAATTTGTAGCTATTTATATTTGGGCAGCATGACAAGTCCCTGTCTGACTTGTACTGGTGTATCCTAGCAAGTCTCTATATCAGCACTCAGCACTTCAGCACTCGTTGTTCACTCCACTGTTAGAACCCCTTGTCTGGATATCTGATCTAATGACCAAAATATTGAGCCATAAAAATAAAAAACGGCAAATTCATACTTTACGATTTTGATTTGTTCCAGATTGCACCTGTTTTTTCATAAGGCAATGTTGAAAGCAATATATTGTTGAATTTGTCTTTCGATATGCTTCAGTAGGTTCCTAATTTACAACAAGCATGTCCTTCTGTAAGCAAAATATACAACAAACAAACTGAAAGTAAAAAAGGGGGGGCAAACAAAACATGTGCAGGTAAACTTCCGCAAAAAAAACAAAAACATACAGTACTGTGCAAAAGTTTTAGGCAGGTGTGAAAAAATGCTGTAAAAGTAAGAATGCTTTCAAAAATAGACATGTTAATAGATTATATTTATCAATTAACTAAATGCAAAGTGAGTGAACAGAAGAAAAATCTAAATCAAATCCATATTTGGTGTGACAACCCTTTGCCTTCAAAACAGCATCAATTCTTCTAGGTACACTTGCACAAAGTCAGGGATTTTGTAGGCATATAGTCAGGTGTATGATTAAACAATTATACCAAACAGGTGCTAATGATCATCAATTCAATATGTAGGTTGAAACACAATCATTAACTGAAAGAGAAACAGATGTGTCGGAGGAATAAAACTGGGTGAGGAACAGCCAAACTCAGCTAACAAGGTGAGGTTGCTGAAGACAGTTTACTGTCAAAAGTCATACACCATGGCAAGACTGAGCACAGCAACAAGACACAAGGTAGTTATACTGCATCAGCAAGGTCTCTCCCAGGCAGAAATTTCAAGACAGACAGGGGTTTCCAGATGTGCTGTCCAAGCTCTTTGAAGAAGCACAAAGAAACAGGCAACGTTGAGGACCGTGAGCGCAGTGGTTGGCCAAGGAAACTTACTGCAGCAGGCGAAAGACACATCATGCTTACTTCCCTTCAATCGAAGATGTCCAGCAGTGCCATCAGCTCAGAATTGGCAGAAAACTGTGGGACCCTGGTACACCATCTACTGTCCGGAGAAGTCTGGTCAGAAGTGGCCTTCATGGAAGACTTGCGGCCAAAAGCCATACCTCCGACGTGGAAACAAGGCCAAGCGACTCAACTATGCATGAAAACACAGGAACTGGGGTGCAGAAAAATGGCAGCAGGTGCTCTGGACTGATGAGTCAAAATTTGAAATATTTGGCTGTAGCAGAAGGCAGTTTGTTCGACGAAGGGCTGGAGAGCGGTACATGAATGAGTGTCTGCAGGCAACAGTGAAGCATGGTGGAGGTTCCTTGCAAGTTTGGGCCTGCATTTCTGCAAATGGAGTTTGGGATTTGGTCAGAATTAATGGTCTCCTCAATGCTGAGAAGTTCAGGCAGATACTTATCCATCATGCAATACCATCAGGGAGGCATCTGATTGGCCCCAAATTTATTCTGCAGCATGACAACGACCCCAAACATACAGCGAAAGTCATTAAGAACTATCTTCAGCGTAAAGAAGAACAAGAGTCCTGGAAGTGATGGTATGGCCCCACAGAGCCCTGATCTCAACATCATCGAGTCTGTCTGGGATTACATGAAGAGAGAGAAGCAACTGAGGCTGCCTAAATCCACAGAAGAACTGTGGTTAGTTCTCCAAGATGTTTGGGCCAACCTGCCTGCCGAGTTCCTTCAAAAACTGTGTGCTAGTGTACCTAGAAGAATTGATGCTGTTTTGAAGGCAAAGGGTGGTCACACCAAATATTGATTTGATTCTTCTTTTTTCTTCTGTTCACTCACTTTGCATTTTGTTAACTGATAAATATAAACTATTAACATCTCTATTTTTGAAAGCATTCTTTTTTACAGCATTTTTTCACACCTGCCTAAAACTTTTGCACAGTACTGTACATTAAAAAAGTCTTTCACAGGAGCAAGCTCAGTGAGGATTCGGATCATTCACGTGATTCAGTGATTCACTACTTCATGTGATTCAAATGACCACTGCTTCATGTGAAGCAAACAGGGCTTTAATACTTCAGGTTTTGTGTGATACAAATGCCCATCGTTTGGTTTATTGTCTGAAACAAAGCAAACAGAAATCAGCTGAATTGTGAAAAAGGTGCACATCATTAAACTATAGGGGTGAGACAGTACACCAAGGTCACAATACGATTCGTATCCCGATACTTCTGAAAATCTCATCTCTGCTTGACGGACTTGAAAATATTTCACATCTACACACAGGTTCAGTTAAAAATCTATTATATTTATTTACCACTAAGTAGTGTAGCACTTGTTTGAGTTTAAAGACAAAGCAGTGTTTCAGCTAGAGTTTCTGGGACATCAGATTTAACTGAATTAACCAAATCTCCTTACCACATTTCTGAGAAAGGAAAGAAATACTAAGCAACATGTTTGATAGCTATTAAAGTACAAACTTTGTTCATGTGTTTCTTTAGAAAAATCTGAATATCAAGTCTTTCAGCATTAAGTTGTGATGTTCATTTTTTAAATGTACATCAGCGTTTTGATTGCGTCATACATAACTTTAATTCAAGAGATTATTATTATTATTATTATTATTATTATACCATACATGTTATCATTAAGTATTTGTATTTTTCAAGTTAAGGTTGAGTATATACATTTTATTTTGTATACTATTCTATTTTTAAGGTGGTTTATGTATTAATATGCACGACAGCAGCTATAAAATTGTTACCTTTATTAAAAAGAACTGATCATCTGAACGGAGTCAGTGATAGCACAGCGCCGATACTGCAGCACAAATGAGCCGCGACCTCTGTGCAGGGCGCCTATCAGACTTATGTCTGGTGTTGAGTCACCAACAACCTTGACCCCGTGCAGGCTACAATACATTCTAGTGTATTTCAGTATTATATACTAAGAAGTAGGGATGGGATGGTATAAAATTTCCACAGTATGATAACCTTAAAAAAAAAAAAAACACGGTAACCCTAATATCACGGTATAAATCATGCAAGTTATAAAATGAAGCAGTTGCATCTAAAAAAAAATTATTTATTTAGATTTTATTTTTATTTATTTTTAGCCCTAACTCCAAAACCAAGAAATTATTAGTCTTAATTCTCTGTACTACAGTATATTTTAGAGAATAGAAAAATATGCTCAACTTGTTTAATAATATACTATGGAGCTTATTTTTTGTCCTGTAAAGAAAAAAGTGAATCTATTATCAGAAAAAAAGATATATACTGTGTATATATTTTCCTTTGTCAGGTTATGTCAGAAAGGTTGCAGATGTTCAGGTTCCATTCAGAAAGGAGCGCTTGAAAAAAGGCTTGAATATTGTCAGCGGTGTGGTCCTGGGGGATGAAAATTGTTTCCAGACAGTAAGTTTGTAATTTCCATTATGATATGTAATGGACTGTCAGGCTCATGTAAGGTTCTCCATTGCCGCCATTACTGGTCCACAGATCAGTTGTACAGGAAATCCACTCCATCTCTCAGTGAACTTTCAGCTTCTTTTCGTAATGCAGTGTACATCCTTTGCAGAACAATGTTTCCTGGAAGGTAGCCTATACAGCGGGTTTAACTTTGACGCTAGATTTTTAAACCCTGGCTTCTCCACTATCTGAAAAGGCATCATTTCTTTTGCAATGAAATAAGCCACAGCAGCGTTTAGATCCTGAGCCTGACTGGAGTTGTCATCTAATTTCTTTCCTTTCTCAAAAGCTGCAAGCATGTTTGGCTGCACTGATGCTGATTTACAACCTTGTTTTTGTAACTAGCCTGTCCCTGACGAAAGAGAGAAACCCTGTAAATGAGAGATTCTTAGTAATTCCAAATTTTAAACATAATGCAAAAAATGTAATTGTATATATCGCACAACTTTTCACGGAAATGCTTTAAACAGACTATTTTATATTTCAATACCATGAAAAACAAAAAGCATAGCAATTTTAAAATGTTTTTTTTTAAACTTTAAAAGAACACTGTGAAGTTGTGCAATGTGCTTTACTGCCACAGTACAGCATTATTATTAATATTTATCCTTTGCTCAAAAGAATGCTGTGCTGCAGGCCTTGTCTTTTAAAGTGATGCAGTTTTTAAACATCAGATTAATCTATTATACTGTAGATAAATTAAAATGTACAAAACAAACATAAAATAAATAAATAAATAAAGTGCAGTTTATTTGCTGGTAAGAATTCAGAAATGATCGGTCACATTGCTTAAAACACAAACATTAACTAATATTGGTTATTATTTAATAGCAGAGAAGACGATAACTACTGTATTTATAGCTTACTTTTGAGATGTCTGTATAAATTGCAGGGTGATGGTCCCTGAGGTGTGTGAAAAGATTAGATGTGTTTCCACCACAAGCAGAAACCCAAATTTTGCAACGTCCACAAAACACGCCGTCTTCTTTCTTCTACTTGACTTTTTTGAGGATGCAACATTGAAAATGGATAACTGCAAAGCATACGACATGGTTTATTTAGATTTCCAGAAAGCTTTTGACAAAGTCCGCATAAAAGATTAACTCTCAAACTGAACGGAGTAGGGATTCAAGGAAATGCATGCACATGGATTAGGGAGTGGTTAACAGGTAGAAAACAGAAAGTACTAATTAGAGGAGAAACCTCAAAATGGAGTGAGGTAACCAGCGGTGTACCACAGGGATCAGTATTAGGTCCTCTGCTATTCCTAATCTACATTAATGATTTAGATTCTGGTATAGTAAGCAACCTTGTTAAATTTGCAGACGACACAAAAATAGGAGGAGTGGCAAACACTGTTGCAGCAGCAAAGGTCATTCAAAATGATCTAGACGGCATTCAGAATGGGACAGACACATGGCAAATGAAATTTAATAGAGAAAAGTGTAAAGTATTGCATGTGGGCAATAAAAATGTGCGTTATAAATATCACATGGGAGATAGTGAAATTGAAGAAGAGAACTATGAAAAAGACCTAGGAGTTTATGTTGACTCAGAAATGTCTTCATCTAGACAATGTGGGGAAGCTATAAAAAAGGCTAACAAGATGCTTGGATATATTGTGAGAAGTGTTGAATTTAAATCAAGGGAAGTAATGTTAAAACTCTACAATGCATTAGTAAGACCTCACCTAGAATATTGTGTTCAGTTCTGGTCACCTTGTTACAAAAAGGATATTGCTGCTCTAGAAAGAGTGCAAAGAAGAGAAACCAGAATTATCCCGGGTTTAAAAGGCATGTCATATGCAGACAGGCTAAAAGAATTGAATCTATTCAGTCTTGAACAAAGAAGACTACGCGGTGATCTGATTCAAACATTCAAAATCCTAAAAGGTATAGACAATGTCGAGCCAGGGGACTTCTTTGACCTGAAAAAAGAAACAAGGACCAGGGGTCACAAATGGAGATTAGATAAAGGGGCATTCAGAACAGAAAATAGGAGGCACTTTTTTACACAAAGAATTGTGAGGGTCTGGAACCAACTCCCCAGTAATGTTGTTGAAGCTGACACCCTGGGATCCTTCAAGAAGCTGCTTGATGAGATTCTGGGATCAATAAGCTACTAACAACCAAACGAGCAAGATGGGCCGAATGGCCTCCTCTCGTTTGTAAACTTTCTTATGTTCTTATGTATCCACAATACATCCATGCCTTAGATTTAATACGTTTTGCGGGTGGGAAAAGATCTTCCTCAGGAATTTCGCAAAGGCTTGAATGGTCATTGCTTCTTTTGGAAGCAGACATTGTTAGCGACACTGTAATAATGTATAGCACTCTTTGCAACACAAAATGGCGGCAATGATGATTAATAGGAAGGTGAGAGAGCAGATAAAGTACTACTAATCCATCAACAGTGAGCTTCCAAAATAAGGGAGACAGCTGGGTGAGTATTAAACTTGGTATTCGGCCCCATTCACTGCAACTTTATTTTTTTCACACTTTGTGGTGGACTATCATAAACGTTGTATACCGTAAGTACAATAATCGCGGTGCAGCGCAAAAGGAACGGTATCTATACCGTAATGTATCTAAATCGGAATACTGAACCATCCCTACTAAGAAGTGTTAAAAACGACAACAGAAACCCAGTACCACCAACTTTATGTAACCCTGGAAATGTTTATGATATTGTCTTTATGATATTTTAAATTAAATTAATTATTTTTGTAAGTCATCTACCACGGGATGTTACTATGGAGCATGAAGCGCTTCAAGTGATTCGGCTCAGTGAATCTTTTATGAAGCAAAGGGTTCAGTGGTTGAAGAGGCTTCACTTTTCCCATCACTACTATAAACAGTGATAGCTCATGCCACTGTCAGGCTATGGCAAGGGTTGAAGTCACCGGAAGTATGTGTGCGGCCATCTTACCACACCCAACAAAACCTACCCCGCTATACTTTGTCTGTTAATTTCTTTATTGATTTGATCAATATACCTCGCTGTTCAGCCTTTGCATGCAGCAAGCTGGCAACAAAGGGATGTGGCAAAACCTTCCACTTGTAAGTGTTCATTTTAGCTTCATAAAGTCACTGTCGACAGACAAATGAAAAGTTTAAAACTGTACTTTTGATTTTTTGTAATATATTGGTCATCATATGTAATGGTTTTATAGTTTACATTACGTTCAGACTTTATAAAATAAAATACATTATGATTGTGCTTTCTTACTTTAATTTCAATAGATTTTAAATATATATTTTTTGGCATTTATGTTTATGGGACTATGTTGACTGATTAAATTAAATAAAATTATTTTACCTGATCTAAAATGAATACTTCATCTTTAGCATCGTTGCCTATGGGATTTGTATCCCTTGATTTAAATTCAACACTTCTCACAATATATCCGAGCATCTTGTTGGCCTTTTTATAGCTTCCCACATTGTCAAGATGAAGACATTCTACATAAACTCCTTGGTCTTTTTCATAGTTCCCTTCTTCAATTTCAATATCTCCCATATGATATTTATAATGCACATATTTATTGCCTGTATGCAATACTTTACACTTTTATTTGCTGGACTTCATGATGTGGAAGTCCAGCAAATAAAGCATTGCAAAAATCAAGTCTTACTGAAACGAAAACATGAATTAGTTTCTCAGCATCAGCCAAAGAAAGAAAATACCTAATTTTAGCAATGTTTAGCAACTCAAACCAGAATCAAATATAACCCCCAAGTTTCTTACATTAGATTTTATGTTAGAGGTCAGGTTGTTCAAATCGTTTTAGAGGGAGTTTGCAAGCTCTAGTTGTTGCTGAGAACCGAACATCCAACTTTTGATGTCAACAAGACACTGTAGTAAGACTGAAATAGCAGTAGAGTCACCAGGTTTTACAGAAATATAAGGTTGTGTATCATCGGCATAACAGTGAAAGTTCATACTATGTTTACGAATGATTTCCCCCAGTGGCAGCATATACAAAAAAAAAAATATTGGACAAAGAATAGAGCCCTGGAGGTCACCACAAGTAATATTGGATAACCCTGGTACAGACTCCCCTAAAGAAACAAAATGCTGTCTGTTAGTTAGATATGATTTATACCAGTTGAGAACAGTTCCAGTCAGGCCAACTGGACTTTTGAGACAATCAGTCACAATAGCATGATCCACAGTATCAAATGCAGCACTGAGGTCTAAAAGAACTAGAATGGACATGGAGTTAGAGTCAGCACTCATCAGTAAGTCATTCACCACTCTGACAACTCTGTACTATGAGCAGATCAAAACCCTGACTGAAATCTTTCAAGGACATTGTTATTGTCCAGATAGATGTTAAGTTGTTTGACTACTACCTTTTCAGGAACTTTAGCTAAGAAAGGCAAGTTAGAAATGGGTCTAAAATTCTTCAAGTCAGTAGAATCTAAGTTAGATTTTTTGAGTAAAGGCTCAACCAGCACAGTTTTGAAGGCAGCAGGAACTATTCCTGTTGACAAAGATCTATTATAATAATATAATTACACAAAAAAAAACTAAACACATCTAAACACTAAGGAATCGAATAGGTATTGGATCCAATGAACAGGATGAGGATTTCATCTGCATTACAAATGTATTCAAATCATTTCGAGTAATCACAGAGAATGAGTCCAAAACAGGGCCAGTCAGTCTAAGGGACTCATTTAAATAAGAACCACCTTGAGGAATGAGATCCCTAATATAAATAATGTTGTTCTAAAAATACTTCAGGAATTCCTCATACCTTGCAGGCGAAACTTCAGTATAGGGAAGTGCAGCTGGTGATGGAGTTATTAATCTGTCAGTTGTTGAGAACAGTACTCTGAGATTATTTTGATTTGAGAAGTAGCAACATCTGGCTGTCCTCAAAGATTCATTGTATTTTAACAGATATTTTTTCCCCAAATATTATAGTAAATATGCAACTTAGTAGCCCTCCATCTCCATTCAGATTTGCGACATTCCCTTTTCATCATGTATAACAGACTATTAACCCAAGGTGCAGTTTTTGTAGACGGAACGGTTCGAGTTTTAACCAGGGCCACAGCATCACATGCACTTGTTAAAAGGTGGTTAAAGTTGTCAACTAACTCATCAGTAGGAAGAGAGTGGGTAGTGGGGAGTGGTGATAGGCTCACTATTTCAGAAAACCTTGCTAGTGTTGAAGAATGTATTCTGCGTGTTTTAATAGCACGTGCCATCCTCTTATTGGATAAAGGCAGTATAGCATCAAAAAGAATGTAAAAGTGATCAGAGACAGTAAGATCTAGTTAACAAATGTTGAATATCGAGGCCCCGAGAAATGACCAAATCTTAGGTATGTCCATGACTGTGTGCAGGTCCTGTAACATGCTGAACATAATCAAGAGAATCTAAAAGCCTTAAAAATTCCATTCTTTGGATCAGATTCAATGTCAACATGAATATTAAAATCGCCTAGCAAAATAATTATCATGTTTTGCAGATAATGTAGTCAGGAAATCAGCAAATTCTGATAAAAAATTGTGGTTGTATTTTGGTGGGTGGTAAATAATTACAATAAAAACAGGTAAATGACCATTTAACCGTAAAGACAGAGAATCAAATGAAGAGTGCTCGTCAAGACTTTTGTTTACAGTTGTAATTAGTACCAAAAATAGTGGCAAATCCACCCCTTCCCCATGCTTTCTGAATAAAATAATTATTAGAAGGAATATTTTCAATCAACCCGGAGCCAGGTTTCAGTTAAAAATAAAAAGTCAAGGTTGTGGTCTATAACAAAATCATTAATTAAAGAAGTTTTACTTGCGAGTGACCTTATATTAAGTTAAGCTATAACAACATAAGAAAATTTACAAACGAGAGGAGGCCATCCGGCCCATCTTGCTCATTTGGTTGTTAGTAGCTTATTGATCCCAGAATCTCATCAAGCAGCTTCTTGAAGGATCCCAGGGTGTCAGCTTCAACAACATTACTGGGGAGTTGGTTCCAGACCCTCACAATTCTCTGTGTAAAAAAGTGCCTCCTATTTTCTGTTCTGAATGCCCCTTTATCTAATCTCCATTTGTGACCCCGGGTCCTTGTTTCTTTTTTCAGGTCGAAAAAGTCCCTCGCTCGACATTGTCAATTACTTTTAGGATTTAGAATGCTTGAATTAAATCTTATTTTAGGCAAACCCCTTGAATTTTTTTTTTTCTGACTATAGAGCAACAAGAGGGATTTGATTTAATGACTTCAATTACACTTGGTACATTGACTTTTAAAATCCTTCCTTCCCCCATTTCTAATTTAGTTGTGAGAGATTTGAACTTTTCTTTTAGAAGCTCAGATTTTCTATCCCCGACACCATTGGTTCCACTATGCACAATAATAATAGGCTGTGGCAGGATGGCTTGCAGTGGTGAGGCGTGATGACGTCACGGACCAGGAAGTAACAGAAACCAAAACAGTGGATGGGCGGGTGAAGCAGAACGCAACGGTGTTCAGCTGATTTTATTAAATAAACAAAACAAAAGATTTAAACAATCAACAAACACAAAACAAAACAGCGCGTTCGGCAAACAAATAGAAACAAACCCAGCACGATACTTAGCAGTTGTTTCTCTTATTCGCCTCCCTCTCCTCTATACACTCAACCCCACAGCAGGGACAACTGCAGGTTCTTATACTCTGGCCTAGGGGTTACCTAGCTGTTTATTATCTTATTACCCCTCGGCCACAGCCTGCACGAGTTTAGTAAGGATGCGTGACTGTCAGCTAGTTAAATAATCAGTAGCTGATCAGCCACGCATCCTCACAAGGTTTTTTAAAATATAAAAACAAATACGCGGCGCTTTGAACTGCGCCGCAAACAAAAATACAAATAATAATAAATATATAGGGGCGGGACACTCCGCCACACAGGCTTTTTATTACAGGCCCTTAAAAGACTCTCTATTGTTGATTCCACATCTTTGACCCTAGCACCCGAAAGACAATTAACAGTCCTGTTTAGTGGGTCTATGTGGGAAAAAGCAACATAGCATAGAGTGGAATCACCTACTAAAAGCACCTCACTTTTGCTTTCTTCAAATTCTTTATCTTCTGTCCTCAAAGAATCAAATCTGTTAGACAGAGATATTTCGACAATATCTTACGATGCATTCTTCCTTTTTTTCTGTTCCTGGTAGAAACCCAGTTCCCCTTTTCTTCAGCTAGACCCTTTGGAAGCTCTTCTGTATCCCTTGTATGAGCAAGACTAACCCGTTCCTCTGGCCCACAGTTTTGTAATACCAGGAATCTGAGAGTGGTTAAACAAATTAAAACTGGCATCATTAGCGGTTTCTCCTTCTGAGTCCAGGATCAGCCATGAATTAGTACATTGACTGAAACTGGTAGCTATAAACTGCTCATTTGAATGAATACTTCAGTATATGAAGTTATCTTTCAAGGGAGGCAACACTTTGACAGTCTGATTGGAAATGCATTTTTCACATATAAACTTATCCTCAAAGCAGGTAGCATTTACTACAATAGCAGGATAAAACAAACCATAGCTCACATTTCACTTTCCATTTTGCCGATTCTCAGTCTGCTGTTACTTCAGGGGGGGATTGCAGGCCTTAAGAATCCAATGAGTCCCAGCAATGTCCAGAAACCCTACTGAACCATCCAAGCCAGCCCAGAAACCCTACTGATCCAACCAAGCCAGCCCAGAAACCCTATTGATCCAACCAAGCCAGCCCAGAAACCCTACTGATCCAACCAAGCCAGTCCAGAAACCCTACTGATCCAACCAAGCCAGCCCAGAAACCCTACTGATCCAACCAAGCCAGTCCAGAAACCCTACTGATCCAACCAAGCCAGCCCAGAAACCCTACTGATCCAACCAAGCCAGTCCAGAAACCCTACTGATCCAACCAAGCCAGTCCAGCAACCTTACTAATGCAACCAAGCCAGTCCAGGAGAAGAGCAGGCCTCAGGTCCAGCCTCTTAGTGCTGCTGCTGGTAGAAATGCAGGAAAGCAGGCCTCAAAGAGACCAAAGCATTTTCTGCTGCCTGAAGTGGATTCATGGCTTCTGAAGTACGGAGCCTCCTGCTGGTCTGGAATCTGTTGCTGCAGTGAGTGGATTGCAGCCTCTGAAGCACGGAGCCTCCTGCCGGTCTGGAATGTTGCTGCAGTGACTGGATTGCAGTCTCTGAAGCATGGAGCCTCCTGCTGGTCTGGAATCTGTTGCTGCAGTGAGTGGATTGCAGCCTCTGAAGCACAGAGCCCCCTGCTGGTATGGAATCTGTTGCTGCAGTGAGTAGATTGCCAGAAAAGGGTTTGTAACCAGGAGGTCCCTGGTTCAAATCACGGCTCATTCAATGACTCACTGTGTGACCTTGAGCAAGTCACTGAAAGTCACTTTCCGTCTTTCGGGTTAGACATTGTTGTAAGTGACTGTAGCTGATGCATAGTTTACACACCCTAGTCTGTGAACTATATATAAATAATAAAACCTGCACAGAGAGTTGTGCTTCATTTCAATGACTGGTTATTGATCTCTAAAATGAACTCTCGCTATCAGTAGAGCCTCCATCTTGAATAACAGTGACACCCTGGGATCCTTCAAGAAGCTGCTTGATGTGATTCTGGGATCAATAAGCTATTAACAACCAAACAAGCAAGATGGGCTGAATGGCCTCCTCTCGTTTGGAAACTTTCTTATGTTCTCATGTAAGTAACTTGGTAAGTCCCGTAGGGGGAGTATTTCCTAATTTATAACAATCTCATGGGCCATTTGTTGCAGGAAAGTTGTTACAGTTTGTTATCACATTAACAAATAAAATAAATCACAATACAGTTAAGAGCAAGTATACAGTAACTGTCAGTCATAAATTAAGAGCAAGTTTAACAAAGAACAAGTTCAATATATACAGTAACTGTCTTCAGTCCTAAATTAAGAGCAAATTTAAATAGTAGCAAATACATAATATAGTACACAATTTTATTTAGGGGTAAGTTCAAGTAAGGACAGATACAGTATATAATATTAACAGAACATTTATGAGTCAAGTGTTGTAAAGTGAATAATAATAATAATAATAATCATTTCTCTTCACAGACGCTCCTTGTCCAGTGATTTCCTTGCTGTGTGTTCTGTGCACAATGGATTCGCTCTACACTAACTCTACAGCGGTCCCCAACTCCATCGCCAGTGCTCTTAATAACAGCGAGCACTGGCTATGCTTTCAGAATTTAGCTGGGGCTGCCTTCTTTGCAGGGATGGAACTGCTCACCGCTGCTGTGGGTTTTCATGCCAACGTGATGGTGCTGTGGGTTTTACTGCAGAGAAAAAACATCATCTCCTCATCCAAGGTCTTCATTCTCAACCTCGCTGCCATGGACGCTTTTGTTTGCCTCAACACACCTCTTGACATCTAGAATTCTTTAATTCTGGGTAACACTATTGTTTTCATTGTAATATATTTTATCTTTTTTTTAACCTGATTGGCAGCCCTATGTTCCTCTGTTGTATTTGCGTGGCGCACCCGGTCCATTACCTGCGGTTCAAGTCACTCGCCTACACAGGGGCGATCTGCACAGTGGCTTGGGCTGTCACTGAAGCAATCTCCGGCTATCTAGCTGCAAATATATTTAATTTACCTGCACATTTAATGGTAGGCTACACTGCCGCCTTGCTCGTCGTCATGGTCTTCTGTAATGTCTCTCTCCTCTGGTCCCTGAGACAGTCCGGCCCGGGTCAAGATGAGGTTCACCCCATCAAGAAAAAAGCTTTCAAGACCGTTTTCACCATCTTCATTATTTCGCTGGTGTTCTATTTCCCGTTGGTTGCCATCTACCCTTTTAAATCGTACTTCAATCCCGTCGTGTTTAAATGCTACTTAAGGCCGGTGTGTTCTTCATTTGCCATGCCCAGTAGCAGCATACAGCCCCTGCTCTATCTGTACAATGCAGGAAAGCTGACGCGTGCGCAGTTCCCATGCTGTGCCGAGCCCCAGTCCCTGAGCTCAGGCTGGTGGGTGGGGGAACAATTGTTATTCTGGCAAACATGGCTTCAATTTTGGAGTTGCTGCATAAAGGGAATTATTATGTTGAATTATATATATATATATATATATATATATATATATATATATATATATATATATATATATATATATAGAAGTGGTGATTGGATTGAACTGCGTGTTTTATTGTTAATGCTAACAGGACTTTTTCTTTAAATTATTATTATAAATTTGTGTAAATGTTATATAAGTGATGCCTACGACCCGATTTTCAAAAGGGGCAAAATAAGAACCAGGTCGCAAAATGATTTCTAAAACCAGATTAGGATCACTGAGTTTATGTCTTCCAAAGGGTTTATGTAAAATGAGTCATTATACCCTGGCTGGACCTTTAAAACATATAAAGAAAGTGATTTGGTTACAGAAATCTGGCTTTTAAAAAAAATCATTGCAACCTACTTCTTATTTTGCTCTTTTTGAAAATCTGGCTGCTACTGTTTTTTTTTAGTTTTGGGAATAGATATTCTGGTTATAAAAAACAAACAAAAAAAACACAAAAAAATACATGCTTTTATTATTTTAATGAATTTTATATAAGCTTTTTGTACGTGTGCATGTCTATTACAATTTATGTATTTTTTGTAAGTATTTCTATTATTGTATTGTTTAATAGTATTATGTATGCCCCGTCTACAAAGTAAAAAAAAAAAACGAACAATTGTAGTTGCAGTTAACACACGGTTTAAAAATAAAACTGGCTGTTCAGATTCTGAACAGACGATGTGTTTTCATAATGTCCCACTAGTTTATAGTGATATGTGTGCTTTACTTTGAGAAACAATAATAAGAACACATTTACATTTCGAAAGGAATATCATTAATATGCAACATCCAAGGTTAAATATACACATATTCAAATTCTTTCTAACATTATTTTCTTAGGTCTCTGTTTGTTTTTGTGTTGCATTATTAGGATGTACCTGTCCTGTACCTTCAGGCACAAAGTAAATAAATAAAAAAGCCTCTGGCTTGGAGGAGTTATGACATCATCCAGCCAGGAGACCGCAAGTCGAATTTCAGAACCCCGAGAAGCCCTTAACAGACTTGATTCTGCATACTTGTAGCACCCTCCCTCCTCCCCTCCTCCCCCTCCTCCTCTTCCCCACTCCTCGCCCTCCTCCTCTTCCCCCTCCTCTCCCTCCTCCCCCTCCTCGCCCCTCCCTCCTCTCCCCCCCTCCTCTTCCCCTCCCCCCTCTCCTCCCTCCCTCCCCCTCTCGCCTCCCCCTCCTCTCCCTCCCTCCGCCTCCCCCCCCTTCTCGCTCACCCTGCCTCTCCCGCCCTCCCCCCCTCGAAACACCGTTCAATAGTTAACCAAGGATAACCCCTCGGTTATCCCTATAAATTAAATTGACTTTTAACTGACCAATTAAGTAGAATTAATGACTACGCCAATTTGAAGCTAATATAACTCCAAATAAATAACAGGTTATTTAAAAATCAAAAAAGCTCAGTGTGTAAAGTGAGGACAATAAGGTAGAAAAACAAGAATAATTTTATTTAAACAAAATATCACAGCTTTTACCTATAGCAGCAGATTTGATAGCAGCAACCTTTAAACTATAGCAGCAGATTTTTAACCAAGAGCGATCCCATCAGACCCTAAGTACCAGGATACTTTGAACTAAATAACGTCACACGAACACTTTTAAATAAAAAAGATAATAATTTTCACAGCACAATTCCACAAGTACTATCTTAAACACTTTTAAATAAACACCCTTCAAAGCAAAGAGTGGCTTCCACAAACAATTCCGAACGATAAAATATCAAACCTCGAATAACACACTTTAAAAAGAAAAAAAACAAACAGTGATTTTCATAGAAAAAGAACAGAAAACTTCATGCACCCTAAAAAATGCCTAATGCTTAAACACTCCAATAGCCGCTATTTCAGTTAATACACAAGCTGATAAAGTGCAAGGGTGCAATCAAAAGTTAACAGGCCTCTTATAACTATATATTGTAAACACATACACAATTACAGTTGGGATAATCAGGACAAAGACGCTACTCTAAAAGTCTAAAACAACCAAGAACACAGAAAAGAAATTCGTATACAGCGCTCAAATATTACATCAAAATTCACAGGATCGTAATTACCAACTCAGAATACAGACAATGCACATTCTCTTTTGTAATCAACCCCATACAATTGCGACCGACGTCTAAGAGCAGGAGGGATACTTCACTGAAACCACTCCAATATAGAGCAGAACAAACTATTCAATATGAATAGTAGTAGTTTACCATTAACTTCTAGCGCTTTGGCCAATTCACAGCGCATCAGTATTACACTTGAAAAGTTACAATCCTTACCAAACAGTAGTTTCCCGACCCGTGCTCTCAGCTCACAAATCTCTCAAACCCGGTCGCTTCCTGGCTGATTAACTCCACCTGTTTTTATACAGCTGGCCCCATTACGAATTAACACTGCAATTACATGGAGACCAATAGTCTCCCTGGGGTTTAAAGGGACAGTGCAACAGTAAAAATAATAAAAATCACACGATAAAACTCAATCTTATTACATTAAAAAAAAAAAAAATACATCCATTACACATCCGTTACATATATATATATATATATATATATATATATATATATATATATATATATATATATATATATATATATATATACACAGTACTGTGCAAAAGTTTTAGGCAGGTGTGAAAAAATGCTGTAAAGTAAGAATGCTTTCAAAAATAGACATGTTAATAGTTTATATTTATCAATTAACAAAATGCAAAGTGAGTGAACAGAAGAAAAATCTACATCAAATCAATATTTAGTGTGACCACCCTTTGCCTTCAAAACAGCATCAATTCTTCAAGGTACACGATAAAAAAGCAGGATAAACACCTTGTGGGCCTACATATTTGATATCCATGGAAACATAATAATAATGTGGCAATAGACAAGTTCTGCAGTATAGCCTATGGGAGTTCCGTTATTGGCGAATCTCTCGATCTCCATATTGATCCAGGTCCATTTCGTTGTTCGAGGTGATCTTGGTGCAAACAGAACGAAGATCACGTGTCGTGTCCTTGAGACCTCTCTATCTCACTTAAACAGACGGCTGCGTTTCTCAAGATGCTCCAGCAAGCGCTGCTGCTTGCAAATGGAGAACATGTATACAAACTGGACAACCAACATTATCAATGTCAGTTATTTTCATTTTTGTTTTCTGTTTATGAATAAATTTTGATAATATAAGGACACAAGTACTGAGGTGTGTGCAATTTGATTAATCAAACATGCTAAAGGGGTTCACCTGTGCAGTGTATTTTACTGGGTTAATAAACGACATAGCCTCGGTTCTAATCTCGATTTAGAACATTGCACAACCAAACCTTTGAATTGCGAAGTACAACAGAATGTATGCCAGTGGAGGCAGCGATATACATGAAATAAATGACAGATAACTAGAGCAAATTGTTCAATAATTATTAAGAACGTTTATTACAACGCATAAATGTAAGATATTGTTTCTTGTAATATTTACAGTTCTGTCTAAACCGTCCCAAATTAAGTTGTTCCCGCCGAAATTAAACAGACGCACTAGAAAATGTCGTTGACGAACAAGTTCATGATGCCCATCGCCTTGGAAGAGATGCCGGTATCGGGGTGGACCTGCTTCAGCACTTTGTACACGTAGATCGCGTAGCTCTCCTTCCTGCTCTTTCTGCGCTTCTTTCCTCCCTTAGGCTGGCTCTTGGCAACAGCCTTCTTGGAGCCTTTCTTCGGCGCGGGTGCATCTTTCGGTTCTGGCATTTTCCTTCTCTGATGCAATTCAGATGAATGAGTAACCAGCAACAGAGCCCCAGTATTTATACAGACTGTATGCAAATGATTACTAAACAATCCTTTAGATGGAGTTGTGGTTAGGGCTCTGGATTCTTGACCCAGAGGATCATGGGTTCCATCCCAGGTAGAGGACACTGCTGCTGTACCCTTAGATTCCTCCAGTAAAACTGTGTAAGTGGGTAATTGTATGTAAAAATAATGTGATATATTGTAACAATTGTAGGTCGCCCTGGATAAGAGCGTCTGATAAGAAATAATTGAGAATGCTCACCTATAGATCCAAGCAACGCTCCCGTGTGACGGAGTAGTTCAATGTGATTGGTTGTGCAACTGGATACGCAATAGAGGGGTGGTGACTTTGCCGCGAGCTGAGATCTCTTTTTTTCTCTCTCGAGTTCAGGTTTGAATTCGGCGCCTTTTTCCAGAGCGGTTAGTTTAGGTCTTTCGTTTTCATTTATTAAATACATGAAGAATTCAGTATACAGCAATACTGAAATCCATACCCGATGCGTCTTAAATATAGAAGAAATATAAATAAATGATCAAACCCAAGTCACTTTTTTTGTGCTCATTAAACACGTTCAATGTAGAAACACACTATCAATGCTGATGCTTTTTGATTTCTTCCTCATACCAGAGTACCGATTGTTTCACAGCAGCTTGAATGGCGAAACTTCAACTCAAATTCAGAAAAGACGACATCGTGGAGCTCAAAGCTTTGGGTCAAGATTTGCTGGTTTTAATTTATTTTAGGAACACAAAATTAATTATGTACGAGGGAATCGGATACAACTGAGCTCGTATTTTATCGTTAGCGAAAATGTTCACTTTTTAAATATAATTTCATTCAATGAAAATTGATTTTATTGATTTATTAAATACAATGCTTAAACATTTTTCCCCTCCAGACAAAATATCTGGAGCAATTAAAGGCTAGAAATTCAACAATTACGTTTAAGCCTAAAATACTAGTGACACAGCGTGAAATAGATCTAAATACCTATTTAAATAAAAACAACAGGAAAAAAAAACAACACACACACTTGTAGACAATACAAAACACCTTTTACACAACGCGAAATAGGTTTGAACTATTTAATAATTAAGATAAATACTTTGGCAAAAAAAGCAAAACATTAATAAAAACTTGTTTTAATAATTTAAAACAAACGTTTTGTTGGTGTCCCAAATGTAGTATATTTAATCATTCAAAGCTCTTTAAATGAAAAAGTGGGCGGCTCTTAAAAGAGCCTTTGTGTTCGTGTCCTTGTGTCCAAATCTTTAACCTCCGAATCCGTACAGAGTGCGACCCTGGCGCTTCAGAGCGTACACCACATCCATAGCGGTGACGGTCTTTCTCTTGGCGTGCTCAGTGTAGGTGACGGCATCCCGGATCACATTCTCCAGGAAAACCTTCAGCACCCCGCGGGTCTCTTCATAGATCAGCCCGAGATTCGCTTCACTCCTCCGCGGCGAGCCAGACGGCGGATAGCGGGCTTGGTGATGCCCTGGATATTATCACGGAGCACTTTACGATGACGCTTAGCGCCCCCTTTTCCGAGTCCTTTACCTCCCTTACCACGACCAGACATCTTCAACCTATTACGACAAAATACCAAGTTGAAATAAAGTTTCCAGGGAGTTGCAGTGTTATGAACACAAAGCGGACCTCGTTGAAATTTACAGTCCTAGAATGAGCGCCTTTACCCAGACACGCCCTCAATGAGATCACACATCTGTCTGTGTGGATCATTTTACAGGCTAATTTCGACACAGATTTAAAGGATTCTTGTATAAATTTTTACACAATGTTAAAACCTATTCATAACAAACATCAAA